>CAMGYJ010000003.1:19670303-20182006 GCA_946122785.1 Linum tenue | reverse complement strand
GAGGTCCAGCATAATTTACTCCAAACTTCCTCTTCTTCTCCTCTTCTTTGGCCTTGTTTTCCTCTCTACCCTCAACTTCATAGGCTTCATACTTAACTGCTGCCTCCTTAATAGTGGCCATACTCTCTTCATCAACCCTGTGAATCTTTTCTTTCAACCCTAGTCGCAGACCATGTAAGTATCTCATCTTCTTCTTATGCTCATTATCCGCCAACCCATCTTCAAAGTAGAGTAGTCGAACAAACTTGATGGTGTACTCAGTAACCGTCATGTTCTTCTGCTTAAGGTTGGCGAATTCATTATTCTTTGCCCTGATAAAAGCTTCGGGAAGAAACTGTGTCTTAAAGGCCTTCAGGAATTCCTCCCAGGTGAACTGAACTAGTTCACCATTAACTCTAGAGATTGAGGACCACCAGCTCCTCGCGTACCCCTTTAGAAGAAAAACAACATATTGCACCTTTTCCTCTGGGGTTGCATAAAGATACTCAAACACATCTTCCATCTCCCTCAACCACTCTACCACAGCATCCGGACTCACATCTCCTTTAAAGTCCCTACCACCCAAACTCTTCATCTTTGCATAGTCTAATACTGGCGGTCTTGCATCAACCGCCCACACTCCTCTCGACTGGTCAGTAGGAACATTATGACAACTTCCGTGCGAGCTACAAGGAAATATTGGCCTTAGATTGATCCACACAAAATTTATTCTTTCCCAAATCTCTCACTTGGTTAAAAAAAAATCTTCCAAAAATAATTACTTGAAAACAAATAAGTTCAAAACTCAATTTTGAAAACCATGATGCAGGTAATTTCATCCAACATACCAATACACATAATCATGTCAAACTCAATTCCCAGTTTAAGTCATTATGTGGTACTCCCCTCCTTAGGAGTGTTTAACCTCCCATTGGGTATAGTACGCCATAACAACAAAAAGAGGGAACCGGGCTCTGATACCAAACTGTAACACCCTACCCTATACGTATTACCTAATCATATTGTTCATACAATTGCAGCGGAAATAATCTCGGGTGTTACATTAATTATCAAAATTTACCCAAATAAAATTTCGACATGAATTACTCGCATAATGGGCTAACAGTTCTTCCATCTAATCCTGCAAAATAATTCATTAAATCCATGCATTCATAGGCAAACATATACACTCACTGCCATATCCATTGGCTTTTCATAGCCATAGTCACCGTTTCATGTTACACAACTGCATACTATACTGATACATGCCATAATCGTCACAACTTACATAATTACACAAATATACACATATCATCAACTTTCCACACCTGTGGATATCTCACACTACATCAGAAGCTAGTATGCACATGAAAAACGTTCTCAAAACATTTTACAAAAAGGTGTGGATCACTGGCCAAAATCCCGAGTAGTAGTCCAAGCACAAAATAGTTGAAGACAATACCTCATCCTGCCTTCAACTCCTCGCTCTGCCCACCCCTAAGTACTTGCTACTGCTACTGCTGATGATCTGCTTACGCATAGCATAAGCAGAGGAAAAGGATAAAAGAGGGTCAGCTCATAGCTGAGTGAGATAATCATAGCATCGTGAGTTCATAACAGAGCATACCTCTACCATACATCTAGCAAATAAGCCAAAGCACTAGGATCAGACCTCAGCCATCCGACATCCCAATAGGCAAAAGACTCAACCACCTTGACTTATGCATATGCGTCTTATCATGTTTTACTTATAGGCGCCTGGCTACTCCCATGCTAATTACTCTCCCGGGAATACGGACCAAACATCTCGTGGATGTGGTCATATCGGACCCACCACTGCCGGTGTAGTCATATCGGACCTGACACCACTATGGGTGTGGTCATATCAGACTCAACACCACTCTGGGTGTGGTCATATCTCATGATGAATCAACGGTCAACACCACATCAGGGGTGTGACATAACATATCATAACAGAGTAATAGCATGGGGAGCCCTAATTACTATGTAATTGACCATGAGACCAAATCACTCTTATTTGGTAATCTTATACATGATCCATATCTCATCTTGCTTACTCATAATTCGTTACTTGTACATGTACTTGACCGGGCCATACTTGGCTCAACATAGGTAAAACAGGAGTCGTATAATTGCACTTCCTCGGGGTGAACCCTCGTGCAAGTCATCCTCCATAAACATCATAATATCACCAGAGAATATATATTTTCCCACATGTGCATCCAAATACAACAATCATGAAAAATCATACCCAATCACCTTTTCGAACCATCATAAGGCATATCAACAGTCAAGCCCACAATTTGCAACATATACGAAATCATCAGCATAAACAAGGTCCATCTCGATTAGGGCAAGTCAATAATATCATACAGTAGTCCATGATTCATCATATAGGACAAAAGTTCATACACCCCTAATCATGCCATTCTAGTTCACCTAGGTCAATTCTAAGCATCAATATAATTATCGTGATACGACAAACCCGGTATGCCGTGCTAATCCCTCACCAATTCTGGTCGTTCAAACACCGGTTCTAGCCTCCCGTACTAGAACGTCAATTTCACGAACGAACCCCGAATTAAAATCCGAGACTGTCCTAATATCCCCTGAAGTATCCCCGTCAATATTAGTTCTAGGCTCCGGGTCAAATTCTTGATAAAAACACATCAAATCCTGGCCGGAGCTAAATTCAGCGGTTCTGGCTCCGAACTAAATAATAGCCGAAATTCATGGATTAGAACTAGAGGATTGATTACCTCGCTGCAGGAAGCTCGTATATGAAATCTGGGCTTAATCCGACTTCCGGATACTCCGAAACCCTAATTTGACTTATCGAGAATTCGAGAAATTCCTGAACCAAAAACTCGTTTTAAAGCTCTAAATCAATAAATCACGATGAATAGATGAATTAGGCATTCTTACGGGATTTTTGGATCAGTGTAGCTCAAGAATTTAGCTTTGGAATTTTCCCCCGCGATGTCCTGTGCGCCTCTGCTTCTCGGTCCAGAAAAATGGAAAGAAGAAGTGGAATGGTTTCTGGAAAGTTGAGACGGGGGAGGGAATTAAATGTCCCGATATATATATATATAATTAATATGTATACTTATCCGATCGATCGATAATCCGATTTTCGTCGAAATACTGTCAAAATGCTCGATTTTAAATCGTGAAATTTTCTAGTGACAGTAATACGATTTTAGTCGAAACGGGGTGTTACAGTAAATGATCTACGTGTTTCAACACAGGCAGTCCAATCAGAGTCATTGAAGGCTTTCAAGTGAAGAGATTATGTAAAAGAGAATAAAATACAAAATACAGGGCGTTGATTTGAGATATCATAGTATGCGAGTGACAACTTTGTAATGTGACTAACTAGGATTAGACATGTACTGACTTGTTGTGTAGCCAAGCTGATGTCTAGTCTTGTAGTGGTAAGGTAGACCAGTTTGCCAACAAATCTTCTGTATGTTTCAGGATCTGGGTAAGGATCATCATTCTTAGTAGTAAGGTGTGTCTTGTAATCCATTGGTATAGTAACTTGTTTGGTACTAAACAATGTTGCATCTTCAATGATTTCCATTGTGTACTTCCTTTATGATATGTGAATGCCTAAACTGATTCTTGCAGCTTCAATCTCTAAAAAGAATCTCATTTCACCCAGATCCTTGATGCTAAATTCTTGCCGAAGATAGGACTTGATGTGGTTGATTTCGGTGAGATCATCACCACCAATGATTAAGTCATCAACATAGACAATGATGCAAGTGTACGTAGGGTCAGTGGCTTTGTAAAAGAGAGAATGGTCAACCTTGACGGTATAGATAGCCTTGGAAATGTAGCTTCTCATTAAGTTTAGAGAACCAATGTCTCAAAACCTGTGTGAGGCCATAGAGGGACTTTTTGAGGTGACATACTGGATTCTTAACACCCAGTGGTGGTTGGTAACCAGTAGGAAGCTTCATATAAAAATTTTCTTATAGTTCACCATGTAGAAAGGCATTGTTGATGTCTAATAGCTGAATGTGCCAGTTTTGAGTTGCTACAATTGCAAGAAAGAGTCTGATGTTAGTCATTTTAACTACAAAAGAAACGTGCCTAATAGTCGACTCCCTCTTGCGGACTATACCCCTTAGCAACAAGTCTATCTTTGCAACTGTATAGGCTGCCATCAGAGTGGAATTTAAGTCTCTAAATCCACTTGTTGCCAACTAACCTCACATTCTCAAGTGCCTCAACCTCATCCCATGTTTGGGTTCTGTCAAGACCTTGTAATTCATTATTCATGGCTGCATTCCGGAAGAGAGATAATATAACTACCTTTTATGTTACACCCTGCTCTTTCCGACGAACCGAAGAGGAAGAGAGGGGATTGGTGGCGGTTCCGACCATCTGATCGCAGGTCGAAATGGAGGGTTCAACTCGAGCGGGAAGAGGAGGGAGGTGGAACCGAACCAAAGTGGTGGATCGTGGACGCAGGAAGAAGCCCGGGAATGGAACGGCGACGAGAAATTTCATTGCTGACTTCGACGCTGACCTCAATTTCAGCGCTGACAGGGGGAATGACGATGCAAGGGCGGCGGTGAGGACGTGAGTCCACCCACTAAAGCGCCGGGGAGTATCGGCAGTCCAGAGCTGGCCGTCGATGGGTGGGCCGAGAGGTTTGGGCGGTGTTCCTGACAATGGCGGCGGGTTTCGAGCGAAATCGATCACGGGGACACTGCTGTTTGAGGAGGACGAGGAGGAGCTATTGAGGAGTTAGAGTTAGAATAGTTTAATTACTTTGTTGCATGGTTAGGAGTATAAACTGGAGATTCTGTGTTAAACTGTTTTAAGTGTTTGAGATTGAGATGTTGCCCAAGTGTTGGGGCTTTTCGTTTAAAATTTTTAAATAATGTCAGTTTGTTTATTTTTAAATGTGGTTTGGGTTGCTTCGGAGTAACCAGTTTTCGGTTTGAGTTCTGGTTAGGTTTTCCAAAAAGGAACGAAATGTTTCATTTTGGTATCAGAGCCAACACTCCTCTGTTTCTTGGTTTTCAAGGTTTCTGTTTTTTTAAGAGAAAGTAAAAAGGTGTTATGTTAAAGGTTTGGCCAAACGAGTCAGGGTCTCTTTTAAGGTTTTAGAATCTCGAGTATACTCAAATCATGATTAGGAAAATCAATCTATTAGGCCGCGTGACTATGATGCGTCTCGGGAAGGAGAAGGAGCAGGTTCCTAGTGGGATCGTTTAGTGAAAACCCTTTCATGAGTGAGAAGACGAGGTTCAAGGCAGCTCTTATCCTACGAGGATACGAGCTGATCAAAATAAGGTTCAGGAAGATGCCAAGTACCTATTATGTCGACCAGCAGTAGCAAAGGAGTAACGGCAAATGGCGGCCATCATCGAGAGGAAAGGGTGCGGAGAGGGTTTGCTAAGATCAAGATAATCGAGCTTAGGGGTAGGACCCCAAGGAGCAGTGGAAAGTTGGAATCTAAGTAACGATGGGAGAATACAAGGAAGAATTAGAATAGGTCTTAAGGAGTTCGACAGGTCGTCCAAGAGCTGACGACAAGTTTTTGGAAAGGAGGAGTCATTCAACGAGATAGATGAGGTAAGGAATGAGGCTTGGGGAAGTCACGATGAACAAATTCCGAGGTCAAAATTTTTCTTAAGGGGGGGAGGAGATGTGATACCTCGAATGAAGTGATTCAAAATTTTGTCTCATTACACCCTGGGCGCAATTTGGGGGATTAAAAAGACAAGTAGCCACTCAAAGCTACTCGATGTTACCTAACTAGGATGAGAATAATTGTATGGTCAAGGGTACATATAAGGACTATATCAAATGATACAAGACAAGCAACAAACATCATTTCATGGAAGTTCATATAGCTAGCGTGAATTATGGAGTTAAGGAAGCATGAGAATGATGAGTATGGAAGAGTGGTCCAAGCAAATTTCGTGGACGAAATTTTTATAAGGGTGGAGGAAATATTACACCACGATCTTTCTAAAATTCAAATAACTATTATATCCATGGTAAAATTAGTCAAATTTCACCATAATATTTAAGAAGACTCAAAATGTGAACTAACAGTTCGAACAGTGTCGAATTTCGATTTAAAACGACAAAGTTACGTACATAGATTAGATTTATGTGCTTGAACCAAGACCTAGTCAAAGACCGGGGCCGGGTGGGCCTTATTGCATGGCCTGTCAGCTGAAATAAAAGGAAGTGGATCTGGACTTTTGGCCCGAACCCGAGTTAAGTGAAGGGAAGTGTGCAGGCTGGCGACCGGAAAGAGAGAAAGGGGGAACGGGCTGGTGGCCCGAGTCAGAGGAATAGAAGGAAAAAAAAAGAGAGAGAGAGAGCATGCTTGAGGCAGAATAGAAGGAAGAGGACGTGTTGTACATATCTGGGGAAATCGGCCGAGAACGAGGAGAAGGATGGAAAATAGAGCAGCAACGCGGAAAACAGACAGTCCGGGAAACAGCCAGAAATCGAAAAGTAAAACTCGGTTGAATATGGGATTAAAACAGTAGTTAATGGGGTTAATTGAGGATGAGGTCGTTTCTTTGAGAGGAAGACGAGGTTGTGAAAAAGGCCTCTCTGTTTTCGGAGGAACAAAATAGGGGACGAACCGAAAAGGAAGAGAGCGGATTGGTGGCGGTTCTGACGATCTGATCGCATGTCAAAATGGTGTGTTGATATGACTTGAATCGGACTATCAGCCGCTACGACTGGTAATCGGGGGTCTCGCTGCCCGGTCAGCGAGTGTACGGGCTCAATGTTATTTGGGTTCGGGTTCTAGGCCTGGTCTGTAACCGTTTCCTTTGCCAGATTGGATTAGGTTTAGACCCACATGGAGAAGCTAACACACATCGTGTTAGTGAAACTGGCTCTCTCTCGCCCGTGGACTAGCTAACACACATCGTGTTAGTGAACCACGTAAATCGTGTGTCTGTGTTTTTCGATTCTCGCTTTCGTATTCTTGCTTTGTCGATTCCGGCAATTTCCCGATCCGTAGCAGCGAGTTTATAACAAGTGATATCAGAGCCGCGGCTGGAAATCAGGCTAGGGTTTTCGATTCAGAAGAATGACGTCAGTGAGCATGAAGATCGAAAAGTTCACGGGGAAGAAGAGCTTCGCTATATGGCAGATCAAGATGCAGGCTTTATTGAAACAGCAAGGGCTGTGGGGGCCGCTGTCTGCGAAACAGAAGAAGGCAGCGGTCGATGACGATGAGTGGAATACCCTGGAGGAGAAGGCCCACTCGACCATCATGCTATCTTTGTCTGATGACGTCATCATTGAAGTCGCTGCTGAGAAGACTGCCGCGGGCTTGTGGTTGAAACTAGAGAGTCTGTACATGACTAAGTCTCTAACCAACAAGCTGCATCTCAAGCAACGTTTGTTCAGCTTGAGGATGCAAGAAGGTACGCCTTTGAGGGAACATCTCGAACAGCTTAACTCTATTTTGTTGGATCTGCGTAATATAGATGTTCAAGTTGATGACGAGGATGCTTCCCTAATCCTGCTGGTTTCTTTGCCGAGTTCATATGAGAATTTCGTTGATTCTTTTATTGCCGGTAAAGAAAGCGTGTCGTTGGAGGATGTCAGGTTTGCTCTTCATGCGAGAGAGATCAGACATAAGGCGTCCGGATCTGGTACAGGTGGTGAGGCATCGGGTTTGGCTGTTACAGGTGGAAAGGGAAAGAAGAAATCTGGTAAAGGGAATTCGAGCAAGAATTCCAAGGGTCCCGGTCCATAGCCAGGTGATGCTTGTCACAACTGTAAGGAAGTGGGGCATTGGAAGTGCAACTATCCCAAGAGAAGAGGGCAACAGAAGAAACAAGGTTCAGTTGCCGTGGCAGAAGTGGACAACAATTCTGAAGACGATCTCGCCTTGGCTGTAGACGAGAAGGCACATCATGGGGATGTGTGGTTTCTGGATACTGCAGCCTCATACCATATGTCTCCGAACAGGGATTGCTTCATAACCTACGAGCAGATAGATGGTGGTAACGTGGTCATGGCAAATGGAGCTGTCTGCAAGGTTGTTGGAATCGGGTCCATAAAGGTTCGGACACATGATGGTTCGTTCTGTACCGTGAATGATGTCAGGCATGTTCCACGAATGACAAAGAACCTGATCTCCTTGAGTCTACTCGACAGCAAGGGTTTCAGCTTCAAAGGAAAAGGTGGAGTTGTGTATGTCTGCAAAGGTTCGAGGAAGGTACTGAAGGGCGTGAAGCGTGGGACCTTGTATGCATTACAAGGGTCTGTGTTGTCTGGTTCTGCTGCAGTTGCATCGTCTCAGGTTCAACAGGAAGATATGACCACTCTCTGGCACATGAGACTGGGGCATATGAGTGAACGGGGGATGCAAGTTCTGTCGAAGAGGGATCTTCTTTGCGGGCACAAGGTGTAGGATTTGGAATTCTGTGAGCATTGTGTGTTTGGGAAGCTACATCGCAGCAATTTTCCCAAGAAGGGTATCCACCGAACGAAGGGGATACTGGATTACCTCCACTCCGACTGTTGGGGTCCTTCATGAGTTGAATCCATTGGAGGCAGCAGGTCTTTTCTGTCTATTATTGATGATTATTCGAGATTTACTTGGATTTTCATGATGAAGCAGAAAAGTGAGGCTTTCACGAAGTTCAAGCAGTGGAAGACATTGGTGGAGAATCAGACCGGAAAGAAGATCAAGAAGCTGCGAACGGACAATGGTCTGGAGTTCTGCAATTCTGAGTTCAACGAATTCTGCAAGGATGAAGGGATTGCCCGTCATCGGACTGTTAGAGATACACCCCAGCAGAATGGTGTTGCAGAAAGGATGAACCAGACATTGTTGGAGAGAGCACGGTGCATGCTCTCTAATGCTGGACTAGAGAGAAGATTCTGGGCAGAAGCAGTAAACATGGCGTGCTTCCTGATCAACCGTGGACCACACACAGGTATCGAGTGTAAGACTCCTTATGAAGTGTGGTATGGTAAGCCTGCTGATTACTCTTCACTGAAAGTTTTTGGGTGTCCTGTTTATTATCATGTGGATGAGGGTAAACTGAACCCAAGGGCAAAGAAGGGTGTATTTGTGGGGTACGGAGATGGAGTTAAGGGATTTTGAGTCTGGTCACCTTCTGAGCATCGAGTTATACTTAGTAGAAATGTGATATTTGATGAGAAGTCTATGTTTAACCCCATGTTGAAGGTTACTGTTGCTGAAGGTAGCTGGAATGTTGATAAGCAGGTGGAGCTGCAAACTCTTAATGAGAGTGAGTTTGAGCACCAAGGTGGAGAAGATCAACATGATGAGGATGTCTCTGCAGAGCCAGAAACTTCAGAGTCCAGTGCACGAGCTAAACAGTCTATTGCTTCCGGTAGACCGAAGAGAGCGACTGCAGGAGTACCTCCATAGAGGTATGGCTTCTAGGACATGGTGGCGTATTCATTTCAGGTTGCTGAGGAAGTGGATGCAGGAGAGCCACAGTCCTATAGAAAAGCAGTTTCGGGTGGTGAAGCTGATTAGTGGCTTGCCGCAATGGGAGATGAGATGGAATCCCATGACAGGAATCAGACTTGGGAGCTAGTCAAACGAACACAGGGAAGGAAGATTGTTACAAACAAGTGGATCTACAAGAAGAAGGAAGGAATCACTTCTAAAGAGGGCATGAAATTTAAAGCTCGAGTGGTTGCACGAGGCTTCTCGCAGAGGGAAGGAGTTGACTACAATGAGATTTTCTCACTAGTGGTCAGACATACTTCGATCAGAGTGCTACTAGCAATAGTGGCACATTATGACTTGGAGCTCGAGCAGCTAGACGTGAAGACAGCTTTCCTACATGGAGAGTTGGAAGAAGAAATTTACATGACTCAGCCAGAAGGATTCGAGGTTCCGGGAAAAGAAGACTATGTTTGTAAGCTGAAGAAGTCCTTGTATGGACTTAAGCAATCTCCGAGGCAGTGGTACAAGAGATTTGACAGTTACAGCAGAGGATGGTTCGATGATATATCTAGTTCTGTATGTGGATGATATGCTCATAGCTGCGAGGTCAAAGTCTGATATCCAGAAGTTAAAGGGGCTTCTCAGTGATGAGTTTGAGATGAAGGATTTGGGAGCTGTTCAGAAGATCTTGGGTATGGAGATTTACAGGGACAGGTCAAAGAAGAAGCTTTTCTTGTCACAGAAGAGCTACATCCAGAAGATACTGTCGAGGTTTGGCATGTCTTCAGCAAAGCCCTTAAATACTCCTAGTGCTTCAAATGTTCATCTATCCTCGGCTTATGCACCGCAGTCAGAGGCTGAGAAGGAGTACATGTCGAGAGTCCCATATGCTAGTGCAGTAGGTAGCTTGATGTATGCTATGGTATGCACTAGACCTGATCTTGCACATGCTGTTAGTGTTGTCAGCAGGTTTATAATACAACCTGGGAAGGAGCATTGGCAGGCTGTGAAGAGAATCTTCCGGTACCTTAAGGGTACACCTGATGTGGGGATTAGCTTTGGAAGTGATACAGAGTGCTTGGTGTCTGGGTATTCTGACTCGGACTATGCTGGAGATGTTGACACAAGGACATCGATGACCGGTTATGTATTCACTCTTGGGAGTTCTATAGTGAGCTGGAAGGCAACTTTGCAGTCGGCGGTGACATTGTCTACTACTGAGGCAGAGTATATGGCGTTGACAGAAGCTGTTAAGGAGGGAATATGGTTGAAGGGACTGGTTGGTGATCTGGGTCTACATCATGATCAGGCAGTGGTGTATTACGACAGTTTGAGTGCAATATGCTTGGCCAAGGATCAAGTCCACCATGAGAGGACTAAGCACATCGACGTGAGGTATCATTTCTTGAGGACAGAGAAGAGGATTAAGGTGAAGAAGGTTGGCACCGCGGATAATCCTGCTGATATGTTCACGAAGCCAGTTCCACATGGCAAGTTCCAACACTGCTTGGACTTGCTGAATGTCTTGAGTGGGTGACTCCGCCCTACGGGGCATTGATGGCGGGAGAGAGAGAGAAGGAGCAGAGTACATCAGAGATTTCAGAGGAAGAGGATTCAAGTCAAGGTGGAGATTTGTTGATATGACTTGAATCGGACTATCAGCCGCTACGACTGGTAATCGGGGGTCTCGCTGGATGCAAGAAGAAGCCCACACGGTGTATGGGCTCAATGTTATTTGGGTTCGGGTTCTGGGCCTGGTCTGTAACCGTTTCCTTTGCCAGATTGGATTAGGTTTAGACCCACATGGAGAAGTACTATAAATACTTCTCATACTCCTCTGTAATCTGTAATCTCTTCGATATAGTGAAACTGGCTCTCTCTCGCCCGTGGACTAGCTAACACACATCGTGTTAGTGAACCACGTAAATCGTGTGTCTGTGTTTTTCGATTCTCGCTTTCGTATTCTTGCTTTGTCGATTCTGGCGATTTCCCAATCCGTAGCAGCGCGTTTATAACATGGTGGGTTCAACTCGAGCAGGAAGAGGAGGGAGGTGGATCCAAACCAAAGTGGTGTCTCGTGGATGCAAGAAGAAGCCCGAGAATGCAACGGTGGCGAGAAATTTCATCGCCGACTTTGACGTTGTCATCAATTTCAGCGGTGACAGGGGAATGACGATGCGGGGGCGGCGGTGAGGACACGAGCCCACCCTCGAAAGCGCCGTGGAGTGTGGGCAGTCCGGAACTGGCCGTCGATGTGTGGGCCGAGAGGTGTGGGTGGTGTTCCTGACAACGGGGGTGGGTTTCGAGCAAAACCGATCACGGGGACGCTGCTGTCTGAGGAGGACGAGGAGGAGCTCGTGAGGAGTTGAGTTATAATAGTTTAATTACTTTGTTGCATGGTTAGGAGTATAAACTGGAGATTCTATGTTATGCTGTTTTAAGTGTTTGAGATTGAGATGTTGCCCAAGTGTTGGGCTTTACGTTAAAATTTTTTAAATAATGTCAGTTTGTTTATTTTTAAATGTGGTTTGGGTTGCTCCGGAGTAACCGGTATTTGGTTTGAGTTCTGGTTTGGTTTTCGAAAAAGGAACGAGATGTTTCATTGTAGGAATCATGTTCTTTGTATGATGAGATACTCAATGCAAAGGGTCTCTGTGAAGGTGATAGATTATCATATTGAGTGGCTCAACTTAGTGGATAAGTGATACCTAGAGTTTGAACCTGAGTTAGGTGATTGTTCAAAGGAAGCTGCTAAAGCAAGGTATATTTTTAGGTGGCTGGGTGATTTGGTTTATCTAGTTGATTTCCTGAGGCCTGGTTGAGGTGGGGATGGACTAGGGGTAAGTGTTTTATTATCAGAATCTTAGTCAGTATGTTCTATAGGGCTGTAAAATCAATTCAAAATGAATATCATTAATGTTGTCTCTTGTCTCGTGTAGTAAATTTTTGGGTATGAATACAAAAAGAGCGAAAGTTGGAGAAGAAGATTCGAACAAGTTCAAGGAAAATAATAGAAGAAAGATCCTCAAGAAGAAAATTCTAGCCATGATGTGAACCAACTGGTTGAAGTTAATGACCAAAATCCATAAGATAAAAAATGGAACAACATAAGTGGGAAGGGTAGGGCAAGAAGCAAAAGAAACAAAATGGCGATGAGAATTCGTAGGAATAGGGTCATGAAAAAGGGTTTCGATAAAAGTTTTTTCAAAATAAAACCCATTGTGAAAGCTGACAAAAAGGCAGAAGCTCAAAGATAAGAGAATAAATTTTTTGAGTTTTGAAGTGAGAACAAAAAACCCTGAAAGGGTTGAAGTTAAATATTCAGAGAGAAGAGAAACAAAAGAAAGGTGATTAAAGAATGAAAAAGGAATAAGATAAAAAAAAAATCAAATACACAAAAAATTGTAGAAGATCCTCCAGATTTGCTGGAGAACGAAGCTCTATTTCATAGCAAAGGAAGGTGAATCGATCGGCAAGGAGAGGTTGATTTGAATAATCTTATTTAGCACCAATTCCCTAATTAAGTAGTATCTATTTTCAACATATTTGGTTATGGAATGTTGAACTGGGTTCTTAGTCATACATATCGCACTATTATTATCACATAACAAAGGCATGGTAGGAATTGACATACCGTAGTCTAGCAGCTGATTTTGTAGCCATAGAAGCTGAGTACAACACCTCCCAGTAGCTATATATTCGACTTCAGCTGTGCATAGAGCCACTGCACCCAGTTTCTTACACTACCAAGAGATAAGACTAGGACCGTAAACTAACACGAACCACTAGTACTTTCTCGATCAGTCAAACTACCACCAAAATCCGAATCACTATATCCTAGAAGATCAAAGTAGGCATGTCTAAGATCATAGGCCAACGGTGTGTGTCCCTTTTATTTAGGTAAAGAAAATGCAATTGACGATAGTTTAGTGACTTTCCTTACAGTTACCTTGGAATCTAGCACAAAGACATGCACTCGGTTTTCTCGTCGGGTAAACCGAAAGTGATCGAGAGGATTCTTGAAGAGAAAGTGACGAGAGTTGGTGAAGGTCTGGATGGGATGTCCCAGAGGCCAAATAGCTTACCAAAGAAGCTGTTAAATTGTAGATGAACAATCTGGAGTTCCTTCAGCAGAACATAGATAGTTGAGAAGTATTTCGAAGTGTAGATATATAAAGTCTTTGGTTCAGATGTTGATGGGTTCGATTGAAGGGAACACTAGAGAAGTCAGCTTTCTTGCATTACTTAGAATGTATCCCAACCAGGTTGAGAGATTTTGCTACATGTCCAGAAAATGAAACCAAGGAATCTGAGGATGATGAGGTGGAGAAGAATCAAAAAGTTTGATAATGAAGTAGTAGGTTATCAATATTGGGACTAGCAATGGAAAGAACTATATTAACTTAAAAAGAAGCTTCAAGCACTAGAATGCAATAGTACATACGAAATGTCCAAGAAATGTAAAATAATCCGATAAAAGAGAACCATTATTTCAACTCGTTCATAGCAAGCTATGGAAGATCGAATTCAAAATGTAATGCAACGTAAACATCTCATCGCTGAACAGTTTGATTCCGTCTCTCCTCCATTTGTCTTCGAACTTGATCATAACGAGAAATTATATGATGACATTTGTTGGCAAACTTGTCAGCTAGTTTCATAATAGTTGCACGATTAACGTTGTAAGGCGAAAGCAAAAAACGTAGTGCCATTTGCATTCGAACTCCATCATCCACATTCTGCATTGAACAACATTTCGGCAAACATTGACACCTGAGAACGATTTGGTGAAACGTCAAAAAAATATGTGTATTCAATTAAGAAAAAAGATACCATACCGGAATATCGTAATTGTCAAATAGCTCTGTCCGCAACATCCACTCACAGACCCACACTCCAGAATCTTCAAATAGCTCTGTCCGCAAAACCATAAATGAAGATGCATTAAGAGCACAAAAAGAGCGTGTTCTCATGACATGAAGTAAAATTCAAATGATATGTGCTTACGTATCTGCAGAGTATTCTCCAAAAGGCTTTATAATGTCAAAATCTAAAAATTTTGGTATTTCTTCATCCAGCTAGCACATAAGAGGAGCCAGATTTTCAAAAATGCTAGTTGTGGGTGATGCAGTAAAACAATGGTGAAAAGCAGGATAGAGACTATGAAATTAGTATGTAAAAGAATAATTGTAAAATGCTTACTATTGTTTTCACAGCTTCTTCACGAATAGTTGTGCGTTCTTCCAGAAATAATGGTTCTAAAATCACCGCCTCTTTTAATTTCATATCCACAACCAACAAATACACCCCACATTCATCCTTCAAAGGGATGCGAACCTAACAAAATATATATACGATTACATTGCCAGTTAGTCAAATGACACTTATTAAATTTCAAAACAACAAAGAACAAGATCCAACCTTTATACTTTGGGGTGAAATCTGTAGAAAAGAAAATTGGTATTTGTCCAGTGTTTGTTTACAGGTGAGACCTTGAGACAACATAGTTGCCTACAATTGTCATTGACATAGGAGGTTAAGCTTAATTTATGAAAGGCCAAACTCAAAATGGAAAAGAAACAAGTATCCAAAGTAATAACTGTCAAAGTATTATGGTTACCAAAAAATTTGGCGGCAAGAAACTCAGTTATGCATTCTGTATCAGTAATAGTTTGTGACTTAGATAACTACACACCATCATCAGCACCTAAGAGACGCCTATGAGAGATTGCATTAGTATTGTTTACAATTGTGAAATCATGTTACTCAATAAAAGAACTCACATCATCTGTACCGCCTTCCCTGGACGAGGCTCAAGAATGCCTTTGGTTGAGCTTGAATTCCAGCGGTGTGAACCAAAACTTCATCCGATAAGAGGCCTTTGGCAAAAGTATAACACACTAGCACAAGCTGATCAAATTTCAGGTCAATATCTTTTGGAATATGGAATTCCTTGGTTGTGATAACCTCCCGGCCTTCCACCAGAAAGGGAAGTAGAGTTTGATATTGAATTGGTACCTGGCACAACACCAATTTCAATGGCACCATATAGAATGGCACCAATTGAGCTAAAGGAGCTTAAAGAACAATTGCAAGAACTGCTAGACAAGGGGTTTATTCGACCTAGCATCTCACCTTGGGGTGCACCGGTTTTGTTTGTCAAAAAGAAAGATGGCTCCATGAGAATGTGCATTGACTACCGGAGGTTGAATAAGGCGACAGTGAAAAATCGTTATCCCATTCCAAGAATAGATGATTTGTTTGATCAATTGCAGGGTGCATCAGTCTTTTCTAAGATTGATTTGAGGTCTGGATACCATCAATTGAAAGTGGCAGATGGAGCAACCTCAAAGACAGCTTTTAGAACAAGATATGGGCATTATGAGTTCCTAGTAATGCCTTTTCGACTCACTAATGCGCCAGCGGTATTTATGGCTCTTATGAACAGAGTTTTTCATGAATATCTTGATAAGTTTGTGATTGTGTTCATAGACGATATTCTCATCTATTCTAAAAGCGAAGAGGAGCACAAAAATCACCTTAGAATTGTATTGCAAATTCTAAGGGAGAAACAATTATATGCAAAATTCTCAAAATGTGAGTTTTGGCTGAAGGGGGTAATATTTTTGGGACATGTAATTTCTGGAAGAGGTGTCGAGGTGGATCCAAAAAAGGTGGAAGCAGTAGCGAGTTGGACTTCACCAAAAGATGTGTCAGAGTTGAGAAGTTTTCTTGGTATGGCGGGTTACTATCGGCGGTTTGTAGAAGGATTTTCCAAAATTGCTGCACCATTGACTAAACTGTTGAGGAAGAATACCAAGTATGTTTGGGATGAATCATGTCAAAAGAGTTTTGATGAACTGAAAAAGAGATTGACCACAGCACCAGTACTTGCACTACCTTCAAGTCAGGGAGATTTTGTGGTGTATAGTGATGCCTCGTATCAAGGACTAGGCTGTGTGTTAATGCAAGATGGAAGAGTTATCGCATATGCCTCTAGGCAATTGCGTCCTCATGAAGTAAATTATCCCACTCATGATTTGGAGTTGGCAGCGGTGGTATTTGCTCTCAAGATTTGGCGACATTATTTGTATGGCGAGACTTTTAAAATCCTAACTGATCACAAAAGCTTGAAGTATATTATGGATAAGAAGGATTTAAATAGTCGCCAGAGGAGATGGATAGAGTCGTTGAAAGATTATGATTGTACCTTTGATTACTGACACGCCAAAACACAACACCAAACTGCGACCAAGTGTAATCGCAGTCCGGGAATGCAGTAACAGGAAAGTTCAATTATCAACCCGGGGTCTAGATCTACTGCTTACTCCGTGATTCTCTATTATCTAGCAAACTAGTTCGAGTGATTGTTGTGAAAAGTAAAAGCAACAAGAAAGCAGTAAATTGTTCGGTTTCTAAAGCAGGCAAGAGTCACTCGGGATTGAGTCCCCCTAGCCCCTTAGTTAGGTCCAATTGCAATTCCCTGGGTTGATTTACTGTTGATTAGACTGCGTAAGATCCGACAGTAGCTTGGAATCTCTTAAGCTGACCAAGCCCTCTCAGTCTAACTACCCGGCAGACGACTAGTCTTCACCGGGATAGAAAGCTGAGGCTATGAACACAGAACTCCACTACTGGCGCCAAGAACACCAGTACAAAGCAGTAAACTGGCTAACTCTCGTATAGCCAATCTCCTACTATCGAATGAAGAGGCTCTAACAACCTAATCAGATTCTATCTATCTCAGATTGCAGCAGAAATTGAGAAAAGCTGATCAGACTCAAATCAATTCATTAAACATGCGTCATTCGATTAAAATCAAACAGTAATATCATCCCAAGTCATTACAATCAAATCCCTAACACAAGGAACTAGGGTTCTTCATACCCAAGTGAGAGAAGGGTTCTACTCCATAGAGAGAGAAGAGAAAACAAGAATCGGATTAGTCATACTCATAACGATGAGGATAATCTGCTCCGGGACGATGATTTCCACTCCTATGACGATCTCCAAGCTCGATTCGATGAAATCCAGCTCTAAGACAGCTTCTAGGGTGTGTTATTCGTACTTTCTCTCTCTAGGGCTCTGTTTTTGCTCTGGAAACATGATTCTCCCACTTTTGGCTCGGAATAGGCTCTAAAACCAGGAATTCCCGACTCGCACGGCCAGGGTACACGGCCGTGCAATCTTCAGGGTCTGCCCGTGCATGGCTCGGCATAAAGCGCACGGCCATATTGCTCACGTGCACGGGCGTGCGTCTCCCTGGTCTGCCCGTGCAGCTCCCCAAAAACCTCGCCATTCGTCCGTTCTTCATCCAATCGACCCCAGACTCGCTCCTAAGCCTTCATTCACGTACTAGGACCTGAAATATCACAAACAAGCACAACCTAGCGTGAAATCGGCCTAAAAAACGAGAATCAACACCTCAAACGGTGTAAGAACGGGGGTAAAAACATGTGTAAATGACGGTCTATCAATTACCATCCAGGTAAGGCTAATGTAGTTGTTGATGTTCTGAGCAGAAAAGGCAAGAAGAATATAACGGATCTGGTTGATTTGAGGGCAATGAATGTTGATTTGGAAGTGGATGGTGTAACAGGGTTACTAGCTCGGTTGAACATTCGACCTTTGTTGCACGACAAAATTCGTGAGAAGCAGAAGGAGGACCCAGAGTTGGCAAAAATCATTCAAGACATTGAGGAAGGAAAAGAAAGCCCATTTGAAATGGTAGATGGCATGTTGAAGATGGATGGAAGAGCATGTGTTCCTAATGTTGATAACTTGAGGAAAGAGATCCTAGATGAAGCTCATTCTTCTGCTTATGCTATGCACCCAGGAGCAACTAAAATGTATCACACGATCAAACCATATTTTTGGTGGAGTGGGGTGAAAAAGGAAGCGGCTGAACATGTTTTCACATGTCTGGTATGTCAGAAAGTTAAGGCAGAACATCAAGCTCCTGTAGGGAAACTGCAACCACTTCCAATTCCAGAATGGAAGTGGGAAAGAATCACAATGGATTTTGTATATGGTCTCCCATCATCAAGGGGAAAAGATGCAGTATGGGTTATTGTGGACCGACTGACCAAATCGGCTCACTTTTTACCCATTAGATGGAAACCATCACCGGAGACTTTGTCTCAACTATATATTAAGGAGATCGTCAGATTGCATGGTGTGCCAATTTCTATTGTCTCTGATCGAGACCCGAGCTTCACATCTCGGTTTTGGCAAAGTTTACATGATGCCTTGGGAACTAAACTGCATTTTACTTCAGCTTATCATCCTCAAACAGATGGGCAGAGTGAACGAACCATCCTAACTTTGGAGGAATTACTTCGATCATGTGTAATGCAATGGGAGGAATCATGGATTGACCATTTGCCTCTAATTGAGTTTGCTTATAACAACCAGTACCATAGTAGCTTGGGTGTTCCACCATATGAAGCACTTTATGGGAGGAAGTGTAGAACACCATTATGTTGGGATGTAGAAGGAGCAAGGCAAATCTCAGGGCCAGAGATAGTTCAGATCACAGTTGATAAGGTCAAGGAAATCAGGGAGCGTTTGAGGGTGGCTCAAGATCGACAAAAAGTTTATGTTGACACGAGTAGGCGTGAAGTTAATTTCGAAGTGGGTGAGAAAGTATTTTTCAAAGTGTCACCATGGAAAGGAGTGATGAGATTTGGTAAGAAAGGGAAACTTGCACCTCGGTATATTGGACCCTATGAAATCACAGAGAAGATTGGACCAGTGGCATATAAACTGGCATTGCCTCCAGAACTATCTCAAATCCACAATGTATTTCATGTTAGTATGCTGAAGAGGTACAAAGTGGATCCTTCCCATGTTATACAACCAGAAGATATCGAGTTGGGTCCAGATTTGACATTTGAAGAAGTTCCAGTTGAGATTGTTGATTTTCAGATTAAGACTCTTCGTAGGAAGGAAATTCCAATGTTGAAAGTGGTGTGGAGAAATCAAGATAGTGAGAGTGCTACATGGGAAACTGAAGCAAGTATGCGAGAGAAGTACCCTGAGTTGGTAGCAAACTACTTTACAGGTTAACAATCTTGCTTAGTAAGTTATGTTTTGAATTTGTTGATATGTTTTGTTGTGATAACCCAGTGTAGGTTTTTGAAACCTTATATTGGGAATTTGAGGTGTTATGTGTTTAGTTATGTACTTCAGATCTCCTAACCTAAGAGTTAGGTAGTAACAATATATGTGATAGTGTCTGCCAGGAGGAGAACGAGCGGATGCTTAGTATCAACTCAAGGTTAGATTTCGGGGACGAAATCTTTTAAGGAGGGGAGAATTGTAACACCCCGTTTCGACTAAAATCGTATTACTGTCACTAGAAAATTTCACGATTTAAAATCAAGCATTTTGGCAGTATTTCGACGAAAATCGGATTATCGATCGATCGGATAAGTATACGTATTAATTATATATATATAATTATCAACGAAAATCGGATTATCTCGGGACATTTAATTCCCTCCCCCGTCTCAACTTTCCAGAAACCATTCCACTTCTTCTTCTTTCCATTTTTCTGGAACGAGAAGCAGAGGCGCACAAGGCATCGCGGGGAAAATTCCAAAGCTAAATTCTCGAGCTACACTGATCCAAAAATCCCGTAAGTAATGCCTAATTCATCTATTCATCGTGATTTATCGATTTAGAGCTTTAAAACGAGTTTTTAGTTCAGGAATTTCTCGAATTCCCGATAAGCCAAATTAGTGTTTCGGAGTATCCGGAAGTCGGATTAAGCCCAGATTTCATATATGAGCTTCCTGCAGCGAGGTAATCAATCCTCTAGTTCTAATCCATGAATTTCGGCTATTATTTTGGTCGGAGCCGGAACCGCTGAATTTAGCTCCGGCCAGGATTTGATGTGTTTTTATCAAGAATTTGACCCGGAGCCTAGAACTAATATTGACGGGGATACTGTAGGGGATATTAGGACAGTCTCGGATTTTAATTCGGGGTTCGTTCGTGAAATTGACGTTTTAGTACGGGAGGCTAGAACCGGTGTTTGAACGACCAGAACTGGTGAGGGATTAGCACGGCATACCGGGTTTGTCGTATCACGATAATTATATTGATGCTTAGAATTGACCTAGGTGAACTAGAATGGCATGATTAGGGGTGTATGAACTTTTGTCCTATATGATGAATCATGGACCACTGTATGATATTATTGACTTGCCCTAATCGAGATGGACCTTGTTGTATTTGGATGCACATGTGGGAAAATATATATTCTCTGGTGATATTATGATGTTTATGGAGGATGACTTGCACGAGGGTTCACCCCGAGGAAGTGCAATTATACGACTCCTGTTTTACCTATGTTGAGCCAAGTATGGCCCGGTCAAGTACATGTACAAGTAACGAATTATGAGTAAGCAAGATGAGATATGGATCATGTATAAGATTACCAAATAAGAGTGATTTGGTCTCATGGTCAATTACATAGTAATTAGGGCTCCCCATGCTATTACTCCGTTATGATATGTTATGTCACACCCCTGATGTGGTGTTGACCGTTGATTCATCATGAGATATGACCACACCCGGAGTGGTGTTGAGTCTGATATGACCACACCCATAGTGGTGTCAGGTCCGATATGACTACAGCGGCAGTGGTGGGTCCGATATGACCACATCCACGAGATGTTTGGTCCGTATTCCCGGGAGAGTAATTAGCATGGGAGTAGCCAGGCGCCTATAAGTAAAACATGATAAGACGCATATGCATAAGTCAAGGTGGTTGAGTCTTTTGCCTATTGGGATGTCGGATGGCTGAGGTCTGATCCTAGTGCTTTGGCTTATTTGCTAGATGTATGGTAGAGGTATGCTCTGTTATGAACTCACGATGCTATGATTATCTCACTCAGCTATGAGCTGACCCTCTTTTATCCTTTTCCTCTGCTTATGCTATGTGTAAGCAGATCATCAGCAGTAGCAGTAGCAAGTACTTAGGGGTGGGCAGAGCGAGGAGTTGAAGGCATGATGAGATATTGTCTTCAACTATTTTGTGCTTGGACTACTACTCGGGATTTTGGCCAGTGATCCACACCTTTTTGTAAAATGTTTTGAGAACGTTTTTCATGTGCATACTAGCTTCTGATGTAGTGTGAGATATCCACAGGTGTGGAAAGTTGATGATATGTGTATATTTGTGTAATTATGTAAGTTGTGACGATTATGGCATGTATCAGTATAGTATGCAGTTGTGTAACATGAAATGGTGACTATGGCTATGAAAAGCCAATGCATATGGCAGTGAGTGTATATGTTTGTCTATGAATGCATGGATTTAATGAATTATTTTGCAGGATTAGATGGAAGAACTGTTAGCCCATTATGCGAGTAATTCATGTCGAAATTTTATTTGGCTAAATTTTGATAATCAATGTAACACCGAGATTATTTCCGCTGCAATTGTATGAACAATATGATTAGGTAATACCACTACAGGAAAAATGAGGTTTAGCGACAATGACTATTTGCCTCCACAAGTCATATAATTGCTGCTAAAGCTATTTAAAGGCACATAATTATGTGCTGCCAATGCTCCAGCCGCTAAAAGGAATTTGCGGCAGAGCTTAGCGGCAGATATACAAGTGCCGCCAGTTAAATGTTCAAAGGCAAATACATGTGCCTTCATAAGTAAAATATCTATGCCCCTAATAATGTGTTCAAAGGCATATATATGAGTCGCTATTTGTGAGATTTAGTGGCAAATAATTGCCAGCAATCATCTTTTCTCTGACTAATATATATGTCGCTTATTAGTATAGTTAATGGTAGATTCATTGCTTTTAACGTAGCTTTATTAGCCTCTAAATATCATCGCCATGTTTAACACTAAATAGTTAATGTCGATATGCAACTGAACTAAATAAATTTGACAAAGAACACAAAAATTTACAAACATAGATAAATTTATCCACTATTTATATATATTAACAATGAGTATTGATACATTGGAGCTGGCGAGACGAAAGGTCTCAACCGAAAAATGATAACTAAAACATAAAATAAAAGCTTCACGAATATTAGAGACTTGCTAAGTATCAAATTCTGTTTCTGTTTACAAATAACTGGAAGCTGCTCATATTCTTCTTGAACTTCACAAATTGCACCATGCTTCTGTGGGTTGTGGCACTAACTGTTGAAAGTTGGAACTCTTGTGCTTTACTGATTTATCTACGATCTGCAAATTTATCTAACTCGTTTAATGAGACATCAAAAGCATCCTCGTACATATAATGAACAATTATACCAAGAACTTGTTGCCATGAAAGATGTGCTATGTCTATTGCATAAGTAGAATGAGACAGATAAATGATGATGATAAATAAGAAGGAAGATAAGATTAGTTGGAGATACATATGATCAGTAGTCATAAATCATAGGCATAATTTTCTATTTCAGAAGACAACAAGTTGAGGTAAGTTGATGTATTAACCTACAAAGGTCCATATAAGAACATCAAGGTCAGTAGACTCTGCTCTTGTAGAATATGCTTAATCTTTATACATGAAATACCTGGTGCTGGAGTTACCTGATTAGTATCACCCTGCAGGTTTCTGTTCAGCCCATGATGGGTGTTTTAGGTTGACTTTCGGCTGCTATACTGACATTGGGGATGACTGTGTCAATGGAACTGGTTGCGGTTATGTTTGCTGCAGAATCTGGGAGTGTTTTTCATTGGCAATGACATGAGAAGCTGCAGTTGAGGTTGGACATGTGGAATGAGGGTAAAGCCGTGGAATGGTTTTGCCAGGAAAAAGAAATCAACACAAATTACATATGCGTGCTGGGGTAAAGCCGTGGAATGGTTTTGCCAGGAAAAAGAAATCAAACCAGAGACTCTTTTCAATCACCATATGGACATCCCTAGCTGTGATACAACTAAACAAATAGATTGTAGCATCAAATGAAAGCACATAGACACCAAACTTCCCACTAACTTGATCATAATGCTGCACACAATTGTTTGACAAGTGGCCAGAACAGAGAGCATGCCACAATCGAAACTACATAAAAATCTCAAATTTAATACTAGGCAGCAAATTACTCGATCAATCATACCTAACAAAATTAATCTTATTATTATAATTTCCTAGATCATGTGAAAAGTAATACAACATGAAAACATATAGGCTACAAGTGGGTGATTATCAATTACTAATGTCTATCAACATTACCCTAATCATATGATGCATTACAAAGACTTTGGAAGAAGACAATTTACTGAATATTCAATTCCTTGGTCATATGAATCCTGCAACTCCAGCAAACCAAGCGTTAGATCTAGAATTTGTTATCATAATCCTCAACATCAGGTGCCAAATATGAAAGCGATAAGAAAAGACATAACTGCAGAAGAACAAGAATCAAAAGAATTTACCATTGAGCCATGGATAAATTATAAAGGCTTTAGTTGAAAAACATGCAATGAAATAATTGTAGAAGAACAAGAATCATACCTTCACTAGCATAAATCGAAACACCCACACCTTGAAATTCATTATCACTACCAAAATCAGAACCTTCGCAACCCGCAATCATAGTCATTGGAAAAACTAATTGTGCCCTAAAATAAATCTCAATCCTTGAGATCTAGTGGAACTAGGGCAGAATGTGGCAAGCCGAAGGGAAGTGACTGGGGATAATAAAACCCTAAAACTAAAGATACTTGCAACTTGATTAATGATTTCGAGGAGTATATCTGTGTAGGTTCTTTATGGAAGAAGCTATATAGGAATACGAATCAGAAGAAAAACACAGAAGTGAGGCTTTTGATGGCGGTGAAAGGGAATTGTCATGCTGAGAAGGAAATCAAAGTCGTGAAAGGGAACTGTAAAGACTAAAGAGTTGGGCGGAAGGAACGATGAGCAGAAATATAGAATACGAACGGCCACAAAATCGCTAGTCTTTAAAACTCCCTTTTCAAATTAAGAAAGCCTTATTTTCCGTAGTAGGTGGGAAGGTATTCAACGCAATTATATTTTTTAATCCTAATTTATTTTTACCGGCTATTCCTTCTGTCCTTAATTCTATTTTATGTAAATGATTTTGATGATAAACAACGACAGATAGGATATCTGCCTCTAAGAGCATCCATATTGGTATTACATTCTCAATTGCAAAATGACATGGCATAGGTGTTTGCAATTGTAAAACCAATTGCATTGATGTGGCTACCAATTGCATATTTGCAAGTTTGCAACAAATGCAAATCCACATGCAAGTCAAAAAAGCCTAAAAAATAGGGATTTTTTACTTTATATTATTTTCTTTTCTCTTTTCTTAATTTTCTATAATTTAAACATAATATTTAATTACATTTGCAATTGCAAGTTAATTGCATTGATGTAGGTGAATGAAATGAATGTGATGTGAATTGCAAAAAAATTGAGTTGACAATAAAAAACACAAATGCAATTTCTTTTGCAATTGAATTGATGGAGATGCTCTAAACAACAATATCATAATTTTTAAATAAGGGGAAAAACCATTAGAGGCAAACGATAATCCGTTTAGCGGCAAATAATTTAATTGTCGGTAGATAGTAAGTTTTAGAGGCAGATTTAGAAAGAGCCGCCACTTTTTGCCGCTAAACCTCACTTTTCTTGTAGTGTACGTATAAGGTAGGGTATTACATTTACTGCTATTGTGTTTATCTTGGTGACTCCCTTGTTTCTTGGAAATGCAAGAAGCAAACCACTATCTTTTGTTTTGAGAGGCATCGGGTCGGATTAGTGCCCGGGTCCAATTTTAACCGATCAAAGCGGCCGGTCCAACCCGTTTTAATAACAGTGCACCAAACCCCTCCCTCCAGCTACATTTTATTATCTCCTCTCCAAACTTGGTGTTCACGAATCGTGTCCACCGACTTGCGCCTAGGCCCCTAAACCAGAACTAAAGTGACGACGTTTCAGAAAGTCAGAAGGAACAAAAACACAGTTGGAGTGATGATGTTTCATCAAGTTAGAAGGAACGGGCCCGGACCTGGAGCGACATCTTTACAGGCAAAGGAAGGCTTAGATAGGCATATTTGATTTTAGTACCTGTTGTTCTATTCTATATATTTTCCCTTCGGATTGTACTTGCATAAGAAGAAACCTTGTCTTTCTTCTACACTTCTGTAAGTGATTTTGAACCACATGCATGATCCAGCTTTATAACATGGAACTGATGAAATGAGAAGAGATAGGTTTTGGAGTTTACAAAACATAAGTGTTGTTATCATGCTAGAAACATATATTATGACCCTTCTTGTTGTTTTTGGATTTGATTGTCGTTTAATTTTGTTTTGGATATTTTGGATGTCTTGGGGGATTTCTAGGATATTTGGGGTATTTCGGAGACAAGCATTATTATTGGATAGTTATAAGGAATTTATCGACTTATATATTCTGTGATTAGTGAGGTTTTACTCATTAAAAAATAACATAACAATATTATTTAAACCTACTGCTTCCTCCTTCCTCCCTCTTGAACCGAAATCTCTCTCTCTCTTAACCTAGCCATCGGCCTCCTTCCTCTCTTGGAGACCGATCTCTTTCTTCTTCCTCAAGCTTCCTTCTGCCAATCCCAATTCTCCTATTCTTTCCCCTAGACGGATAGGCCTAGATCCATACTTCTTACATATCATGTATGATATTTGGTAATTATCCAACATCATTTAAATTTAAGGGTAATTTCTATTTTTTATCTAAATATTTTTCATATTATTTCATATTATCCAAACCTATTAAAATGTTATTAATTAACCAAATCTTTCTTAATGTATCAAAATATTAGTCATTTTTAGGTTATCATTAATAACTTTGTATCTCTTTTCTTAGTTAAATTACTAAAATTTTGGAATGTTGACCTTCATATGTCTCTTTCAAGTCAGTATCATGTTGCCAAGTCAATATTACTAATAAAATTGCTAACTGAAAGTTAATATTTAACTAATTATTAGTATTTCGATAGGTTTAGATAATATAAAAGAATATGAAAAAGGTTTGGATAAAAATCAAACATTACCCTAAATTTAAGTGTCCAACAAGTTTTCCATTTGGTTTCTTATTTCTTACCCAAAAGAGTATGAATCCATGAATACCAGAATGCATTTATAGTAAATTTCAGACGATGCATAAATGATGTATTATTGACGTTATATATAATCGCCAAAAGTCTTGTAATCTAGATGACAATACCAGAAGTAGGGCATGCGAATGCGATGGACGACTTCTGAATAGAGGAATTAATACGTTGTATCGGACCGTGGCACCCGACCCCGTGCGTCGCCGTCGGAATTGTTATCATTTTTTCGCATCTCCAAAAATTTGTCAACGGCCAGTTTCTTATTCCGCTATATGTATAAGGACGCGTTGACAATTTGCCAAGTCAGTTCAGGGCCTGGAAGGCTTTTATTCGTTAATGCACGCTCTCCGGCCCCGTTGGTCAAGGTCAAGCTATGACGATTAGACCAATTCATAGTCTGGATTATCATTGACGAGGAAATCATATGCGTCCGGAATGGGTTGGGGTGATTACTTGTTTTTTAGTAATTACGGTGGCAACCTCTTTATATACCATTGATTAATTATTTTTTTCTTCTTTTTTAATCTTACGGTCAAGATTCTTTTAGGGCAATTTTGGAAATGAAAATATAACCACACTCGATTATTCTATATAATCTACCCAAATCCTAGTTCTACCCTCCCTCCAACCAAACCCGCCGCAGCCGCCTCCACCACTCCCGTCACACTAATTCCGCCGGCCGCCTACACCAGCCCCGACGATGACTCCGTGCCAGCCACCCTCAGCCACCGCAGCAGCCTCCCACCCCTCCCGCTGCTCTCTCTCTCCCTCTCTCTCATTGCTCTCTCTCTCTCGATCTCTCTCATATCTCTCCCGCTGCTCTCTCCTTCCCTCCCTATCTCTCTATCCATTTGTCTACGATAAATCTGAAAATTACCATCTGGTAATTTAGTAATGGTATTAATTTATGAATTGGTATACTTTGTTTTGGTATTAGTTCATTGTTTTGTTGTATGAAATGGTATAGTGTGTTTGTCATAAAGGTATTGATTTATTTCTGCAATGGTATTGTTTTGATTTCACAATAGTAGTGGTATTGATTGATTTTGGTATTGGTAGTTTTAGTTTAATGGTATTAATTTATTTGTGCAATGGTATTGTTTTGATTTCACAGTTGTAGTGGTATTTGTTGTTTTGGTATTTGTTTGACTTTTGTAATGATATAGATTCTTTTTATTGGTAGTTTTCGTGTAATGGTATAGATTTATCTCTGCAATGGTATTGATGTTTTCAAAGTGGTAGTGGTTGTCTAATGGATTGGTAGTGATTTCGTGTTTTTTCTTTTGCAGAAAGATTGAGAAAAATATGGAAAGGAGATCTAGCTGGAGATTACGGAAGTGAGAGAAAGAGAGATAATTATAATTAATAGATTTTTGTAACTACCAAAATATAATTTATTAAATAAATCAATTAATATAATTTATTTTTCCATACCCAATTTACCATTAGTAACCACGATGATAGTAATCACATAACCGCTCCCCTGCGCCCTTGATTGTTGTATATGTATATAATTATAGTTGGAGCTATTCGGATTGAATTCCAATAAAACAGGCTTTAAAATATATATAACGGGATGAGAATCTTAATTCCTGCAAGGTTTTGAGTGTCAACGAAGACATCACCTCCTAAGACATATTAATGCATGCATGGATAGTCAAATTACAATTGCAATAACATTGACAAAAAGGCCGCCATCCCATTTATGGTAATACCTTTTTTAACGAAAACATATGGTAATACTTAGGGTGGCAATTGGTGGTTGGTGGATTTCAATCTCAAATTAACTTTTTTTTTTTAAATTTCAAATTAACTCATATACTTATTAAGGAGATGATACATTATTCATGCTGGTTTGGATGGGTGGTGGATGCATGTGTGAATTGTGGGGTGATGACTCGATATTTACACATGTTTTTGTCCGTCATTCTTATATTGTTTAAGGCTCGGATCTCGGATTTTAAGCCGATTTTACGCTAGATTGTTCTTGTTTATGACATTTCAGGTCCTAATGCGTGAATGAAGGTTTGAGCACGAGTTCGGGGTCGATTGGGCGACAGCGGCGGATCCAGGATATAAGAGAGTACTGGGCCGCATTTGAATAGAATATTAGATATCATAAACAAAAATATAATAATATAGTTTTCATTACAATGTCAATTGTACAAGAAGGTCTTTTAATTTAGCAAATTCATCAATAATATAATCTCCATCCATACTGATAATATACTCTTTTTCAAAGAAAATAGCTAAGTAATCAACATGAAATTCATCGCTCATTTTGTTGCACAAATCAATGTTCATGTTCCATTGCTGAAAATATTCTCTCCATGGTAGTTGTTGAAACGGTTAGGTCAACACTAGACAAATCAACCGACAAATCAATTTGTATTATGTGTTCATCCATGTTTCCTCCAGCTTCTCTAATAATTTTGCAATAGAATAAACTTCATCTTCCTCACATGAGTAGTGCATTCTCCAAAGAATGCATCTCATAGCCTTCAAAGTCTCGAGGCTAAACTCTTGAGCAAGTTTGTAAATATTTTCTTCATCAAAACACCAGAAAGAACGGTTAGAATCTAGTGCCCCACTCAATTGAGGCAATCTAAATGATGACTCAACAAGTTTGTAAATATTTTCTTAATCAAAAGAATGGAAAGAAAACCAGCTCGACGTGTTGGCGGAGAAATTCATTTTGGTCTGCTTGTCTCCTCGTTCTTGTTTTGTTTTGGGGGGATTGAGATTTTTTTTCAATTTTGCAAGGAAGGGTGTGCTTTAGTTTAGAGTTTTTATTTTTATTTTAATGAAACTTACACTTTTAGGTTTTCATGTCTTTTTTCAAATAAAGTCATTGGGGCTATAGAAAATTTAGTATAAATTTAGAGTAATGTTTGGATATGTTCATCTAAACCATTTTCCTAGTTACACAAAATAACAAAATTCTATTATCAAATAAAACTAGACAGGATTTTAAATAGTATTGGGCCAAATACCTAAATCAAAAAAATTTAGAAGCACTAAACTAACTATAGATCCGAATGAGGGCTGGGCCGGGGCCTGGGTTGGCCCAGCCCTGGATCCGCCACTGTTGGGCGAAGACGAGACGAGCGATGAAGAGCAGACGAGTTGCACGGCCAGACCGGAAGACGCACGGTCGTGCATGTTGGCCGTGCAAGCGAAGATGCGCGGCTAGGGTTTGCACGGGCGTGCACGACGTAATTCCGGTCATGATGAATTGTGCGAGAAGTCTGCACAGCCAGGCCCTCGGATTGCACGGACCGTACTATGGCTGTGCACTCCCTTCGCGAAACTAATTTAAACTCTGTGTTTTGGGTTGGACGGGTAGCGAAGGAAGTTGCACGGCCGTGCGGCCTGACCGTGTCGTGGACAGTTGCTTCTTAACCCAATTTCGGGTTTAGGAGAGGGAATCCGAGTTTTGGAGAAAGAATGCGAAAAACCTAGCGAGAGAAAGTGAAAAAATAGCGTCCAAGTGACCTAGATCTAGATTCAACACCATTGGAGCTCAATTGAAGCTTGGAGAAGTGCTGATTGACAACAGAAGCCGATTTTCATCCTTCACAGAATGATTTTCGCATCTGAAGCTGATTTCTCTTCTCTCTTTATGGAGTAAACTCTCTCTCTCACCTGCGTATGAAGAACCCTATATTTTTATGTTAGGTTTGGTTGTATGAACCCAAGTTCATGTTCTTTGACATCGATTATATTCAATTGAGGCATGATTTTCTGAATTGCATGAATCCTGATCAAATTCCTGTAGTTCCTGCTTTAACCTAGAAAGAAATATATGTCTAGGTTGATATGGCACCCTTAATTGAAGGTAGTGAATTGACTACTTTAGTCGGGGAATCAATTTACTGCTCTGTACTGGATTTACTCCAGTAGAGTAGGTTTTGAACGTTAGGGCCTCAGTTTGTTTACTCCAGTGGAGGTTAGTCGCCAGTCGGGTATCCAGATTGGGAGGGTCTGGAGACCTTTAGTCGAGACTTCAGACTGAATAAGAACCTTTCGCAGTATAACTGTCATTGAATCTGGACTTGGAGAATTATAACCCGACTTAATTGCAATCTAGGGGGAACCATATCTGGGTGACCTCTCTCAAACTTGAGTCAGAACTTTTACTGCTTTGTGTTTGGGTAGCTTGATTAATACTTCACTACAGTTAATTAATCGCTAAATAATAAGAACTTCACGGAGTACTAGCCATCACATCTAGGACCTGGGTTGACAATTAAAGCTAACCCCGCTATACTACGCATTAGTAGGTGGTTACACTTGACCACTTTCTAGTGTGACGGTACAGGCGAGTCACGAGATAACCCGCAAAGCAATTATGGTACTAACCATTAGGCAATTTTATTATAGGAGCAAATAAGGTTAAAAAAAACCCTACAAAACCCTAATCTAGAAGCGTCCATCAAAATGCTGTCTGGTGCCAAAAAAAATTCATTAAGCAACAACGAGAGACAGAAATGTAATTTATCTACCCTTTTCTTTTTCTTTTTTTATATGGACATGAAATCACATCAGAGAGAAGAGACTTTAGACCAACCAAAAACTTCCTTTGCCAATCTCTCATTTTTTTCTCTTCAAGTCGTATATCCTTCATTTGAACTCAAAATTTTTAAAAATATGCATAGCAATTAAGAACGCATTGCATATGATTTATACAATCATATTCATTTTGCTATGTTTTGAGCAAAACATAAATTAATTTTTCAAAACACTTGTTGGTTGTAATACTATCACTTTCATATAATCTTTGTAAAACAGTAGTATGATATCATATCTAATTCATTTTAATTATAGTTTAAAAAAATGTACATATAGTACTCATTATTTATAAACTACACAATTGTACTGATTTTGTTATGTTTTGAGTAAAAGAAAAATTATCCCTTAAAGAACAAGTATTTGTGTTATATATCTTAACACTAACATATCGTGATCTTACCACTAGGGCTGGCGGATCGGTGTTCGGCTAGCAGTTAACCGCCGGTTTTAACCGAAATCGGTCAGTTTTCGGCTAACCAAAAACCGTCTGCATTGTCCCTCGATCGGTGTTCGGGAAGGTTGGGGAGTGGGGCGTATAGCCGGTTAACCGGCTAACCGCCCCACTCCCCAACCCTCCCAAAACGACCTCGTCCTCCCAAGTGTAACCCTAAATCCCTAACCCCCTTCTCCCCCTGCAGCCACCTACCTACATTTCTTCTTCTCCTCTCGACTCTCCTCTTCAGCTCTTCCATCCAAACCTCCACCGGCAGGTCCGACACTCCCACATCGTCGCCGTCAACCCACCATCACCCGAATTCTCCAAAATTTCGCCGGCCTTTTCTTTCTCACCTGTAGATCTGTGAATTCAGAAGCTCCCTCGCTCGATCCATTACTTGAGCAGCAGGAATCGTCGGAGCAGAGCCGATCAACTCCCTCCTAGTCCTCATCCTCCGCCGCCGGGCTAGGACTTGTAAAACACCTCTCGATCTCTCCGCTCCGGCGACCGGAACTCGAATCGCCTGCTTCCGGTGGAAGAGGAGGAAGGGGGAGGGGAATCAGGAGTGGAAGAGGAAGAAGCCAAAGGGAAAGGGCGAGGTCTTGCTGGTGGTGGTGGGAGAGAGAAGGAGGAAAGGAAGGAGAAAGGAAGTGGTGGGCGGATAAGGGAGAAAGGAAGGAGATAACAGATAAGGTTTAAGTGGTGGTGGAATTTTTGGGACTTTTTTAATAATTTTTTTTTAATTTTTTGAAGAAAAGGGTGTGTTTTTCGGGTGGGCGGCTAACCGAACCAAAACTGATAACCGACAAGGTCGGTGGTCGGCTAGCCGTTGTCTCTCTCACGGTCGGTGGTCGGTAGCCGAAGATGGTGTCTTGCTTTAACCGATAACCGAGAAATCGATTTTCGGTTAAACCGAACCGACCGATTGATACCCCTACTTACCACAGCGATAGGACAAACAAAACTATTATACTATTATGATATGGTTAGATACTTTCTTCCGAAATTACAACCAGTATATCTAGTTTTGTATATATTGAAATGGTTTTACATTGAAACCTAAAATATAATAAGTTGCTCGCAAATTAAAAAGACACAAACAATTAAGATATTTCTCACTTTATCTCTTATAAATCCGTCCAATCTTATAACATGTAAAGATTTTTATTGATCATACAAATTTTATAGTTCACCACTTATTAACAAGTTGATAGGACAACATGTAAATAGGATTGCCAATTCCTGGTTGTGTGCGGGCAGGACAAATTTTCTTCACTTTTTTAAAGTCGCAACAAAAGAAAACAAGAAAAGACTTTAATTTCTAGCCAATAATAGTTCTTATCTCTATAGGATACCAGAGAATGCAAAAGGTTTGGAAAAAAATCCTACATACAGATAACAGACTTGTATCCCGCGTCTTTAAACAACTTGACGAAATCAAAATGACCAAAAGCAGCCGCCTCTGCCACATGCTAATTTTTGCCTGTATAAATAGAGCCAACACATTAACCTAAACAATCACACAAACCTTTTTTCTCAAAACCACCATCAAAGCACAAGTACTGCATCTCTCTTCTTCTTCTTCTTCATTTCGATCAGTCTTCCGAATTTCTCCACGAAGTTACTCAACATGGGCTCTGATTTCTGTGCACCCTCAGTTACCAAGGCGTACGTTTCGATCATTGTTTACAAGTTATCAATAAATAAATATATCAATGGCTTCCCGCTGAAACGTCGTCCATTTTATATTGCAGGCTCGAAGGCAAGGTGGCCCTCATCACCGGCGGAGCAAGCGGCATCGGGGAGAGCGCCGCCAGGCTGTTCGTCCAGCACGGCGCCAAGGTCCTCATCGCCGACCTCCAAGACAAACTCGGCCAGTCCCTCGCCGCGGAACTCGGCCCGCCGGAGACCGTCTCCTTCGTCCACTGCAACGTCACCGTGGACTCCGACGTGGCAAACGCCGTCGACACAGCGGTGTCACGTTACGGCCAGCTAGACATCATGTACAACAACGCCGGAATCGGAGGAAACCTCGACACTACCATCTTGAACTCCGACAACGCCGACTTCAAGAGGGTTATCGAAATCAACCTGTTCGGATCCTTCCTCGGGGCCAAGCACGCCGCCAGGGTGATGATCCCGGCGAGGAAAGGCTGCATCCTGTTCACCGGGAGCGTGGCGTCGTCGATCAGCGGGGATCTGTCGTATGCGTACAAGGCGTCGAAGCACGCGATGCTGGGGCTGGCTAATAATCTGACGGTGGAGATGGGGAAATATGGGATTCGGGTCAACACTGTTTCGCCCTATGGGGTGGCCACTCCCATGGTGACGCGTGGCATGCAGATGGATAAGAGGGCCGCCGAGGAGTTTATGTCGGCGGCGGGGAACCTGAGAGGCGCGGTGCTGGAGCCGGAAGATGTTGCCAGGGCGGCTCTGTATTTGGCGAGCGACGATGCCAAGTATGTGAGTGGGCTCAACTTGATTGTGGATGGCGGCCACAATCACAATCATCCTCTCTTCGGTGCTTCTACTCAAGCATGATCGGATTGGATCGATCGTTAGTTCCTTAATTACTTGTGTTTATATGTTTGAGAAAAAACGTTTCTTTATTGTGATTGATGTGACTGCTAATTAAAATAAAAATATTTGTGATGTACGATATGGGTGATGAGCGATTCAACCGTGTAATAAAAATAAAAATGCACCATTACAATAGTTGAAATGTATGTCACTTGGAAAAGGCCCTACCAAAAGTGTTGCGATAGGTTTTCGCAACTCTTTTAACACATAACGTAACACATTGGTGGTAGTTGCAAGAGGCCATTTTTCCCGTAGCGTATGTGTCCAAGTAGAGATTGTTTTTCAACTTATGAGCAGATAGATGGAGGACATGTTTCTATGACCAATGGTGTTATCTGCAAGATTGTTGGAAAAGGCCCCATTAGGGTAAGGACACATAATGGTTTTGTTTGCAACTTGGACATTGTTAAACATATTCCAGAAATAACTAAGTATCTGTTAACTTTGAGTCTACTAGACAGCAAGGGTTTCAGTTTCAAAGGTGAAGATGGAGTGTTGTATGCCTACAAAGGTTCTAAAGTGATTCTGGAAGGTGTTAAGGTTGATGCCTTGTATAGTCTACAAGGTTCTGTCTTGACATGTTTTGTCGGTGATAAGTGCACCAAGCTAGTTCTGAATGGCAAGTCTCAACATGGGTTGGACTTTCCGAATGTTTTGGTTTGTTGACTACCCTTAAGGGTATTTGGAGGCAGGGGAGATTTTGGTACATTTGAAGATTTGGAGAGTCTAATGCTTCCGGCAATTTTTGTTTCATATTAGTTTGACGATTTGCATCGCGCATTTGAGTTTGGCGATATGGATCACGTCTGGTTGTGTCTGTTACATCTGGTATTTGAGAGAGAATTCAAGTTAAGGTGGAGATTTGTTAGAATATAACTTGAATTTGATTTGAGCTATGTTTTGCGTTTTGGGCCTATTTTTTTATGAATGGCGAGCTATATATTAATCATCAAAAAACAAGGTTACTTTGTGGCAACAACCCCTGCCACTGAGGAGAATGCTAACTGCTATCTAACTATAAAGAGCCAAGAATACCATAGCAAAACAAAACTGCATCAGATAAACTCAAAAGAACTTTTCAACCTCAGCTGCTTCACATACAATCAGAACCTCTCCCTTTATCATTTTGACAGCATCATTAACACTTAAGACAGCCCCACCAAACTTGATCGAGCATCTAGTTCTCCAGATATTACTTATCATTGATTGCCAAATCATCCTAGCAACCTTTGAATGAGGAGCAGAGGATGAGAATGAATCAATAGCCCACTGAAGTTCATCAGGCCAGGAGTTTGAGGGGTCTCTAACATAGTATTTACAGTAAAGCTTTTTGAACAGCTCTTTATACCTGCAACACTCAGCAAACAGATGGTTTTGAGACTCAATTCTGCAATCACAGTAAGTACAAGCAGTCACCCCTTGAAAACCCCAACTCATCATTTTATCACAAGTAGAGATAAACTGATTTCGAGGAATAAACGGAGTTTTCTAGATCAATTTAAACCAAGAGACTTCAGGGCTATGAGGCCTAAGTTCATCCCAGATCAGCTTTGTAGAAAACTTCTTCAGTAGTTTGCCCTTCCAGAACCCTTCTCCATTCTGGACAACCAGATTGTGTTGAATTACATCCCTAGTTTTGAGAACTTTAAGCCACAACCAGGAGCTTGTTTTACAGGTAGATGTCTAGAAATCAACCCCATGAAGCATGTATTCCCATATCCAAGCTACCCAAAGGGACCCCTGTTTAGTAAGAAGATCCCAAATATGTCTCACAATGCAAGCCAGGTTCCAACTTTTCATGTCCCTCAATCCTAGACCACCCTCTTTTTTAGGGAAAGTCAGCTTCCCCCAAGCTGCCACTGCTTTCTTCTTTCCTTCTGTACCCACTCCCCACAAAAAATTACTACACAGTTTCTCAATTTCCATTATCACCCTCTTTGGCAGGATAAACACAGCCATCCAGAATTGGACCATGCTATAAAGGACAAAAAGGACCAACTGAAGTCTCCCTGCATAACTCAGAGTTTTCACACCCCAATTCTGAATCTTTTTAACAATTTTGTCCAGTAGGGGACGACAAGCCTTAGTGGCTAGTTTTCCAGGAATTAATGGAATTCCCAGGTATCTAACTGGTAGAGAGCCTAACTGATAACCAGCCCTAACTGCCATATTCACCTGCCACTCCTTAGGCAAACCACAGCAGTAGAGTTCACATTTAGCAGGATTAGATACTAGACCAGAAAGTACCCTGAATTGGTTTAGGACCACTTGAATGCACTGAATTTGATAGTTAGAACCATCAGAAAACAGCAGTAGATCATCAGCAAACATTAGGTGGGTTAAACCAATTCTTTTACACATACTCTACCAATTTTTAAAATCATCCATACTACTATTAGGATCAGGGTTATTTGAGGCCTCCTCAGGACCATTGATAGCATTATAATCCCCCAGAATTATCCAAGGAACCTGATCAACCTTCAACCTAACCAAATCACTATAGAGTTTTCTTTTATCACCTTCCTCATTAGAAGCATAGACAAAAGTGATAAAGAAAGGAGACCCTGAACTGACTAGGGCATGAACAAACTGCTCTGAACTATCCAACACCCTCAACTGCACATCTTGCTTCCAGAGAATCCATAATTTCCCCAACCCATTTGCATTACAAGCAACCTTCTTCTCCCAACCTTGGAATCTCTTACTAATGAGTGCATCTGACTCAGCTACTTTGATTCTTGGCTCTAGTATACCAACTATATCTATATTAAGTTTATTTACTAGCTGCTGAACAGCCTTATTCTTACCAGGGTTTTTAAAACCCCTGGTGTTCCATGATAGGACCTTCATTTCTTCTTGCTTCCTTTCCCCCCCTTCTTTGCAGGAGGAACAGGAGGTTTCTTCTTAGCAGAATTCCCAGTAACTGTGATCCATGGATTAACATCATTTCTAGCAGGAGTTGCCTGAGAATCCAGCCTCCCCACAGGTGAGCTAGATTGAACAGACAGAGACTGAATGATAGCAGGACTCCCAGTTGGTACTGTTGATCCCTTTACCACTTTAGCAAAACTCCCCACTAGTCCCCCATTTGACTGAGGATCAGGGCTTGAAGAACCTGCAGCAGCAAACCCAGAACCAGCTGCAGACAAAATAGTACAAGGCTCATGAGAAACAGGTTGAAAACTACCTTCAGCAACAGACCCATCAGAAATAACCATCTCAGACCCTTATTCCACGCCTTTTCCTTTATCATTAACATCCCTTACTTGAGCAATACCTGGCTGAGACACCACTTCAGTATTCCCATCATCAACCTTGACTTTTGGAATCCACTTCTTACCACTCTTTGCTAACCAATCACAATCATGTCCATAAATCGAACATCTATCACATATCAGAGGCTTGTTCAGATATTCTATCTCGATTTCAAATGATGGATCATCATGTGGGTAAAGGTGAACTTTATCCGGGAATCCACAATCAGCTGCCAAATCGATACAAACCTTTGCAAAACCCAATTGCGCCCCAACCCTAGTGGTCTGGTCCATCCAGAGCGGCACCCCAATTGTGCTTGCAATCCATTCATGCCCTTCAAAAGAATGATACTCTAACGGAATACCCCACAACTTAACCCAAAGCGGTAGGGTTTCAACAACAGGAGTAACAGGCTGAATCTCAGGAAACCACTTCCGAAAATAAACTGGATTACCTTGAAAGTGCCACGGACCAGACTTGAATACCCACTTCCCAGTAGCTGCCGAAGGAAATTGGAACACCATCAATCGAGGACCAAATTTGGAGACACGGACTACTCCATCCCTCCCCCACAGGCTGGTAGCCCATTGCTGAAGAGCAGCCGGTTTTGGAACAGACCCAACAGATTGGGCAATGAGTCAGTCCTTCCACCTCTCCTCTCCCCGCTTTTTGACTTCACGAGGAAGACGAAAGCCATCATTCATCTTCTGAGGAGGTCGATACGTCATCTTGTTTGCCGGATCCACCTCAAAGAGCGAAGCCCAGCTAACCGGCCCGGCAGCCGGTGCTGCGCCTGGCGGCGACGCCGCCATCGCGAAGCGAAAATTCAGAGAAATGCGATTAGAGAGAGAGAGAGAGAAGAGAGAGAAATACAGAAGAGTTTTGGGCCTATTTTGTTTGAGTGTTTTTTTTTTGGCTTTGTTTTGAACTTTTCTTCTGTGTTTAGAAAAAGGTGTTTGGTTTTCTATTTGAGATTAGGAGAAGAGTTCTATAAATACTCTTCATCACCCTAATATGTAGTTAGATCAGTCAGATTAGTTTCTCTATCCTAAAATTTGGTTTTTAACCTGTACTCTCCTCAAATTAGTGGAATTTGTTCTCCCCTGCTCGTGGATTAGTTAGCACACATTGTGTTAGTGAACCAAGTTAAAATTGTGTTCGTTCGTGTTGATCTGCATTGTCGATTGCACGCTATCGCACTACGGGAAAAGTGGCTTTACGCAACACTCATCCTGCAACACTTTTAAAAAGTGTCACATAAAATAAATATAGATAACACTTTCATTTTGTGCTGCCTAATATATATCTTTTCAACACAAATTAGGAGCACAATAATTTTTGTTACATATTCGTATAATATGCGACACTTTTACAGTAAAATAACTTGTGTTACATATTCTTATATTTTAGGCAACACTTAATAAAAAATGTTACATACTGGATCCATTTGATACTTATTATTAATTAATATTTTAATATTAATCACGTATATCAATTTCAAAATAACTAGAACTGTCGTTACAACATTTTATAATGCAAACGAAAAATAAAATAAAATTTTAAAGATAGCTTGCACAAACTAATTCACAGAGGCGGGATAAATAAAGAAAGTTAAAAGTTTTGAGTTTTCAGAAAAAATTTCTCCGTCAATTAAAAGGAAGGGTATGGGTTATTTTCTATTGGGAACGAAAAGGCTTAGGGTTTATTTTTGTGTTAGCTCTTAAACCTCCGCTCCTTTGCCAATCGCATAACGAGAGCGGCGATGTGAACAGACGACAACAAGTTAGTCAATTTCGATTCCATGTCTTTCGTCATCATCTTCAGGCCTTTTATGTTTCTTCCTTTGCTATTCTCTATGTACTCTCTTTTAATTGTATTTGGTCTGGATTTTTGGTGAACCCAGGTGTATATAGAGATGAGAAATCATAACAGCGTGTAATTGAAGTTTAGGGATGAAAACGGGGTTGTTTTCTGGATGAACCTTGAAAAGATTTACTGGGTGCCCCAAGAGTAGAGGAGGTAAAATTTTATTTGTTCTCTGGCTACAAACTCCTTCCCACTTCTAGGGAGTTGTTCGATTCGCTCTGATGGTCAATCTCCGTACATTGAAGTAGAACACGCCGGCATCGCTGATCGAAAAGTGTTCTTGAAAAGATGTATCCTTCTCAGGTTCGTCGGTACAAACGAGAACCACTTCCAATCTTCTTGGCTCCAAGACTTCCGAAGCTGGGCAGCAAAGCAATGGTTACTGGAAAAATCTTGTGAAATGTATTGTGTTGGGGACGACCTGTGGTTGGTTGCTTGCCCATCGGAGAAAGAGGCCACACGAATCATTCAAGCTGCTTCCCCAACTCAATTCCGAGGATTCAAGATTATTCTAGATATATGCTCTGATCCTGCAGGAAGGACCAACTACTTGAAGAAACATGACGTCTATTGGATCCAAATTTCTGGAGTGCCTCTCGAGATCAGAAGCATGGACTTATTCCAAAAAATTGGTGCTTTTTGCGGGAAGGTTCTGGAAATCGATCAACCCTGTTGGTCTTCCCCCTTCACTCGTATCAAGGTACAGTCTTCCTCGATTCTCCCATCCGAAATACCTGTCAAAATCGGAGATCAGATTTACTTGGTAGCGGTGGCGCCGGAGCCAAACATCAAGCCGCCGCTTGCAACAGGGAAATCCACCGTCCTTGGAAACTGGAAAGGCAAAGGTAGTATTTACTACACTCGACATGAAGATATGGAAGACAGAGCCCCCATGCTCGTGCGGAAGAGAGTTATGAGATGGGTCCAAAATTGAAAGCTCCACAATCAATTACTCATCTGAGCATCCCATCTGACGAACCATCTTCCTCCCATTCCACATCTGTTAATTTACCACCCCCTCCCATTAATAGCACCATGGACCCTTGCCCACCCATCTCAAACCCACCAGCTAGTGCTACCTATCCGAAACCCAATTTCATAATGGGCCCAAACCCAACAAGAAGCCTAAATTCTTTTCACGGGGCACACAATCATCTCTCATCTAACCTTAGCCCAATGGTCAAACTCCCAGTCTGCAAACCATCATTTTCTAAAGTCCCAAATCTAAACTTTGCAATCAGTTCTTCCCCGACCCTCACCTTTTCAATTCTACCCAGCCCTCGTCTACGAGATCTCCCCCCTACCATCTATTCGTTCCTTTTACCTAAAACACCAGCTTCCTCCAACATTTTGATGCCCTCATTTATCCAACCTCTCTCCCCATTATCCTCGCCTCTGCAATCCCAATCGAACAGAAATCTAATTGCCCCTATTCCTCCCGTCTCAACTCTCCCACCGGATCCACCAGACATTTCGACCGAACTCCTGACGGTAGGCAGTACCGTTTCAAGACTCATAGACCTCTCTTACCAAGGATCCGTGGCAGCAGCAGAAGATATGGTCCAGGAGAAATTAGCTTCGTCCTTAATTATTGACGAAAAGACCCGAAGAGAATTGCGCAGGCTATCTTTCTCCGTAAACTTCAAAGTCACAGATTCTCAACAAAGGCGCTCTAGGTTTGGTCCTCCTCCCCTCGACCATAATGAATTTTAATATTATCTCGTGGAATGCAAGAGGCCTTTGGAGCTCTAATAAAAGAGGAAAAGTTCGTCAATTTCTGAAGCCATGGAGGCCAGATATACTGACTTTGCAAGAAACAAAATGGAAAGAGGACAAACCCAGCTTAGTTCGCAATATCGGAGGCAACAATCATTTCCAATGGATCCACAAAGCCTCTAATGGAGCTTCTGGGGGGATTCTGGTTATGTGGAAAAGGTCAATGTTTATTTTGGAGGACTCAGTTATTGGAAATTTCTCTGTGTCTTGCTTGTTTCGCTGCTCCTCTTCAAACTTTCGTTGGGTTTTTGTTGCTGTTTATGGCCCTCAAGAATTGACAGACAAGAGACATTTCATCCAAGAACTCCACCAAAGCTACGACAGGTGGAAGGTCCCAATATGCTTCACAGGGGATTTCAATATGATCAGATATGCTGCAGAAACTACAGGAGAAACAAGGAATTCTACCGAGTTGTCTCTCTTTAATGATATCATCGAAGACAGGGCTCTCATCGATCTCCCACTTTCTGGTGGTCAATTTACCTACAGCACTTTGAGAAATCGGCCAACAATGTCTCGCCTAGACAGATTCCTTATATCAACCGGTTTTGATATATAGTTCCCAAATAGCATTCAGTCGGCTCAAGTCAGGGCACTTTCTGACCACAATCCTGTTTTACTTCGTTGTGGCTCTCATACCATTATTAGAAGGCCATTCCGGTTCGAGAATATGTGGACCATGAACAGCGAGCTTACTTCATTACTATCTCAATGGTGGAATGATAATAGTCTCACAATCAGGTCACCATTCGACTTTGCTTCCCGCCTGAAGTATCTGAAGTCTAAGCTGAAAGTCTGGAATGTTTCTGAATTTGGGAGAGTCGATGTGCAGAAACAACACATTCTTAGTCTCATACACGATCTAGATATCTTGGAGGAGTCGGGACTTCTTACCGACAATGACAGGATCAAGAGAGGCCTACTCAAATGTGACTTGGACTCGATCCTAATCAGAGAAGAGGTCTACTGGAGGCAGCGCTCTCGAGAAGTATGGTTGAAGTTTGGCGATAAGAACACTAATTTCTTCCACCGAGCAGCAAACTACAACCGTCGCAGAAATTTCATATCTAAAATTGTGGTAGGAGGAATCACTTTTGAAGGCCAAACGGAGATCGGAAAGGCTTTGGTGCACTTCTATCGTGCCCTGTACTCTGAGCCAAACAGAATAAGGCCCATCCCCAACAACCTCCAGTTCCACTCTCTAGATTATGAGGCTTCCCATGAGTTAGAGAAAGATTTTACAGAGGCTGAAGTTTGGTCTGTTATTCAAAACAGCTCCATCGATAAAGCGCCGGGACCGGACGGCTTCAATTTCAAATTCTATAAAGTTTATTGGGATATTGTCAAGGTGGATCTTCTATCTTCTCTACTGCACTTCCAAGAACATGGTATTCTCCCAACGGCAGTAAATAGTACGTTTTTAGTGCTTGCTCCAAAAAAGGAATTCATCGAAGACATACGAGACATCCGACCTATTAGCTTGATTGGCAGTGTTTACAAAATCATCGCAAAGCTTCTAGCTGCCCGCATGAAGAGGTATATGAACATTCTAATCTCTAATTCTCTACTGGCTTTTGTTCATGGCAGACAAATCTTGGATGCAGCCTTAATAGCTAATTAGCTTATCGACACACGACAGAAGAGTGGTTATCCTGGAATCATTCTGAAACTAGACATTGAAAAAGCTTTCGATCATGTCAATTGGGAATTCCTTCTCTATGGTTTGAAAAGAATGGGTTTTGGTGAAAGGTGGATATCATGGATTCGAGCAGCTATCTCATCAGTCCACTTTTCAGCACTTTTAAACGGGGAATCTACAGGTTACTTCAAAAGTCAGAGGGGATTACGTCAAGGTGATCCATTATCACCATTTCTCTTCATAATAGTGATGGAAGGGCTTTCTCTCATTTTCGACAAGCTTAAGGAAGCTGGTCTCATTTCTGGATTTTTCATGAATCATGCTGCTTTCAATGGCGAAGTTACTCACCTACTCTATGCGGATGATACCCTACTATTCTGCGATGCAAATCCCAACACCATCTTACATATTAGAGCAGCCCTTTCTAGTTTTGAGGTAATTTCTGGCCTCAAAATTAACCTGGGAAAATCGAAATTGTTCCCTGTTGGAAATGTTGCATCTGCGGATCATTATGCTTCATTATTGGGCTGTACAGTCGGGACACTCCCTTCCACGTATCTTGGGCTACCTTTGGGAGCTCACCCATCATCTACATCTACGTGGCAGCCGGTGGTTGACTGCTTGACTAGAAGACTATCTTCGTGGAAAGGAACCTTTCTTTCTCTTGCGGGTCGGATTGTACTCATCAAAAGTGTGCTTTCAGCTCTAACTGTATATTATATGTCGCTTCTACTTGCCCCCATGAGCATTATTCACAGGCTTGAGGCAATCATGAGAAGATTCCTTTGGTCTGATGGAGTGGACAGCAACAAGATTCATTTAGTTGGCTGGAATATTACGAAGGCTGCTTACAACAAGGGTGGCTTGGGCTTGAAAGATCTACACCAGTTTAATATATCCCTCTTACTCAAGTGGTTTTGGCGTTTCCATACAGATTCTCAAGGTTGGTGGAGGTCACTCCTAACGTGCAAGTTCAATTATCCACCATGCTCATGGAATTTGAAGGTTACTACAGGAGCTATGCACTTTTCTATTTGGAGGCGTATTCTTAAAGTGGAGCGCTACTTCTGGCTTACAGCGGTAGTCAAACCGGGATCAAACTCCTCTTTATCCTTCTGGAAGGATCCTTGGTTGCCGTCTTGCATCCTCTCAGAATCTTTCCCCAGTCTATTTGCTGCAGCAACTAATCCCAATGTTCTTCTCAGAGAAGCATATCAGCTTCAACAAGGCGAAATTAATTGGAATATAGCTTTCAACTACACGTTCAGGGGGGATATTCAAAGGCAACTTCTACATTTTAAAACTGTACTTAGCACCACCACTCCTCTATGGTTACAAGGTGAAGTTGATTCTTTACATTCTCTACTCCCTGAGAAAGTCTTCTCCGTCTATGCAGCCTATCATCATATTACCCAAGGAAGTTTCCCAGGATTTGGAGAATTCCCAGACAAACTTATATGGAATCCAGCCGCACCAACAAAAGTTTCAGCATTTAGTTGGTTGGTTTTTCAAGGTAATATTCTTACTGTCGATCAACTTCAAATAAGAGGATGGTGTTTACCCAATCACTGTTGCATGTGCTTTGCATCCGAAGAATCATCAGACCACTTACTTCTTCATTGCAAGTTCGCAACTCGTGTTTGGAACTATTTTCACTTTCGCCTACAGTTGTTGGGACCAAGACCAAGGCTGTGCAAGGAATTATTTTTGGAATGGAAATCGTTTTCTAGAGGATGTCGCTTCAGGTAAGTGCAACGTCTACTTCCAATTATGATATTCTGGCACTTGTGGATTGAAAGAAACGCAAAAATTTTCAGTAATAAGATTGGAAGTGTACATGCTGTCACCAATCGTATCTGCAGAGCAGTATGCGAATGCTCTCTCACAAATAAGCTGGTCTCCTCCCATGACAGTTATTCTCTTTATTCTTTGTATTTTGGGACCAATTCTGCTCCTGCTTTTCAACCTCCATGAAACTTATCATGATGTAATTTTCATTCCACTGTCATTTATCTTTTTTACTTGTACTTGGAGTTAGTCTATTTCTTATAGACCCTCCACCTATTAGAAATAAAATTCTCTCGCATTCATAAAAAAAAAAATATTTGTTCTACTTATCTAATTATGTTTGACATGCCTCATTGGTTCTAATTAGTGTTTTCCTTCCATCCATCATTGTTAATAATTGACAGTCCCAGACTCCCAGTTTTCAATTCCATACATCTATTCTCCATCAGGTTGCTACTTGGAATATGGTAAAGATGGAAGAAACCTCTTTAGATGTAAACTTTTATCTATTTTGGAAGAGGTGAATTGAGTATGGTTAATAATTAGTGGCTCATACGTTCTATAGGCTTTGTTTTTCATAGGCAATTACTTGTCCTTAATTTTATGAAATTAGTTTATATTATTTGTTTGAAGTCTTAATTAGACATTGTTAAATCAATCAATTTCAGGGATTTATACAAGGGACTGCATCTCCTCTTCTTTTATGGCTGATGGCTTTGGAAGTCAGGGTCAATGACAACATACTTGCGAGCAGAAGGTCACCCTTACTAGACACTATTGATCACGAATGAGTTTGTATGAAGCTCACCTTGAATCCGACACAAGAAATGGCATCAGATGAGAGACAAGATGAAGATGGACCGGTGCTAATTCTACCCCACACCACATTGTGTCCCTTCCAACTTAAAAGCATTATTTCTTATGGATGAAGATATCATAAGCAGGACCTGGTCTTCATCAAGTCTGTGATTGATTGTGAATCACAACTATTGGAAAAGTTAATCTACGTACGGTTAATCTTGGCATATTCATTGTGTATTTTGTTTTTGTTTTCTCGTATTGGTTTTGCAAAGTAAATAGGGGAGGAATGGAAATATGAAGTATACGATGTGTATGTTTTTCTAGTGTAGTTCTTGGTCAATGGCCGGAGCGGTATATATGACAATATTGTGGTCACAAATAATAGTAACTATTTGTGATAACTCAAGTCCGATACTATATTCAAAAGTATAATATTTGCGTCAAAAAAAGAGTTCATCATTAATGTTATTGCAGCAGTAACATTATCTTTGACACAAAAGCATGATATTGTGACTACAATACCATCACAAAACCCTTTGAGCACGTTTTACAACACATTTGAAGTGTTGCCAAAAGCCACTTTTTATAACACTACTAAATTTGAAACGATGCATAAATGATGTATCATTGACGTTAATATATAATAGCCTAAAGTCTTTGAATCTAGATGACAATAGTAGAAGTAGGGCATGCGAATGCGATGGACGACTTTCTGAATAATAGAGGAATTAAGACGTTGTATCGGACCGTGGCACCCGACCCCGTGCGTCGCCGTCGGAAACATTTTTTTCGCATCTCCAAAATTTTGTCAACGGCCAGTTTTTGATTCCGCAATATGTAAAAGGATTGAGGCCGTGAGGGACGTGTTGACATTTTGCCATGTAGTTCGGGGCCAGGAAGGCTTCCATTCGTTAATTCTCCCTCTCCGGCCCCGTTGGTCAAGGCCGTCAAGCTATGACGATTCGGCCAATTTATAGTCTGGATTATTGTTGTATGATGTATAAAATTAATGCTGTTCGGGTTGAATTCCAATACAACAAGCTTTAAAATATATAACAGGAAGAGAATCTTAATTTATGCAAGGTTTTGAGTGTCAACGAAGACATCACCTCCTAAGACATACTAATATCTCCCAGGGAATGCTGACTTTTATGCCGTATATCCCGTATTTATGTAAAAAAATATAAGAAATTTGTTAATTTTATTTACCGATAATAGAAAGAAGGGAAAAAAATAGAGAGAAAGGAAAGGGACCAGATCACATCAGTAACTGATGGGTCAGTAACCCATCAGTAACCCCTTCACTTGTTTCCATGTGTCAGTTCCTTTTTTTATTTAAATTAAATGTGAAAGGACAGTAAAGTAAAATTGCCCCTGCCCCTATTTATTGCCAACGCTGATTGACCAGACCACATCAACGCCTTCTCTCTCCTCGAAAAATCTTTAAAATTTCTTCTCTTAATCTTTAACAGACGATTTCTCACTCGTTTTAAGTCGGAATTTAATTTTTTTGCACAGTTAAATCAGATTAATTGTGCTCTTCAAAATGATATCCACTTTGATATTTTTTGGACATAAAAAATTTTGTCAGTTATTACCAGTCATACCATATGGTATTGACTGGTATAAAATAAAATCATACCATATGGTGTGAAAAAATTTGCCACATCAATATATATTACGTTACCAGTTACCACCCAATACCATATGGTATAGTGTGGTAATACCAATATATATTTCGTTACCACCCAATACCATATGGTATAGTGTGGTAATATCAATATTTATTTCGTTACCACCCAATACCATATGGTATAGTGTGGTAATATCAATATATATTTCGTTACCACCCAATACCATGTGGTATAGTGTGGTAATATCAATATATATATTTTGTTACCACATAATACCATATGGTATAGTGTGGTAATATCACACAATACCATACAATGCCATATGGTATAGTGTGGTAATACCAATATATAATTCGTTACCACACAATACCATACATTACCATATGGTATAGTGTGGTAATATCAATATATATTTCGTTACCACCGAATACCATATGGTATAGAGTTATAATATCAATATATATTATCTAAAAGAAAAGAAAAAACAGAAGGAGGTAGAGAAAAAAATCGTCTTCTGTCGCCTCTCATTTCCTCTTTCGCAATCAAGAACACCAAAATGCCGAAAAATGAGAGATATCAAAATTGAGGCCAACGAGATGATGAAGAGAAGAAATGCAATGAAAGAGAGTGGCTGCAAATTTTATTCGTCCTGGAGAAAAAAAATAAAGAAGAAGAGAAGGGAGCAGATTTAGATCTCAAAAGGAGATTAAGAGGAAAAAAGGAAGAGAGAGGATCTGGAAAAGAGAGTGGAAGAGAAAAAGCAAGAGAGAAGGAAGAGAGAAAGGTAAATGAGAGTTGCAGAGAAATAATGGTTTCTCTTTCCTTTTTTGAAAATGCAGCCATTTAATACGAAATAAAATAAAAATAAAGAATTTAATATATAAACGGACAAAAATACCCTTCTCCACTTAGCATCCGGCCCAACCATACGATTGTCTGCCTCCTAGATCTACAGTCACTATTTATTACTGACCTGTCAGTAACCAAGTGGTTACTGACCCTATCTCCTGCCGAAAGGAAAGGTCTAACCATCAGAAGAAAATTAAGCTACTATAATTCAATATTTATTCATATTTAAATTTTGAAATGAAAATTTAATATTAATATTAAAAAATTTAAAATTAATAGTTGATAATTACTTTCACAAAATTTGTTAATGTTCGGTATTAAAAATTCATTTAAAATGCTAATATTGTTCAAACGTGTGTTTAGTAGCCTTTAGGAAGATAAACATCTCTCTTTGTGGCCACTTGCAATGGCATTATTAACATTTTGAAATAACATGATCAACATTTATGAAATAAATTATTATTTATATACTCCATCGTTATTATCAATTTGGATATACTTATTAATGCTTTATGATTAAATGATTAATGACCTAAGATCAATTGTTAGTTTACATTTTTTACATCAACGCTTATGAATGAATTATTAAAATAATGTCACAGCATTATTTATGGTTGAATAACATTGTCATTGATTTACAATATCTTTATTAATAATTCACATTTTCGCGTCATGTTCATAAATAGCCAATCATTACCTCTTACGTAAAATGTCAGTATTGGTATTTTGCGATCAATTGATGTGGGCTTTACATTTTCATTCTCAATTATCACAAAAGCACAACACTCATTTTTCATCATCTTCTAAACCTGTAACATATTGTATCTGTGATTCAACCTAATGATGGCAATTTGAACCCGCCCAGCGGGTATTATCGACCTGATCCGTGATGGGGGCAGGTTTTACCCATTCTTCAACTAATAAAAGTCGATCTTTCAACTTGTTAGACTCAATTACCCATTTATGATCACTATTTTTCATTCATAAATTGTTCTCCCCTTTGGTTTATCATAAATAGTAAAATTTGTGTGTATTTTTTTCAAATAACATGTAATAATGGGTCGCCTTACCCAGTACCCGCACGGATTTTACCCGCCCCGATCCGTAGTTCGTAGGGCGAGACATGAATATTGAGATAGCTGCCCCGCCCCGCCCCATTTCCATCACTGTCAACCTATCCTCGCTATTTTTCTCAGCTTCTAACTGCTTGCTTCCATATTTGTTTTTAGGGAGAACAGTCTTATGTTATGTGTTCTTAGTTCGCACCATATACACGGGATGAGTTAGGATGATGACTGATTTTTTAGTAGCCATCGTGGCTACTAATATCTCTACCTTCCATTTTCACTATTTTTAAACGGATGGTCATGATTGATTAGGGTTAGTTTGGGCAAAAATTAAATAACCACATCTGATTACTATCGTTACTTTCTAAATATTGTCCATAAAACCTAAATAATTCATCCCAATTCTGCGACCCAACCGTTTCAGTTTCCATTCCGCTCGTCGCACCACCGGAGATTCTCTCCACCGCCGTGGTCCCCAATTTCCATGAAATTATTCCCTCTTTCCCTTTTCGTTAAATTCAGTTTGCAGACGGGATATCTTTATTTCTGCTGAGGTCAATTCATTTGGCTCCAATTTTCGGTAAGGTGCCAAGAGCGACGAAGTGAAGAAGCTCGCTTCCTCTGGTCTCGTCGGAGAGATTGATTTTGCTCATAGTCGGTCTCGGAGTATTGGGTGGCTTAGGTAATTTTTTTCGTATGGGGAACTCGACTAGAGAAGACGACGTCTGGTTTTTTATTGGTATTTACTTTTTTGTATTGGTAGTGTTTTTTTTTTTTTTTTGTAATGGTAGTGTTTTATTGTATTGGTATTCTTTTTTCGCATATTGATTATCATGTAATAGTATTGTTGTAATCTGCAATGGTAGTTGTTGATAAGTGGTAGTGGTAGTGTTTCGTGTAGGCTGTAGTGGTAGTTGGTAACGTTTTGGTATTGGTTTCTTGTTTTTTCTTCTGCAATGGTATTGATTTTTGTAACTACCTAAAATGAAATTTATTAAAAAAATTAATTAATACAATTTATTTTTTCATACCCAATTTACCCCTAGTAACCATGGCAATTACTACTCTGTAGTAATCACCGTAACATGTCCCCCATATACACTAGTAATCTAGACAGCAAATATGTTATCATTACAAAAGCAATCAGGTATGAACAAATTAGTTTACACTGAAACAACAGATTAGGTCGACCTAATCCTAATTGAGGTCGACCGAAAAGTGCAAGTCACCATGACATGCATGTTACAGTAGGAATGACTTAAAATACTATTTAAATTTGAAGGCTTAAGAAGGTGAACCGCATCATGAAGTAACTATTGGTGTTTAGTACGCGTAGATAGGGAATCTTTCAACAAAAAGGGATGATTAATATTAGTTTTCTTTCCTTTTTCAAGTCGCAACATTAAAGAACAAGAAAAGACTTTCTACTTGAACAACATGATAATAGTCCTTATCTATATCTCGAACACCAGAGAATGTTAAAGGTTTGAAGAAAAAAAATCCTATAGACGGACTTGACTTTTACGCCGCTTCTGAAAGAATTTGACGATATCAAAGGATGAAACGCAGCCGCCTCTGCCACATGCTTAACTTTTGCCTGTATAAATAGAGCCAACACATAAACCTAAACAATCACACAATCCTTTCTCTACGAAATTACACTTCCGAATTTCGATCACTCTCTCTCTCTCTTCTTCATTTCCATCACGCGTTCCGAATTTCTCCACGAAATTACTCAACATGGGCTCTGATTTCTGTGCACCCTCCGTTATTAAATCGTACGTATGGATTATAAGTTTACAAGTTATATATAAATAAATATATCAATTGCTTCCCGCTGACCATTTTGTATACTCTATATATTGCAGGCTAGAAGGCAAGGTGGCCCTCATCACCGGCGGAGCAAGCGGCATCGGCGAGAGCGCCGCCAGGCTGTTTGTCCAGCACGGCGCCAAGGTCCTCATCGCCGACCTCCAAGACAAACTCGGCCAGTCCCTCGCCACGGAACTCGGCCCGCCGGAGACCGTCTCCTTCGTCCACTGCAACGTCACCGTGGACTCCGACGTGGCCAACGCCGTCGACACAGCGGTGTCACGTTACGGACAGCTAGACATCATGTACAACAACGCCGGAATCGGGGGCAACCTCGACACCACCATCTTGAACTCCGACAACGCCGACTTCCACAAGGTTCTCGAAATCAACCTGTTCGGATCCTTCCTCGGGGCCAAGCACGCCGCCAGGGTGATGATCCCGGCGAGGAAAGGCTGCATCCTGTTCACCGGGAGCGTGGCGTCGTCGATCAGCGGGGATCTGTCGTATGCGTACAAGGCGTCGAAGCACGCGATGCTGGGGCTGGCGAATAATCTGACGGTGGAGATGGGCAAGTATGCGATTCGGGTCAACACTGTCTCGCCCTACGGGGTGGCCACTCCCATGGTGACGCGTGGCATGCAGATGGATAAGAGGGCCGCCGAGGAGTTTATGTCGGCGGCGGGGAACCTGAGAGGGGCGGTGTTGGAGCCGGAGGATGTTGCCAGGGCGGCGCTGTATCTGGCGAGCGACGATGCCAAGTATGTGAGTGGGCTCAACTTGATTGTGGATGGCGGCCACAATCACAATCATCCTCTCTTCGCTGCTTCTGCTCAAGCATGATATCGGATTGGATCGATCGTTAGTTCCTTAATTACTTGTGTTTATATGTTTGAGAACAAAACGTTTCTTTATTGTGATCGATGTGACTGCTAATTAAAATAAAAATATTCGTGATGTACGATATGGGTGATGAGCGATTCAACCGTGTAATAAAAATAAAATGCACCATTACAATAGTCGAAATGCATGTCACTTGTTTCCTATTTTATTCAATATTTTAATCATATTATGTCATAATACTCATGTGCTATTTTGAATCCCGATGCTTTTGATGATCGTAGAGATGACGATTGACCAGACGGTGGTCAAAACAATATTAAATTTTTGTGATGTGGCAAAAAGTTGTGGCAACCGCGGCCTACATAGATGCCACATCTGTATAAGTGTATTGATTCATGATACAATTCTTTTCTCATTTTATTCCCTATGCGTTGGATGCTGCTCATCGTGTCATAAACTTAACCAACTTATCTCAATAATTAGAGTTGTTGGGAGAGGGACATGTATGGTATTTTACACTTCCTTATACACCCTCTCAAACGAAAACCTAGTCACATATCTATATATATATATATATATGAAAATGGCACCGTGCTAACTACGGAGTGGTGGTGGCCAATGGGCAAATAGCCAAATCCCATATAAAAAACATGCTAGTCAAGCAAAACCCATATAAAAAACATGCTAGTCAAGCAAATTTCATAAATTAATGTAAATATATATAAACCTTGGCCGCCTGTAAATATTGATTTATAGAGGTACATAGAAGAAGAGGAAAAAAAAAAACTCCCTCGATTTGACGGTCGGAGAAAGATGAGCGGCACCAACTTTGTTTCTTCCATGATTAAAAGGTAAAGGTAACTGAACGTCTCATATTGCTATCCTAATTTATCACTTACGGATCGACTTTGCATCTCTAGGCTGGAAGGAAAAGTAGCGGTGATCACCGGCGGAGCCAGCGGAATAGGCGAGGCCACGGCCAAGCTCTTCGTCCAACACGGCGCCAAAGTCGTCATCGCCGATGTCCAGGACCAATTGGGCCAATCCTTGGCCCGAAACTTGGGCCCACCGGACACCGTCTCCTACATCCGATGCGACGTCACCAGCCCTCCCGATGTCAGAGCCGCGGTGGACGCCGCCGTGTCCAGGTACGGCCAGCTGGACATCATGCACAACAACGCCGGCGTCGCCGGTTCCCCGGACCATCGGATTGTCGACTGCGACGATGACAACTTCCGGCGGGTCATGGACGTCAATCTGTTCGGGCCATATCTCGGGGCCAAGCACGCCGCCAGGGTGATGGTACTATTAATAAATCTTTATTTGATGATATTAATTGTGTTAGTAACCACTAACAACTCATTTTATTGGTATTAAGTGATCATTTTTTACATTGAGAGGTCTTATATCCAACACTGGGAATTCTATTGGTAGTGGCAAATGGATTAAATTTGTAGAAGCTTGGACAATAAGTGAAAAGTTTAGGTACCAAAACGTAATTTTCTAATGAAATTTTTTATAATAAAAAATAAAATTGTAGCTACCGAAATGTAAAATATCAAAAGTATAGGTACTAAATCGTAATTTGTCAATGAGTCCATGGATCAATCCTCGAATCCACTAATCCAATTGGATTTGGATCAAATGGATTGTATTTGGGGCTGGGAAACAGTCCGGTTTGGTTTAAACCGGACCGGATTGGACATAGCCATAACTGAAGACGGGATTGGATTGGTACACGATTTTAACCAAACCGGATTGGATGCAATACGGTTTGGTCCGGTTTTGACCGGAAAACCGTTTTCAACCGAAAAAACAAGAAATGGTCCCTATATCCCCAAACGCCAGCGTTTCATTTTATGGTTAATTAAAAGAAGAGGAAAAAAATGGCAGGTCAGTGGGTCACAGAAAGTCCCCATCTTCCCTCTATCAGAGTCTACCTTTTCTCGATTAAAACACCATCCCCATCTTCCCTCTCTCTTCTGTCTTCATCTTCCATCTTCATCTTCCATCTCAATCTCTCATGAGATCTCTCATTACAATCTACAATCCTGCTTACAAAACAAAAATCATTCACAATCCTTCCTACAAAAAAAAAAATTCATTCACAATCCTAGATCTATGAGGCGATCTCGCATCAGAAAGAGGAAGATCTATCCGTCATCGGTGGTGATACAAGGGACGCGACGAATGACAGTGATGAAGTGTTGGCGATGGAGGCATGCACTGTGGGCGAAGATCCAGACATCGACGACGGCAAAGTTGGATGAGCGGAGTGGGAGAGACTCGACTTGAGAGCTTGGCTAAGTTGTCGCCTGCTCGCCGCCTCCAAAATCGACCAGTGTCGCTGCGTTGTGAGCATATCACCATCGACGTGTCCACCGCGATCGTTGGCCATAGATAGATGACGCCAAAGGGAGAGTTGAGGGTTGATGGTGAGTTGGAGATTGGGGTTTGTTTCACGAGGAAGAAGAGAGAGTCGGCGGAGTGTGGAATATTGGAGAAAAGAAAACGAGGAAGAAGAGGAAGCGGCGGAGTGTGGGCGGCTGTGTGGAAGAGAGATGCAATTGGGAGGTTGAGGGTTTGGATGGGCTGGGTTGGGCTTGGCTTTGAATTTTTGCAAGTTGGGCTTTGGGTTTCAATGTTTTAGGATTGGGCTGGGCAGAAAGCAAGGCTAGAATGGGCAGGTCCGGTTTTTCAGTTTTTCCCGGTTTTAACCGGATCATATCTGGTGCGGTTTTTCCCCGAACACTGACAACCGGAATCCGGATTGGACCGGGTTGTATCCGGTTTCCGGTCAAAACCGGAACGGTTTAAACTGGGCGGTTTCCGGTTTGACCGGAAAACTGTAACCGAATTTCCAGCCCTAATTGTATTAGTTGGACATTTTAGTAGGTGGATTGAATTGGATTCATGGATATGGATCCTAATGGCCACCTCTGTAAGCACATGATGTCTGATATATGAACAAACTTCAAGCGTATATGAGTGGATTTCGTTGGAGGACAACTCGAATTATTGAGATCAACTGTTCTCTAAACCGAGAGGTCTTTTATTCGCATCTCGATAACCCTCATATGTTTTATTAAGCATATAATATTCGAATCTGTGCAAATTTCATGAGTCGTCTTTCGTTTGAGAAAGTGTTAATAAATAGTATATAATTCATGTATATAGTAATAACTCGACCTACTAGTTCTTTACAAATTCGACGTAAACTCTGTTATACAATAACTTTCCTACATCGATCAACAGGTACCAGCGGGGAGAGGCGGATGCATCCTGTTCACGGCGAGCAGCGCCGCCGTGACGAGCGGGAACATTTCGTACCCTTACAAGGCGTCGAAGAACGCGGTGGTGGGTCTGGCGAACAACCTGTGCGCCGAGCTGGGTCAACACGGGATCCGGGTCAACACCATCTCGCCTTTCACGGTGGCGACTCCGCTGCTGAGGAGTGCGCTGGGCGGGCTGGGGGAGGAGGAAGCGGAGCAGTTTGTAGCGGCGGTGGCGCCGCCGAACTTGAAAAGGATGGTGCTGAGGGCGGAGGATGTCGCAAAGGCGGCGCTGTATCTGGCGAGCGATGATGCCAAGTACGTGAGTGGGTTGAATTTGGTGTTGGACGGCGGCCATAATCACAACCATCCGATCTTTGGTGCTTCCGCCTTCACTTAATTAGCCGGTGATGATGAAATTGATGAGTGATTTAGCGGTTGATATATAAATAAGGAAATAATATATGTGGACAAACTCGCTTGTCTAAATTGAACACTCTATATCTGTTTATTTATTGGACTTGGGAATGGATCAGGTCAGTAATTTTATAGTGAGTAACTATGAGTAACCCGCCCACATCAGAATGACATCAGCATCCTCTCTCTCCTGGAAAGCCTTTAATTTTCCCCTCCTTAATCTTTGATGGACGATTTCTCACTCGTTTTAAGTCGAAATTTAATTTTTTTTGCACAGTTAGATCAGATTAATTGTGCTCTTCAAAATGATATCCACTTTTATATATTTTTCGAACAAAAAAAATTGAGCCATTTTTTACCAGTCTATACAATATGGTATTGACTGGTATTGAAATAAGAGCATACCTATGGGTTCAAAAGCGTACCATGGTGGTATGAACAAACCAAGACTGTAGGATGATTGAATACATGATAGTAGAAGTATATTAATTGTCATTTACGACTTTTAACATTGTATACCATAAAATACCATAAAATACCACCCCGTACCAGGGTGGTATTGTATGGTATTGTGTGGTATTTTTTGGTCTTGTAATTTGTTCACCCAGAAATTTGTAGATCCAATAGATCATGATGAACTCGTCCCTGCTGTGCAAACGTTTTCAAAAACGAATGAAAAACGAAGAAAATACCATATGGTATGCAGTTGGTACCGAGAGGCCAGAATTTTTTTTCCGGCTGGTCGTCATCATCACCAGTCACCGAACGACGAGAATGGTAAGAGGAACGGCGGAGAGGTCTGTTTCGGATCCAAGTCGTTCAAGCCTCCTCGGTGTTTGTCGCAGCGTCGCCTTGCATCAAGGCGCCTTCGTCATCGTCATGTTCAGCAGTCATCAATCGAGCGGGCTTGTCCGTCTCCAGAGAAGCAACCCCTTCAGGTGAAGCCTCTGTCTCCAGGTCAGCCGGGATGTGTCCCAAGTCTCCCGTCTCTGTCGTTGCAGCCGCCTCTCCGAAATTGTCCATACCTGGGGTGTTCAGTTCCCGTCACCAATCGCCGCTGTAACACTGGGTTTGCCTTGGGTTTCGTTGCTTGATTGCAGGGAAGAATAAGCTTTTCCTCCTTTTGTTTCGTCATCGTTTGGTTAATTAATGTTTGGAGACCGATCGGTGGTAGTTTGCTGGGTCAAAGGAGTAAAATAATTATCATCAGCTGCATGCCTGGTGTTCGTGGTGCTGATAAAGAAAAGGGTCATAGAAAGATGAATCTTCACAACATCAGTTCCAGGTAATGGCAGTGAAGATAGTCACAACCCAAGTATTGGTTGTCCCTTCAGTAGCCAGAGGTGGATGTCATGAAGCGAGGTAGTCACAGTCCAAGAACTTATTGTCCCCTTGACTTTCAGAATTGGTCAATTACAGTCTACATCGTTCAAAATTTCAAGCTGGGCATTCATGTTGTTCATGCTCCAACTTGAGGGGGAGAATAGGGCATCATTGTATGTAGTCAATCAGTTCAGCATATCGAACACAATGTATCAGTCAAGGAGGTTCCCCAGTCTTGTTCAAGAGAGACGATAGTCAGAAGTCTCTCAATCTGTCTCATTCAAGAGAGGCGCAGTCAACAGCCTCTCGGTCAATCTCATCCAGGTAAAGGCGCAGTCAACCGCCTCCACCATATCGTTCGGATAGACGCAATCAATCGTCTTCGTCAAGTCATTCAAGAGACGCAGTCAACCGTCTATGTCTGGTCGTTTACGAGACGTAGTCAACCGTCTCCATCACGACGTTCAAGAAGATGCAGTCAACCGTCTTCGTCAGGATGTTCAAGGGAGAGAGTCAGTCGTCTCCAAATCAACCTCGTCCAAGATGTTATTCATCTCGAGTTATGTTGTTCAAGCTTGTCATGCTTGTTCGTCACATTTCCTTTTTCAAGCTCGACATTCTTGTCATTCATGTCTTCGCTTGAGGGGGAGTGTTGAGGATATTAATTAATTAGTCAAAAAGTAATTAATTCCTTGTCCTACAAGTCCCTAGTTTTCCTTGTTCAAGTAAAAGAAGGAAACTTGGTTGTCATTAGGGTTTTAACCCTAAGTCTAAATCTATAAAAGCTTAGCTACGGTCATGTCGTAAGCAAGCCGTCAAGATGTAGTCGTATAATAAAACATCAGTCGTGAGCTCGTTCCGAGCTCACCGTGGATTAGTCTCGATCAATCGATCGAGGATACCACGTAAAATATCGTTGTCTCGTGTGTTGTTTCAATTCCGCATCATCAAATTCTACATATATTGTCAAAAAAATTCAATTGTATAACAGTTTCCTAGATATTCTCTACCAGATAACTATAACTGGGCATGACCCATTGAATACATACAGTTGAATATATGTTTATAGTGCTTATCATGTCATTTTCAATGTTTCCTGGCACATTTGAATACATACATTACAATCTCATATAAAAAAATAAGGAGAAATTGTCCCTCTTTAACTATAGTTAGCTCGGCCTCTGCAAATTAATATCAATTTCTTCTACCATCGAATCCACTATGTTATCATAAAAATTTACTATCTTCTTTGCCTAATCAATAATTAAAATCGGGTAATTTTAGAGAGAATAATGGGTTAATAGTGCTTATCCTGTCATTTTCAAGGTATCCTACACATTTGAATACATACAATATAATATCATATAAAACATATGGAGAAATTATTCCCTATTTAATTACACTTAGCTTTGCCACTGCTAATTAATATTAATTTCTTCTATCACCAAATCCACAATGTTATCATAAAACCCCACTGTCTTCTTTGCCTAAGTAATAATTAAATTCAGGTTTTCTAAACATAAAATTAGGTTTACAATGACGTTTTTGTTTTAAGAGTTGGTTTGAGAGTTGAGACCACATTTTTAGAATTTTTTCCATTTTTTCATTTGGGGAAAGCATTTTCTTTTTTAATGTAACCAAGCCCAACCAAATATACAGAAGCCCAAGTTCAAAAATCGTAATTATGATCTCTCCAGGCAAAATGAATATGAAGTAGAATGACAGAGATAGTCCTTTAATATGCGCAGAGGCCTCTGTTTTATTATCTAGGCTCCTCTTCGTCTAGAACGTTTATATAGTAGTGTAAAGAAGATTACCAAGCAGCGATAATAGCTTTTCAAACGTCACCGTCTTACCTCCATCCTAGTTGGCCACAATCTTGACCCAATATCCTGTCCAAATTATCCCTCGAATCTATTGCTCTCCATATCGTATATATTTTGTCAAATTTTCTTGGACAAATAACAGTTAATTAATTTTCACGATGATTAATTAAAGATTATGGAGGCATTTAGCCTTGACAATTTTTTTTTTTTGCGCAACGTTGCTCTACTGTAACATCCCGAACCTTTTCCCGACAAGATGATGTCCGCTTTGGGGCTCAACTCTCACGGTTTTTGACTTGGGGTGCAATTCAATGTGCCTTCCCATAAAGTCACCCATCCTTGTTGTACTCCACACTGAGCATGTTTTACTTCGGACTTCTCACAAGAAACGACGACCAGAAACTACGGAAGGGAAGGAAAGGGAAAATGGGAAACGATTTTCTCAGATGCCAAACAGAAAACACACAAGCTAGCAGCAGCAGGCGAGCCGGCCCAAATCGAAATCTGTGCGGGTGTAGAGGCCCAAACCGGACAATATCTTGTCGGGAAAAGGTTCAGGATGTTACAAGTGGTATCAGAGCCTCCCGCGTCCCTCTTGAACGATGGTGGGGCAAACCTCAAAGAGGGCGTTGAGTCCCAAGGGGGGGTGTAACATCCCGAACCTTTTTCCGAGCAAGATATTGTCCGATTTGGGTCTCGACCCTCACGGTTTTCGACTTGGGGTGCAATTCAATGTGACTTTCCATAAGGTCACGCATCCTTGTAGTACTCCACACTGAGCATGTTTAACTTCGGAGTTCTCACAAGAACTCCTCCATTTCACCCCAAAACGCGTCTTGTCTGTTAAGGTCGGTTTCTTACTTATGAAACATAGATCTCTACCGTGCTTTATCGATGTGAGATTTGCCTAAGACGTTACATCTACTCTTTGTCAAAGAATGAATAATGTAACACCCGGTGCCTCCTAACATATATAAAATCCCTAAACTACCCTCCTTCCCGTAATTATATAAACTAAACAATAGCGAAACCCTAAGGGCCTAGCTCTAGTAGCCCCAAACCCCCCGTGGGGGCAATTAATTCTTTTTCTAACAGCAAAGAGTAGCACGGCTGCGGCTGCGACGACTTGGGGAACTAGCGACGATGGACGTCGGGACAGGCCATGGAAGGAAGCGAGGCGGCGATAACCAAATAAGAGAGAGATAAGGGGGACCGGAAAGGAGAAGAAAGAAACCGATGGTCAGTACCCAGCTGGCGGAGGATTCTGTACCAAAGGCGCTACGGGCCCATGATTTCGTGGTGGTGAAGAAGCTCGGAACTACAGTATTGGCGTTAGAGGCTGTGGCAAGAGCCTGGAGGCAGTGAATGGGTTAAGGTAAGAGGCCCTGACTGTGATCAATGCTTTAATGGCATGATTCTATTAGAGAATGGGAATCAAATGATTAACTTGGCGGTTGAGCTTATGCATATTGTTTCGTAAGGCATATGCATGTGAATAACAAGTTAGAAAGATAAATATGGGTAATTCGCTTGATAACTGAGGGATTAGATTGGCCATGACTGAGGAGTATTGGGCGGTGAGATTAATGGGGATTGGTAAACAGGGGTTACGGGTAACCCTTCAAGAGTTGGGAATGTATGTTGCTTTTACGTGGAGAATGATGATAGTGATAATCTGGGAGTATTGTGTACCTTTTAGGTCAGAGTTAGTAAAGGAGGAATTTATCACTAAATTAAGGGGTGGTTTGCTTCGTGGATTTGGATGATGGATTTGAATACCATATCCATTTCAACATGGATTTAAATCAAATTAATTGTTTGCTTGCATTCCTTTTACAAGGACCAAATTTGTGGGGTCCTCGGATTTGGATCAACATGGATTTAAATAAAATCCATCGTTTGCTTGCATTCCTTTTAAAGACCAAATCCGTGGGGTCAACGGATTTTAAGGATCCAAATCCGTGGACCCCATGAACTTATAAATCCAACATATTGGTGTGTGATTTGTAACATGTCATAACTCCATGATTGGATTTTACCCATATACCCTCATCATGAACTCTATTATTCCAAGGTTGCCCTCACATTTACCTATTATACATTATAAATAATCAATTAATTAATAACAAATAAATAATGTAATGTGTAAACATGAGTTGGAATTTTTATACCCTTGTGTTCTGGTTTCTTTTGACCTTTTCATGAAAAGTGCAATTCTTTGTTTTCGGTTCTAATATATGTTGTTATATGTTATTTTGGAAAAGGAGGACAAAGAGTTGCACTACAAGAAACTTCACTTTCGTCGCAGAATGTTTCCGCGACGGATTACAGTGTCGCAAAAAAGAATAAACCTTCGTCGCCTATACTGCGTCGCAAAAAGTTCTGCAACGAAAAAAACGGGTTTGTCGCAGAAATATAGGAATTCGTCGCGGAAGGTTCGTCGCCAAATGGACATTTGGCGATGAAAAGAGCTCCATCGTCGCAGAAAATAAAAATTTTGCAACGTAAGATTCCGTCGCTGAAGGTTACCTGATTTTAGCAGCGGAGGCATTTTTAGAGTTATTCACAATTTTCTCGTCTCATTTTAGTTCAAAATTTATTCTGATATTTTTATAAATGATTTATTCTTATTTACTTTTTGAGTTTTCCTGCATTTTAGTTCATACTTTATTCTGCTTTTTTTGGACTTATTTACCATTTATTTTCTGGTCCATATCAAATCGTCCTTCTCGTCAAACAGTAAATCCCAGATTCACCCAAGATTACCATAGTATCAATTCCACTTTCACAGCCAATATCCAAATTGGTCGTCTAAAACTCCAAATGTAAAGCATTTAGAGGATATAAACAAAGCCTCTTTACCAAACCTGCAAAAACAACCAAGTCAGATCTAGATCTGAAACACTCAGTAAGAAACAATGAAAAATCTATGCAACATAATCTCACCGAAAGAGTTTCCTCTTGCATAGCCGCCGTTACCGCCGATGAAATACAAAGCTACGAGCGACAGCCTTCTCCCACTGAAAACCAAAACTTACCAAACACCCAGGTCAGAAGCCCCGTGAGCTTTGTCCGCCTTCGCCGCCGTGAGATTCGCCCATAAGAAGCCGCAGTGAGTTTCGTCCCTCGCCGTCCCGAGTATCAACCGTCGCCGCCGTGAAGTCGCCCCTGTCCCTGCGGTTCTAAAGCTCCGACCGAGAGAAAAGGCAAATCAAAAACCCAAAAAAGAGAGGGAGTACTATCGAGGGAGAGAGAGTAAATTGAGAGGAGATATAGGGAGTCGGTGTGAGAATAGAGCAGATCGATAGGAGAGGAATATTGGCGACGAGCTGCGCTAAACTAGATAGGATTTTGAAGAGCAGAGAAAAAAATCAGAGGAGCAGAGGATTGGGGAAGTGAATGCGACTAGGGTTTCTTTACAAACTTAGTTTATATACAAGCAGTTTTGTCCAATAAAGTTCAAGATATTTACAGCAAATTGCCACCGTAAATGACCCTCTTCGTCTGTTAAAACAATAGACACTTGGGCCTCGGCTGAGTTTCGAACCATAGACCATAGACTCCCAAGCGAATGAATACCTAACACACTAACAAGTTAGGCTAATGTTCTAACTTGTTAAGTATATTTATCTATAGGAATTTATTGGTACATATTTTTAATACGAAATTATAAAAATGAAAAAATCGTTATGTTAGATTAAATTTGTTTCGTTGATAAAAAACTGTGATGACAGCCAAGCATAGAAAGAACTCCCAATAATTCCGCGACGAAGAAATTCGTGGCAAAAACTGTGTAACATTCAGCGACGACAATTAACAGTTGCAAAAAGTCTATGATTCTTGCGACGACAAATTGTCGTCGCATAAGTTTACAAACATTCTGCGACGACCAACTGCCGTCGCAAAAAATTTATTTGTATTCTGCGACGACAGAAATTCGTCGCAAATAATTATGAAACTTCTGCGACGACACAATGTCGTCGCAACAAATTTTTCTATATTCGGCGACGAACGTTATCCGTCGCAAAAGGTCGATAAACAATCTGCGACGAGTTTATTCGTTGTGAAAAAGAAATGTTCGTCGCAGAACCCTATGCCCCACCTACCACTGAATAATGACTCAATCCGCGACGAAAAAGTAAAATTCGTCGCAAAAACTAAACTTTCTGCGACGAATTTCTTGCTGTCGCAATAGAATTCGTCACAAAAAGAGCAGTTTCTTGTAGTGTTGGTAACCGATATATGTTACGTTAAAAGTTAAACGGAATTTTTCCGTTTATTATTATTGTACTTGCAGCAACATTATGCTTATTAGTACGTACTGTCATTGTTTTGTGTACATATCATAAACATAACAGACAATTAGGAAAAGAGAGTATGATAATTTTGGACTTCAATGTCTAAATCCCAAACCCTTAAATCCATGATAAAACATATCAACAAACTTTGGAATTTTATATTATAAAACCTTCATTTTTAAATTCATGAAACAAATAATTCTAAGTTCACTAATTCCCACTAATTATTGTGCTCTATCTTGCTACGTGTGGGGTGAGCTGGAATTTTGGGGTCGGTAGGATGATTTTGGGACGAGCGAGAGAGCAAGAGAGCAGGTTAAGACTTGCTCCATTCATACTGCTAGTCCCAACACAGTACGAATGGATGTCATTTTCACCACAGGTTAAGACTTGCTCCATCTTCCTTCGTAACACACCGTCGGCGCTGCTCCTCTGTGATGCTGGGGAAACGGGTTGAGCGAGAGAGCAAGAGAGGGGAGGGGAAAATTGCATTGGGGAAAGGTTATCTTTGGCGCGAGGATTTATTTTTTGGGGAAGGGTTTTATTAGGGAGGGGGGATTGGGGAAGTTGTTGGGGGAAATTAATGGGGCGGAGGGGAAATAAACAGTGGGGCCGAGCGGCTCCTCCCTCTTATATAGGAAAATAATGAGACGACTGATATATATATATATATAGAGAGAGAGAATAAATGGTCATAATATGTTAAACAAAACTTTCAAACAGCCCCAAGTATGCAGGTAACTTTAGTGTACACCTTAAACATTGTTAACAATCCCATGTAGTTGAAGTTCCAAATCCATGTAAAAAGAAAGATAAAATAACAAAGATTTCAAACAGCCCCTTCATGTTTTGTTGTTGTTGTTGTTCTCCCAGCTAGTACTTCTAGGTTGTCGCCTCTTCTCTAACAGCAAAGGCAAAATAATAAGTAAATCAGATATAACATTCATGCTCGATAACATTGTCTAACTAACACGTACCTCAGGAGGTTCATCGCTTGTGGGTTGCGCACCAGTTTGTGCACGATGACTACTTTATCCGTGTTCTATTTTTCCTGCAGTAGTACTCCTTGTATGTGGCATCATCTGTTACACAAATGATAACCATTCGAGACTCATCATATTTACTCAAAAACTATAGACAACCCATACCAATTTAGAGTGCTCAGTTCAGAATGCTACTGAGTTGAACATTGTAATTCCACTTAACTTTAGAGGCAGGCCACCTTCCTCATCATTTCCATCATCATCTTCCCCATCATTATTGTTAGAACCATTCCAACCATCGTTGCCATCCTCATCAGACGTAGGAGGTGTGGCTGGAGGGATGAAACCATCGGGCTTGGGACAAGTACTAATATAATGTTCCTCCCTTTTCTTGTACTTACCACACCTTCTTATTTTTAGATTGGGTCGCTTTTTTCCTTTGCGTTCTCACACCCTTCAAATATTAATTTCTTTGGGTCTAGTATATCTTCGTACTCTTTAGGAACGACAACTGTATCTCTCTCAGCTGTAGTCTTTTTCATCATTTCCAACTTGTCGCAAACTGCAGTAAGTGCCCCCTGAGCAACTGGAAAGAGAGTAGAGAATCTGCCCCTAGTAAAAAGAGCCTTGTTTCCTGAAATTGAAGTATCCCAAACCTTGTCATGAAAGGATGATCATCCCCGATAATCTGTGCATGTGGCATATTGTCAAATAACTTTGGGTTCTTAGACCACCGTTTCAGTACCAAATTTTCCGGAAGACTTTTTACTTTTTCTTGTTTTAGCACAAAGTTCATGTGCGTGCATGGTATTGCCATAGTCTTAAACCTCCCACAACTGCACTCCATTTCATTTGTTTTAAGGTTATATTCAACCTCTCTGATCTTATCGTTGGTGAACATAGTTACACTATAGGTGTGTAAGTTCCTTTCAGAAGCTCTATTGTTCTTTATGAAACCCACCAACTGCAGGAACTCATTTATGAATTCAATAAAGGCTGCTTTCGAGAATAACATAGCAGCACTAAGTTTAAGGGTCCTTGAAACCGAGGTTCAAAAAGGCGCTAAGCATAAGGCGAGCGTTGAGGCTTCGCCTAGCGTCTAGCTCGTATAAGCGTAGACTAAGTGTGCCTAGGCATTAGAAGAAAAATAGTTATTCGCACAACATGATGAATGAAATAATAATCTATAACACTTCCTCACTTCAATTAAAATGATTAATAACTAACTCAAAACTTAATGACAAGAACATAGCTGACGAATTCATAGAATCCCATAGCTCAATAGCTCACAAAGTTCTTGAGCTATTGAAAATATTGATATAGAAATTGATTTTGTAGTTGACGTAAATTTTCTCCTTTAATTTTGACTTTCTAGCTACATCTAGTAATGTTTAGGAGAGACTTATATGTCGCCTTACTACATTGACGTGTTCCCGTATCTAATTAGGCGCGAAATCCCTAGGCGAGGCGTTTTGCCATTGCCTTGCGCCTAAGCGTAAGGTTAAGCGTGCCTTTTTGAATCATGCTTTAAACAGTTCGTTTGAGAGAGGGAACACCATAATTAGATTGAAAATCTAAGCTCAGCTCCGTTTATCGCACATCTCTAATCCAACGATCATAGTGAATGAAGAAGTCAAGCAAACTGTGTTTCTCCTCAACGTACCTTGCAATAAAGCTATTGGTTCCCTCACATGATCTAGATGTTGTACTTAACCTAGCAAAGAAGTGAGAGTGCATGTATGTATCTGCCCATGAGTGGGTTTCTAGTGAACACTTTTCCAGCAATTCTCTCCATTTCTCTTCAAATTTGTCCGACTCAAGGTCAGTTGTCACAAACTTGCTCCATCCAGGTTCAAATTATTGTTTGTTCTTCATGTTGCTTTTAATATTCTTGGAGAGATGCCACGAGCAGGGGTGTAGCCAGGATTTCGGTTAGGGTGGGTTTGAAATAATTAATGTTTACAATGATCCACGACGTGTTTTCATATCTTGAAAAATCTGTAAAATACACTCATCATCCAACCTATCTAAGATGTCACTCTCAACATATCCTACCAAAAAATCATTCAACCCTTCATCACTCATTCGACTTCGTAGTGTGTTCTTCACGTAGTTCATTGTCGAAAATACTCTTTCAACACTTGTGGTGGCAACTGGTAACAACAAAGTCAATTTCACAAATTGAAAGCTTCTGTAAGTTTGAATTGTTTTGTGATTCTAAATTAGTTTTGAAGTGTATAAGAAGGCTTGAGGTTAATAAAATTACACAATTCATTCTAGCCTAATGGTAAGTTTTCTAAGCTTCCCTTCCGATGAGCAAGGGAAGAATAGCATTAATGACCAACTATTTTTAGTTCCCTGGCCCAAATCAAAGGTGGGCCCCGGGACCCAGGCTTTTCTTCTCTGCCTCCGCCCCTGGCCACGAGCATAAGCGATAAAATTGCATGTGGGAACACATTCTGAATAGCGTTATGCATTGCTTTATCCCCATCCGTGACAACCGTATGAAGCACTTTCTCGCCCATCATTTCCTTCCGAATTTTCAAAGCCCAATTATAGGTTACTTTAGACTCGTTATCCAAAAGTGTGCTTCCAAACAAACAGGATTTGAAATGGTGATTGATACCTAATAAGACATCGAAGGTTAAGTTATCCATGCTGAACACTCGATATTTTAAATTAGATAAAATAAGGTATGCAATTGAAATGTAAAAGAAGCAACATTCGGGGTTTGCATATTATTAAGCTACTCATAATGCATGTTTATACTGCCCTCACCGCCTACTCTTCAATATATTTTTGTCTAAACAGGGTATAGTTCCATTAGTTAACTTAATGAGAGCATTCTAATGCTTTTTTTTGTAATCAGCTTATGGGAATGATATGCCAGTCGAGCGAGGCTAGCGTACGTCAGTCGTACATTGTACGCCAGTCAAGTTTCACTATTTAGAGCACGAATTATCCGAAATTTTGGGCATGATACTATACCCTAACCTCTAATGGATGAACCCCAGTCTAGGCCTGTCGGTTCGGGTCGGGTCGGGTAACCGAAACCCGCGAAAAACTGAAACCGAGCAACACAACCCGAAACCGAAACTATGATTTGCGGGTTTCAGGTGAACCCGAAAATTATACTGGCGGTATTGGTAAACCGAACCGTTTTGAGTTTTTTTTTTTAATGCTTTTGTGATTTGAATTTTACATTCTTTTGCTTGTACAAACAATTTTATTCTTATTATTTGTACATTCTTATTTAACTATTATGTTTAATTTTATGGGACGTGCACAGTATAAAACTAATATTTATATATTAGTTTATTATTAAAATATTAGTTAATTATTAAAATATTTAATTTTATGTATTCTATAACTATAGACATACTATTAACTATTAAAGAGTATTACTAGTTTAGAGACAAAGTAAAATACTTAAACATATTTTACACGTAAATTAATCATATCTTATTTTGCTATGTTAAGTAATACAACCTTTTGGGCCATTTAATTGTGGATTTTCATATAGTTAAATGTTTTAGTAATACCATAGGTCCAAAATTGAAGGTATATCAACTATCATATGCAAAAAAATGTTTGGTGTTTGGCGCAAAATTATAAATAATTGTGTTCAATATAAAATACCGACAATCATAGATGAGATTATCTTCAACTCGTAATTAAACACATTAGTTTTACAATTCTCAAATGATAACATCCAAGTAAAATCAAGGTTCATCCACCATACAAGATAAACACTACTACCATTATCACTCCTCATCAGGCTCTACATCCACATAAGTCTCATCATTCTCATCAGAATTGTCGTCGGCATAGTCTTCTTCCACTTGTGACATAGTAGGACTCGGGACCAAAACATGGGTAGCAGGAGAGCTTCCATAGGGTTGGCAGGAAAACCAGTCAAATCGGATATCCACCCGAACCCGAACCGGTCAACGCGGGTAAAAACCGCATTGACTGGGTTCGGGTCGGGCACGGGTAAAACCCGAACTTGTAATTGGCGAGCACGGGTAGGGTTTGGATACTATGATATCCGCTCCGTACCCGCCCGGTATACCAAAGCTACCCATCCCCGACCCTTCGTCACCCACTCGTCCCCACATCTCAAGGTTTATCGAGCATCGACACAGACAGCCAGACACAGCCCCCTCATCCCTCAATTTTGAATTTTAATTTTTCCCCAGCTCCCAAGCCCCAATCAGCGACCGCATTCTGCATTCATTCAATCTTTCTTTCCCTCTCTGAGTGCTTTTCTGATTCTCAATCTCTCGACTCTCTCGTATCGGCTCTTCGTCTTCTCCAGAGCGCCAATCAATGACGACCAATCCTCCTCTTCCCTCAACCCTCTCTTGTCCATTAAATTCTTTCTTATCAAGGAGCCGGTTTCATCCATTCTTGTCACTTTGGCAACCAGCGACAGACCAAGCAACCACACCCCCTGCTCGCAAGATAGAACCTCTGTTACAGTGGGGTTAGTTTCTATCCTCTTCCATTTCCCTTCGCATTTTAACTCTTCCTCAACTCGGTTTCTTGATTTCGATTTCTGGGTTAATTAATGAGACCATGCGCCCGACCCTCTGTCCTCAGCTGCAACTGACGCATACAACCTTCCCCTCCGGCCTCCCTTCCCTTTTACCCAACGGTGAACTATTTCTGGATTCAACCTTCCTCTTCTAACTGTCTTTTTTTTCTTTCCTCATGGTTGAACGGTGTCGGCAACTCTCTTCCACGCTGGAGCTGGACAAGACAGCTGGAAATCTGGAATACTGCTTTGTATTGCCCTGTGAAGAAGACGCAAGGAAGTAGGTAATTTTTATTTGTTGTTTTTCATATGATGTTGTTGATTACTTGCTTCTGCAATTTTTATTTTAGATCAAAGTTAATATATTTGTGCTATTGATATGAGATTCCCTACTGCTGCTTTGTTTTTCCTATGCTGCTGCTCTGTTGAGATTTTTAAATAAATGCGGTTGCTTTGTTTTACCATTTTTTGTTGTTCTGTAGTGATTGTTTACATGTTTGTGCTCACTTGTAGGTAAAAGATGGCTCAAGAGGTTGCTGCTACTAATGCACAAGCACAAAATCAGCAGGCTGCTGCTACTAATGCAGAACCACAAAATCCAATACCCACACCTGCTGGTGATGATGAAGAAGTTCTTGAGTTGGGAAATCTCAAGAGTGACGTGTGGAAACACTTCACAAAGATAAAGAAGGGAGAACTTATCAAGGCTAAATGTAACTATTGCAAGAAGTTGCTTGCCGGTGAGTCCAATAACTGTACTTCCCAATTGAGAAATCATTTGAGGACATGTATGCAAAAAAGGATTCAATATGGGAAGCAAAAGGTACTTGGTACCAACTTTGTCTCTAAGGGAAAAAGAGAAATGGTTGCCACTCAGTTCAATCAAGTTGTTTCTAAGCAAGATCTTGCTGTTGCAATTGTTATGCATGAATACTCTTTGTCGATTGTGGACCATTTATACTTCAGAAAATTTTTGTCTGGCCTCCAGCCCTTGTTTAGTGTTCCTACTAGGAATATTATCAAAGCTGAAATTCTTAAGATATTTGAGAGTGAAAGGACCAGACTCATGAAAATGGTGGGTAGTAACAAGGGGAGGGTTGCCCTGACGACCGATATGTGGACAACAAGCAACCAGAAAAAAGGGTTACATGGCTATTACGGCTCATTACGTGGACAATTCTTGGATTCTTTGAAATCAAATACTTAGGTATGATATCTATATATAATTTGACTTCTATCTTGTTTATTTATTGAGAAGAATTCACTATTTTAACATATTTTAATGCTGTATTTCTTGTATGTAGGTTTGCTTATGTTCCAACTCCGCATACAAGTGGTAGGCTGGCTAAAGTTTTGCTGGACTGTATGATGGATTGGAATGTCGATTCTACGATATCAACTATAACCTTGGATAACTGTAGCACCAACGATTCCATGATTGAGAAGGTTAAGAATAAATTGGTGATGTCTTATTTGCTTAAGGGGGGTGCTTTATTACATATGAGGTGTTCTGCACATGTTCTAAACTTGATAGTCAAAGATGGGTTGGATGTGCTTCGAGATGGCATTGAAACAATTCGTGATAGTGTAGCTTATTGGACTGCCACACCTAAGAGAGTAGAGTCATTTGAAGGAGCAGCAAAACAATTGGAATTTTCTTGTGTTAACAAGTTGATTTTGGATTGTCCAACTCGCTGGAATTCAACCTATCATATGCTTGCTGCTGCAATACCTTACGAATATGTGTTTATTAGACTGAAATAACGTGACTCTCACTATAATTGTTTGCCTACGAGTGATCATTGGGCATTTGCATCAATTGTTTGTGAGAAGTTGAAAATATTTAGTGAGATATCTGATTTGTTTTCTGGCACCAAGTATCCCACTGCCAATCTGTTCTTTCCAAAGATATGTGATTTGAAGCTCAAACTTTGTGAGTGGCTCGTTGATGATCATGCTATGATTTCTAAGATGGATGAATTGATTTGGGTTAAGTTTTGCAAATATTGGGAAGATATTCATGAAATATTGGCAGTGGCTGTTGTGTTGGATCCGAGATATAAGATTCACATTGTTGAGTATTATGCTCCGAAGTTTCGAATGGGTGAGTGTGTCTTGGATGTGGTCAAAATCAAGGATATTTTGAGTGATTTGTTCATGGAGTATCAGACTAAACTGAATAAGAAGTCCGGGGTTGCTTCTAGTGGTTCAAGTGGCCAGTCACTTGGTGGTTCTTCTTCTGTGGATGTGGACTTTCAGCTGTTTGTACAGCAAAGAAAAAAGTCGAAAGGAACACCTACTCAAACTGAATTAGAGAATTATTTGGCTGAGGAAGTCTTACCTTGGAGTGCTGATCTCGATGTTTTGTTATGGTGGAAGCTAAATGGGGCTAGGTATCCTATTTTGCAAGAGATTGCAAGGGATATCCTTGCCGTCCCTGTTACCTCTGTTGCATCTGAATCGTCTTTTAGCACTAGTGGTCGATTGTTGGATCCCAATCGTTGCAAACTTCATTATACAACTATCGAGGCATTGATGTGTACTAAAAGCTGGCTTCAAAATTCAGTTTCGATAGATATATTTCTTATTCAATAGTTTTTACTTGTTTATAGTCATTTTACTTTATATAACATTCTTTTGTCCACTTGTACAAACTAGGAGCTGATTCTGGATCTTTGGATGAGCTTTGTGCATTGCTCAATGATGGAAAGCATGAAGATGACATGGAAGGTTAGTGATTTACTATAATGTTAATAGTGTATTATATATATAATATATATATATATATATGTGTGTGTGTGTTACAACTGGAAATGCTCATATACATATTTTTTTTTGTATATGTAGATCAACAATTGCGGAGTGACAAATATGCATTTAACTTGCTTGAAGATTGATGAATGATTGTTTTTTGGTGCTGTAATGTGTTTGTATTCTGCTGGAGTATGCTGTTGGAGTCTTCTGAGTTATTTTTGGAAATCTGTTGGGATTTTGTTATTATTTTGTTGCTGGACCTATCTGCCAGAAATCTGCTTGTATCCTGGAATTTTGCTGTTGCAAGCTACTGGGATCATCTGGAATCGTCTGGGATTTATTGGAGTTTTGCATGAATTTTTTGGAATTTTCTGCTGGAAGAAGTCTGATTATCTGCTGGAATTTTGTTGCTACAAGCTGCTTGAATCAACAGGGATTTACCAGAGTTCTGCTGGGATTTTCTAGAATTTTGATCCTGGAATTTTGCTGCTGGAAATCTGATTATCTGCAGGAATTTTGCTGCTGCAAGTTGCTGGAATCAGCTGGAAACTTTCTGGAATTTTTCTGGGATCCACTGGATTTTTTATATTGTTTTTATGTTGGAATTGTTTCTAGAATTTCTAAATTCTGCACTTTGAACTTGGTTTAAATGTTAAAGTTGGTGTTATGTTAATTATCATATTGAGTAATTTCAAATTTGTTTAATTTTGTTATGGAATTATTTGGTTGATGAACTAAGAAGGGAAGAAAGACGAGTTGGGATCTGGGCAGGTATCCACGGTCTTTCGGTAATACCGTACCCGTTCGGGCATGGGCATGGTCATGGATTTACTATCCATCCTCCTATTTTGGGCGGGTTCCGGTTTTACGAATAACTTCTCGGGTGGGTATTGGATACCCGCTATCCATGCCCGCCCAGACACATTGCCAACTGACACGCTAAAACACAACACCTAACAATGGCCAAGTGTAACCAATGAAAGGGACTGCAGTATAGGCAAGTTTAATTATCAACCCGGGGTGTAGATCTACTGCTTACTCCGTGATTCTAAAGCAGGTAAGAGTCACTCGGGATTGAGTCCCCCTAGCCCCTTAGTTAGGTTCAATTGCAATTCCCTGGGTTGATTTACTGTTGATTAGACTGCGGAAGATCCGACAGTAGCTTGGAATCTCTTAAGCTGACCAAGCCCTCTCAGTCTAACTACCCGGCAGACGACTAGTCTTCACCGGGATAGAAAGCTGAGGCTATGAACACAGAACTCCACTACTGGCGTCAAGAACACCAGTACAAAGCAGTAAACTGGCTAACTCTCGTATAGCCAACTCCTACTATCGAATGAAGAGGCTCTAACAACCTAATCAGATTCTATCTATCTCAGGTTGCAGCAGAAATTGAGAAAGCTGATCAGACTCAAATCAATTCATGAAACATGCGTCATTCGATTAAAATCAAACAGTAATATCATCCCAAGTCATTACAATCAAATCCCTAACACAAGGAACTAGGGTTCTTCATACCCAAGTGAGAGAAGGGTTCTACTCCATAGAGAGAGAAGAGAAAACAAGAATCGGATTAGTCATACTCATAACGATGAGGATAATCTGCTCCGGGACGATGATTTCCACTCCTATGACGATCTCCAGGCTCGATTCGATGAAATCCAGCTCTAAGACAGCTTCTAGGATGTGTTCTTCGCACTTTCTCTCTCTAGGGCTCTGTTTTTGCTCTCAAAACACGATTCTCCCACTTTTGGCTCGGATTAGGCTTTAAAACCGGCTTTCCCGAGTTGCACGGCCAGGTGCACGGCCGTGCACAACACCATTCTGGCCGTGCACCCTCAAAACGCACCGTATCAATTTTCGGCCTTCATCCACCTTGCACGGCCAGGCGCACGGCCGTGCAATCTTCAGGGTCTGGCCGTGCATGGCCTCGACATGAGGTGCACGGCCAAATGGCTCAAGTGCACGGCCGTGCAGCCTCCTGGTCTGCCCGTGCACTCCCCAAAAGCTCGCCCTCGTCCGTTCTGTCCAATCGACCCCAGACTCGCTCCTAAGCCTTCATTCACGTACTAGGACCTGAAATAACACAAACAAGCACAACCTAGCGTGAAATCGGCCTAAAACACGAGAATCAACACCTCAAACGGTGTAAGTATGAGGGTAAAAACATGTGTAAATGACGGTCTATCAAACTCCCCCACACTTAACCGTTTGCTTGTCCCCAAGCAAACCAAGTCAGACACTAGGTAAGCTTACATATTTCAATCAACCAACATTGGGGACAAGTCATAAAGGCACAAAACGTGAATCGCACTGGTTTCAAACATCAATACATGCACAACCTCAATAACAACCTGGACAACCACCACAAAGGACATTCGAGTGCAGCAAATCGAGTAAAGGAAGAGTCCCCTTCTGTTCACTGGCCAACCTAGACTTGATTCAACCACTTACTCAAAACAGTCAACTCATGCATCCAACTCAAGACATCAGAATAGAGACCGAGCAATCTAGGTCCTCACCGGGGTACAAGAGCATATAGAAAATGAAAATGAATCACTCACTCTCGACCAGTGGGGTCAGGACAATTTGATGCGAAAGATGCGCATGCTATTTCTCTCAATACCTATCATCTCTTCACCATGATGGCAGCCTCTAAATGCTAGAGTTCACATATGGGGTGTCACCACTAACTAATCAGGAGGTCTTAGACACAGGTTCAAATGACTGGCTAGGGTCTTGGACATGGGGAAAAGGCCTTTTAGGTGGTGGAAGTATTCATAGCAAAAGGTTCCACATTTCCCAAACACACAATCACAGTCAAACAACCCGGTATTTTCTTTCTGCTATTCTGCATTACTCAATATCTTAAGAGCACAAGAGCGAAGGAGGCATAAACATCAGCATTTCCAAGCCAGACTGCTAAGAAACACTACTTACTGGGCATTATTCAGATTTTTGGTAGTGGCTCTCTTTTGCTTTCAATTTTTTTCTTTGTTTTTCTTTTATTTTTCTTTTCATTTCTAAGAGAGCCACCACTTCTGCATAAATTTCAAACACCTGCCCAACTTTTAAGCACTACCTCCAACACTCACATAGACTTTAGCAGAAACAGCAGAGAATATATAAAAACCACTCTGTGGAACCTTCTAAAAGATGCAACAAGGGTGATTTTTTTCATTATAGACCAAAAGAAAGGATAACACACGGCTCAAAGGGGCTGACTAGGGGATATGACACATCAGGACAGTCAGTTTTGGGCGTGGGCTAATCCTATGCCCCCATCATCTTAGCTAGTGACAACGTGAATGCTACACATCATGGAAGAGGGATCTATCGCACAAGAAAGAAACGAGCAGGCTCAAATCTCACATGGCTACCTATATGCTCTATCTCACATTCTGATACCCTGAACTAGATGCATAAACGACTGTCAAGAACAAGTAATCAGATCAAGTCAGATCAAGTCACAGTTGGCAAGCAAACAGTTGAAAAACTGAACCCCTACATCGTTCTACTGCACATCTCAGTCCTCATCATAGGTTGTCCTAGTCGCAAACAAGTTGTCATGCATTAATCCGAAAACCAATCAATTCATCCATCAAAACACAGTGCCAATATGATCAAACAGCAGTACTTGGAGCCCTCAAATCGTAAGATTCGGACAGTGGACTAGGCTCCAAGCACCATCAAAAATTCCAACCGATACAAAACATCCCCCCACACTTAAGCACGACATTGCCCTCAATGGAGTAGAGGGAAAGATAAGGGGAACGATGTTACCGGGTAAGAACACTGCTGGGGGACTGGAAGTGGACCAGTCAGCGAGAAACGAACGGGGAGTGGACAATGCTGCACAAATCGAACACAGAAACACTAGCACACTGGCGTTAGGGATAAGTGTTAGCCCAGACGGCTACATCAAACCACAAAGAAAAACCAAAAACAAAAACAACGACAAAGTTCAAGCTCCGCACACATGGAGCAAACACTCAAAAGTCTAAAAAAAAACAAAAACAAACACACTGAGACGGGCAACGAGTACAGCCTACTCGTCGCCAAGATCGTCGAGATCGATGTCATCCATGAACGCATCATCATCAGCAGCGCCAGTAGCTCCATCATCACCGTCAGCTGGGCCGCACGGGCAGGCACGCACGGTCGTGCATGGCTTGCTTCTGCCGTGCAGGACGACACGGCCTGGCCGAGGACATCGCACGGCCGTGCACATCACACATTTGGCCGTGCGGTTAGTGCCGAGAGCTTGCACGGCCAGGGGGATTTCCGCACGGCCGTGCAACATGCACTTCTGCCGTGCACGTTGCACCGAGAGCTTGCACGGCCAGGGATATTTTGGCACGGCCGTGCAAGTTGGTGGCCTGGCGTGCACAGTTCTGGGACCCCGAATTCACCTGTTTTCACTCAAAAACGACACTTGACTCTGGATCAACGTCTCAAGACTCAAAAACACACAAGATCAAAGGAAAAAGAGTAAGAAAATGCAAACCTCGGTGGGGTTGCCTCCCCACAAGCGCTTCTTTACCGTCTTTTAGCTGGACGCCAGTATGGATGCTCAGGGAAGTGTAGGATCAGGTGCCTTCAAGAGCGGATCCACATCGCTCTTGAGGTACAGCTTCAAATGGTGGCCATGCACGCGACGAATGTGGCCACCTGCATTTGCCAGCTCGACTTGGCCATCCGGTAGGATGCAAGCGAGTGAATACTCGGATGGCCAAGGTGGGGGCGGGACCAGCTCATAGTGGTCTCCGGCTTTCTTTCGAGCAGGCTTAGCTGCCTGCAGTTTCGGCCGCCACTCCTCCTTGACTGTTCTTTGGATGACGGGTGGTCCGGAGTGGCGGCGAAGGTGTGGAGGCGGGTCCTGCAAAATAGGCAGCACAGAAGGATACACGACAGACTCGTGCTCCTGGTGAGATACAGCATGCAGAGGTAACGAATCAGGTATAGTGTTAGCAACAAAAATTTTCGCTCCTCGCCATCCCTCAAACTAAGGTCCCATCATGCACATCTATGAGAGCCTTGGCGGTGGCCAGGAAAGGCCTTCCCAGTATAAGAGGCACTTCTGTGTCCTCACTGATGTCCAGGATAACAAAATCCACAGGATATGTGAATTTGCCAACCTTGACCAGAAGGTCTTCCACTATACCCCTAGGATGCACTACCGATCTGTCAGCTAATTGAAGGGTCATCCTAGTAGCACGGGGTTCACCTAGGCCTAGTTTCATGAACAATTTATATGGAATAACATTGATACTAGCACCTAAATCCGCCAAGGACTTCTCTACATGCAATTTATCAATAGAGCACGGGATAGTGAAACTACCTGGGTCCTTTTTCTTCTGCGGAAGCTTGTTCTGCAGAATAGCCGAGCACTCCTCGCTGAGCTCCACAGTGGCCAGCTCACTCAGCTTCTGCTTCTTTGAGAGAAGCTCTTTCAGAAACTTCGCATACTTCGGCATTTGCGATAGTGCCTCCAGGAAGGGCACTTGGACATTCAGCTTCTTGAGCATGGCCATGAAGTTCTCGAACTCTGTCTCCAGCCTGTCTCTGTGCAACCGAGTAGGGAAAGGGAGTTTAGGGACATACTCCTTCACTACTGGTTGCGGTTTAGGTGCAGGCACCTCAACCTCCTTCTCTACTTCTTGTTCCACCGCTGGAGATGCTGCAACAGGGCTTTCTTTCTCCGGTTCCCGAGCAGGGGGATCAACAGTCAGCTTGCCACTCCTGGTCATGATGGCATTGCACGCTCATCCGGGGTCTGCGGGTGAGGGATGGTCTGCGCTGGTAGAGTACCAGGCGCCCTTTGAGCCACTGCCTGGGCCACGCTCCCCAGCTGGGTCTGGATATCCTGCAAAACAGCCTGTGTATTCCTCTGACCAGCTTCAAGAGCCAGAGTTTCCCGAGGCCTTCTCCATGAACTGCTCAAAGGTGTTGAACTTCTGAGCACTGTACTGGCTAGAGAACCCACCAAGTCCCGCAGTCAGCCATCTGATCATTCTGCACTGGGGCAGCAAGGGCTGCACCTGGCTGCTGATAAGGCCGCGGCTGTGTTAGCAGCATGCCCCTGCATGGGCTGATAGAGAGACTGTTGTTGCTGCTGGAATTGCCCCTGTCTGGGCTGATATGGTGGCCTCTGGAAGCCCGGTGGTCCCTGTGGAGCTGGTGGTCTGGGATTTGGCCCAGCCCAGGAGAAGTTAGGATGCTGGCGCCACCCCTCATTGTACGTGTTGCTGTAGGGGTCATTGCGCCTGACATTGTTGATGAAGTTCACCTGCTCCTGGGGTGTTTCGATTCCTTCATCGCCTGGCAGTCTTCCACCATATGATGGGTGCTCTCGCACCACTGGCAGAGCATCGCCTGCTGCTGTCCGGTCCCTGGAATCATCCCGGAACGATCGATAGCTGAGACCAGCTTCGATACTACCTGCACCAAATCAGATGACTGGGTGCCCACAGCATGCACACCCCGGCCTGGTGCTCTCCTCGATCTCCTGGCAGTGCCCCAATCATAACCATTCTCCGCCATCTCTCAAAGAGTTGATTCAGCTGTGGCGGGGTTTTGGTCAGCATGTTCCCGCCACAAACCGAATCGATCAGCTGCTTGTCCTCCGGGAAGAGGGCGTGATAGAAGGTGCCCACCTTGAACGCATCATTGAAACCATGATTGGGACACCTGAGAAAAGGCTGTTGTACCTCTCCCAAGCATCCCTGATGGTCTCATCCTCATCCTGAGAAAATGTGTAATCTGCTTCTGGAGATCAGCTGTCTTGGATGGAGGATGGTAGCGGGTGAGGAACTTGTCCGCCAGGTTGGCGAACGTGGTGATGGAGCCCGGAGGTCGAGTGTCTAGCCACTCCTTGGCCTGCCCCTCCAGAGTGAATGGGAAGTACCTCAGCTGGATGGCATCTGCTGGTACCCCATTGATCTTGATTCCATCGATGAGCTCGTGGAATCGCCTGAGATGTGATCGAGGGCACTCTCCCTCCTTACCACGGAACACTACTGAACCGCGCAGCATGGTGATCACGGAGGTGCTCACCTCAAAGTTGTTGGCTGGGACCTGAGGGTGTTGAATGGTGACCTCATGTCCGCAGCCCTAGCGGTCCAGTAGGATCCCATGGTCTGCTCCTCGGGATCATATCACGGTTCTGGATCAGCCATCTCGCCTTCTTCTTCTTCTAACGCAGCTGTGTAGCTCCTCCTCCGCAGCCAGTCGTGCCTTTAGAGCCCGCTTGAAGTTCCTGCAAGTTCGTTCAAGCTCCTGGTCTAACGGTAGTAGATCTCCCGACTGGCTACGGGTCATGCACTACCTGCACACAGTCAGCAGAAACAACCCGTGAAGGCACACAGGTGGAAAAGAAAAATGCAATAAAGAAAAAGCTAGAGTAACAAATTATCACGTTTCCCCAATAACCTAGAGGGTCCCCGGCAACGGCGCCAAAAACTTGACACGCTAAAACACAACACCTAACAGGCCAAGTGTAACCAATGAAAGGGACTGCAGTATAGGCAAGTTTAATTATCAACCCGGGGTCTAGATCTACTGCTTACTCCGTGATTCTCTATTATCTAGCAAACTAAGTTCGAGTGATTGTTGTGAAAAGTAAAAGCAACAAGAAAGCAGAAATTGTTCGGTTTCTAAAGCAGGTAAGAGTCACTCGGGATTGAGTCCCCCTAGCCCCTTAGTTAGGTTCAATTGCAATTCCCTGGGTTGATTTACTGTTGATTAGACTGCGGAAGATCCGACAGTAGCTTGGAATCTCTTAAGCTGACCAAGCCCTCTCAGTCTAACTACCCGGCAGACGACTAGTCTTCACCGGGATAGAAAGCTGAGGCTATGAACACAGAACTCCACTACTGGCGTCAAGAACACCAGTACAAAGCAGTAAACTGGCTAACTCTCGTATAGCCAATCTCCTACTATCGAATGAAGAGGCTCTAACAACCTAATCAGATTCTATCTATCTCAGGTTGCAGCAGAAATTGAGAAAAGCTGATCAGACTCAAATCAATTCATGAAACATGCGTCATTCGATTAAAATCAAACAGTAATATCATCCCAAGTCATTACAATCAAATCCCTAACACAAGGAACTAGGGTTCTTCATACCCAAGTGAGAGAAGGGTTCTACTCCATAGAGAGAGAAGAGAAAACAAGAATCGGATTAGTCATACTCATAACGATGAGGATAATCTGCTCCGGGACGATGATTTCCACTCCTATGACGATCTCCAGGCTCGATTCGATGAAATCCAGCTCTAAGACAGCTTCTAGGATGTGTTCTTCGCACTTTCTCTCTCTAGGGCTCTGTTTTTGCTCTCAAAACACGATTCTCCCACTTCTGGCTCGGATTAGGCTTTAAAACCGGCTTTCCCGAGTTGCACGGCCAGGTGCACGGCCGTGCACATCACCATTCTGGCCGTGCACCTTCAAAACGCACCGTATCAATTATTCGGCCTTCATCCACCTTGCACGGCCAGGCGCACGGCCGTGCAATCTTCAGGGTCTGGCCGTGCATGGCCTCGACATGAGGTGCACGGCCAAATGGCTCAAGTGCACGGCCGTGCAGCCTCCTGGTCTGCCCGTGCACTCCCAAAAAGCTCGCCCTTCGTCCGTTCTGCGTCCAATCGACCCCAGACTCGCTCCTAAGCCTTCATTCACGTACTAGGTCCTGAAATAACACAAACAAGCACAACCTAGCGTGAAATCGGCCTAAAACACGAGAATCAACACCTCAAACGGTGTAAGTATGAGGGTAAAAACATGTGTAAATGACGGTATATCACCAACCCTAAGCTTCCACTAGGTTTTGCACGAGAGCTTCCACTAGTCCTGCAGGTGCACTGGAACTCCGTGCTTGAAAAGCTGCATATACTGGATAAAATAAACAATAACAGCTTGTTAGAATAGGACTTGATCAATCTAACAAATATAAGAATAAAGAGAAAGATTAAGTCCTTGCCATTTTGAAATACCACTTCATCACCCTCATCTTCTCCATCAGCCACCAACTCGGAGTCTGAAGATCTTATTCAATCTTCACAACAAATCAAAGTCTCCACAACTTCAGGGGATAAGGAGGTCCTAAACGAATCTAAAACTCGACCTCCTGTGCTGAATGCCGACTCAGAAGCAACAGTGGAAATAGGAACAGCAGGAATATCGCTAGCCATCTCAGAAATAGTAGGATATTTCATCCCACTTCGCGACCACCATCCCAAGATGTCAAACTTGTATTCATCCTCTTCTGAACCCACCAATGCTCGTGTAACCACTTCATCATCCTCCTCCTCCTCTTCAAGGTACCTACCAAACTCAGATTTGGAACTTTTTCTAGTTCCTTTCAGAATGGTCTCTTTTCATTTTGAGAATAGGTCTCATTTCTGACTCTAGTTTGCCGATGAAAAGACTGCAGGAAGCAATTTGGGAAGAAGAAAATCAAACGCAGATGGGTAGCTGCCTTGCTGGGCAAATCGACAATTTCAAGGTCTCGATTTTCCTCTGACTCTCCGAGGAGTTTGCTACTGGTCGTTGACACAAGATCTGTACTGCTCTCCGGCAGCAAGATGGCAGCTACAGAAACCTAATTGAAGCCTCGAACCCAGATGAATTGCTACATTGCTGGGAGGCGGAGGGAAGGCGAAACGGGAGATGACGAAAAATGTAGGCGAGGGAGAGGACGGCGAAGGCGATGTCGGAGATCCCCTCGAGGCTGTTGGCAGCGATGACGTTGACGGCGGCGAGAAGTTGAACTGGTAGAAGGTGAGAACTGAGAAGGGAGGCTCTGTTTCGGCGAAGCCTCGAGCAGTCGAGCAGTCAAGCAATTCTCCTCTGTCTCAATTCGCAAGGAGATACTCGAACCCTAAGAGGTCCAGAAAACGTCACCGTTTACTCCAATCACAGCTTTCGGGTTTTTCGGGTTTTTATCGGCTTTTGGGTTACATCAAAATCGAAACCGCTAACTATTGCTTCGGTTGAAACCAAAAACCCGAAGCCCGATTTTAGTGTTTTCTGTTCGGGTTCTGTTTAACCCGAAACCGATTGGACAGGCCTACCCCAGTCCCTAATTCTCTAACCCAAGCCACAAGATTCATTTAATCTAAAAAATAATAACCAACGGTTCTGATTCAACGAAATATTTGAAGTGCAAAAACCAAGTGTGAACACAGGCGTACAACGTACGCTAGCCTTTTCCATATATATATGGTTTAGGATAGCGTACGCCCAGGCGTACATTAAAACCCCAGTCCCTAGTTTTATAACCCAAATCATGAGATTCGTTTAATCTTAAAATGAAAATTAACAATAATTTTGATGAATCGGAACCGTTGATTTTCATTTCAAGATTAATTGAATATTATGCTTTGGGTTAGTGAATTGCGGACTGGGGTTCACCCATTAGGGGTTAGGATATAATATCATGCCCCAAACTCCGGTTAATTCATTGTCTAAATAGCAAAACTCAACGGGCGTAAAGTAGGCTAGGGAATGTCCGGGCGTACGCTATACGCCAGGTGATCTAGCCGTTAGATGTACTTAGATGAGCTCCGGCCGATCTCAACAGTCAATTTTTGTTTTTCATTAAATCAAACTTCGAGGTTGGGTTTAGAAAATCGGTGTCTTGGGTTTATCCATTAGAGGTTAGGGTATAGTATCATACCCCAAACTTGATTTAATTCATGGTCTAGATAGAGATATCTCACTAGTAGTACCTGACGTATAGTATCCGCCTGACGTACGCCAGTCTGACCCATTTATTACTTCAGAAGGTTTCATGCCTGCATTTCTTTTGAATTAAAATTCCGCTTTACCAGCTTCAGTCAAACCTTGATGCGATCTCATGTGATGTACCCATTCTTTTCTAACCGGTTCATGAGAGTGCTGGACCTCAAATTATTAACAATCCATTTTTTCTTGGTCGTGTTCCAAACGGACGCGGACCAACTCATCTCTTCAAGAAGGGGAAGGGTGTCCATCTACTCCTATAAGGACTACACAAAAACTAGATTTCGGTGTGCCTAATGATACTCAGTGGGGTACTGAGGTCCTTGTCTTGTTAAATTTCTTTCCTTTTTTCTGCTTGCAATGGTATCACCTATGTATACTGCTATGTATTTTCCCCCAAAATCTATTAAGCTTCATCTTTTCTATCTAGTCTGTCATTAGATCATCTCACTTTCAACCATATTGTCAAACATTTAATGTTAACCTGCACATCCTCAACCTCTACATCAGGAAACTCCCTTACCACCTCTACATCCTCAACCTTCTTATCATTTACAACAGTAACTTGAGCAAGAAAGGCTTCACAACCTTCCTTCACTAATCGAAAAGCTTCCAAGGCAGAAAGAAAACAATGAGTCTCCTTTTTCTTAATGCCTCGGAATACAACAGGACCTTTATCTGGTGTGTTGAATAACACTTCTTTCTTTTGACAATCCACAACAGTCCATGTGTTGCCAGAAAGTCCATTCCAAGGATGACATCAAATTCATCAAAAGGTAGCAGAATTAAATCTGCTGCTAGAAAGCTCCTTCCACACAAAGAAGGAACTTCTTAATAACTGAGTCTACCTTTCAAGTTATCTCCCACGGGTGTTTAACACATAAGGTATAAACCTAGCTTATCTGGAACTAAGCGTAGCATATGTGCAAACGTATATGACATGAATGAGTGAGAAGAACCAGTATCGATCAAAGCATATAATTGCTTGCCAAGGATAGAAAGCATACCAGTCACAACTTCTGGTGCCACTTCTGCCTCACCTCGAGTCATTGCATAAACCCTCGGTGCTCCCTGTGCTCTGGTACCCTGCGTACCACTTCCTGATGGCTGATTTTGACCACCACCTCTACCACCCTGTGAACCACCACGACCACTCAGAAATCCACTACGGCCTCCCTGGTAACCACCTCTAGTTGGGGCTCTACTAAATTGCACCGAAGGTTCAGACTGAGTAGGTCTTCCATCTCCCCTATAAGGACAGCTCCTCATGATGTGACCCGGCTGGCCGCATTGAAAGCATACTCCAGAAAACCTCCAACACTCCCCAAAGTGTCTCTTCTGACAAACTTGACAAACTGGAGCTTGTGTGGTAGAGGAAACTGGTGCCTTGTATGATGTTCCCGACATAGATTAACTCGGTGTTCTCCCAAAACTGCTAGGACCTCTCCTGGGTGGGTAACGAGGTCCAGCATAATTTACTCCAAACTTCCTCTTCTTCTCCTCTTCTTTGGCCTTGTTTTCCTCTCTACCCTCAACTTCATAGGCTTCATACTTAACTGCTGCCTCCTTAATAGTGGCCATACTCTCTTCATCAACCCTGTGAATCTTTTCTTTCAACCCTAGTCGCAGACCATGTAAGTATCTCATCTTCTTCTTATGCTCATTATCCGCCAACCCATCTTCAAAGTAGAGTAGTCGAACAAACTTGATGGTGTACTCAGTAACCGTCATGTTCTTCTGCTTAAGGTTGGCGAATTCATTATTCTTTGCCCTGATAAAAGCTTCGGGAAGAAACTGTGTCTTAAAGGCCTTCAGGAATTCCTCCCAGGTGAACTGAACTAGTTCACCATTAACTCTAGAGATTGAGGACCACCAGCTCCTCGCGTACCCCTTTAGAAGAAAAACAACATATTGCACCTTTTCCTCTGGGGTTGCATAAAGATACTCAAACACATCTTCCATCTCCCTCAACCACTCTACCACAGCATCCGGACTCACATCTCCTTTAAAGTCCCTACCACCCAAACTCTTCATCTTTGCATAGTCTAATACTGGCGGTCTTGCATCAACCGCCCACACTCCTCTCGACTGGTCAGTAGGAACATTATGACAACTTCCGTGCGAGCTACAAGGAAATATTGGCCTTAGATTGATCCACACAAAATTTATTCTTTCCCAAATCTCTCACTTGGTTAAAAAAAAATCTTCCAAAAATAATTACTTGAAAACAAATAAGTTCAAAACTCAATTTTGAAAACCATGATGCAGGTAATTTCATCCAACATACCAATACACATAATCATGTCAAACTCAATTCCCAGTTTAAGTCATTATGTGGTACTCCCCTCCTTAGGAGTGTTTAACCTCCCATTGGGTATAGTACGCCATAACAACAAAAAGAGGGAACCGGGCTCTGATACCAAACTGTAACACCCTACCCTATACGTATTACCTAATCATATTGTTCATACAATTGCAGCGGAAATAATCTCGGGTGTTACATTAATTATCAAAATTTACCCAAATAAAATTTCGACATGAATTACTCGCATAATGGGCTAACAGTTCTTCCATCTAATCCTGCAAAATAATTCATTAAATCCATGCATTCATAGGCAAACATATACACTCACTGCCATATCCATTGGCTTTTCATAGCCATAGTCACCGTTTCATGTTACACAACTGCATACTATACTGATACATGCCATAATCGTCACAACTTACATAATTACACAAATATACACATATCATCAACTTTCCACACCTGTGGATATCTCACACTACATCAGAAGCTAGTATGCACATGAAAACGTTCTCAAAACATTTTTACAAAAAGGTGTGGATCACTGGCCAAAATCCCGAGTAGTAGTCCAAGCACAAAATAGTTGAAGACAATACCTCATCCTGCCTTCAACTCCTCGCTCTGCCCACCCCTAAGTACTTGCTACTGCTACTGCTGATGATCTGCTTACGCATAGCATAAGCAGAGGAAAAGGATAAAAGAGGATCAGCTCATAGCTGAGTGAGATAATCATAGCATCGTGAGTTCATAACAGAGCATACCTCTACCATACATCTAGCAAATAAGCCAAAGCACTAGGATCAGACCTCAGCCATCCGACATCCCAATAGGCAAAAGACTCAACCACCTTGACTTATGCATATGCGTCTTATCATGTTTTACTTATAGGCGCCTGGCTACTCCCATGCTAATTACTCTCCCGGGAATACGGACCAAACATCTCGTGGATGTGGTCATATCGGACCCACCACTGCCGGTGTAGTCATATCGGACCTGACACCACTATGGGTGTGGTCATATCAGACTCAACACCACTCTGGGTGTGGTCATATCTCATGATGAATCAACGGTCAACACCACATCAGGGGTGTGACATAACATATCATAACAGAGTAATAGCATGGGGAGCCCTAATTACTATGTAATTGACCATGAGACCAAATCACTCTTATTTGGTAATCTTATACATGATCCATATCTCATCTTGCTTACTCATAATTCGTTACTTGTACATGTACTTGACCGGGCCATACTTGGCTCAACATAGGTAAAACAGGAGTCGTATAATTGCACTTCCTCGGGGTGAACCCTCGTGCAAGTCATCCTCCATAAACATCATAATATCACCAGAGAATATATATTTTCCCACATGTGCATCCAAATACAACAATCATGAAAAATCATACCCAATCACCTTTTCGAACCATCATAAGGCATATCAACAGTCAAGCCCACAATTTGCAACATATACGAAATCATCAGCATAAACAAGGTCCATCTCGATTAGGGCAAGTCAATAATATCATACAGTAGTCCATGATTCATCATATAGGACAAAAGTTCATACACCCCTAATCATGCCATTCTAGTTCACCTAGGTCAATTCTAAGCATCAATATAATTATCGTGATACGACAAACCCGGTATGCCGTGCTAATCCCTCACCAATTCTGGTCGTTCAAACACCGGTTCTAGCCTCCCGTACTAGAACGTCAATTTCACGAACGAACCCCGAATTAAAATCCGAGACTGTCCTAATATCCCCTGAAGTATCCCCGTCAATATTAGTTCTAGGCTCCGGGTCAAATTCTTGATAAAAACACATCAAATCCTGGCCGGAGCTAAATTCAGCGGTTCTGGCTCCGAACTAAATAATAGCCGAAATTCATGGATTAGAACTAGAGGATTGATTACCTCGCTGCAGGAAGCTCGTATATGAAATCTGGGCTTAATCCGACTTCCGGATACTCCGAAACCCTAATTTGACTTATCGAGAATTCGAGAAATTCCTGAACCAAAAACTCGTTTTAAAGCTCTAAATCAATAAATCACGATGAATAGATGAATTAGGCATTCTTACGGGATTTTTGGATCAGTGTAGCTCAAGAATTTAGCTTTGGAATTTTCCCCCGCGATGTCCTGTGCGCCTCTGCTTCTCGGTCCAGAAAAATGGAAAGAAGAAGTGGAATGGTTTCTGGAAAGTTGAGACGGGGGAGGGAATTAAATGTCCCGATATATATATATATATATAATTAATATGTATACTTATCCGATCGATCGATAATCCGATTTTCGTCGAAATACTGTCAAAATGCTCGATCTTAAATCGTGAAATTTTCTAGTGACAGTAATACGATTTTAGTCGAAACGGGGTGTTACAGTAAATGATCTACGTGTTTCAACACAGGCAGTCCAATCAGAGTCATTGAAGGCTTTCAAGTGAAGAGATTATGTAAAAGAGAATAAAATACAAAATACAGGGCGTTGATTTGAGATATCATAGTATGCGAGTGACAACTTTGTAATGTGACTAACTAGGATTAGACATGTACTGACTTGTTGTGTAGCCAAGCTGATGTCTAGTCTTGTAGTGGTAAGGTAGACCAGTTTGCCAACAAATCTTCTGTATGTTTCAGGATCTGGGTAAGGATCATCATTCTTAGTAGTAAGGTGTGTCTTGTAATCCATTGGTATAGTAACTTGTTTGGTACTAAACAATGTTGCATCTTCAATGATTTCCATTGTGTACTTCCTTTATGATATGTGAATGCCTAAACTGATTCTTGCAGCTTCAATCTCTAAAAAGAATCTCATTTCACCCAGATCCTTGATGCTAAATTCTTGCCGAAGATAGGACTTGATGTGGTTGATTTCGGTGAGATCATCACCACCAATGATTAAGTCATCAACATAGACAATGATGCAAGTGTACGTAGGGTCAGTGGCTTTGTAAAAGAGAGAATGGTCAACCTTGACGGTATAGATAGCCTTGGAAATGTAGCTTCTCATTAAGTTTAGAGAACCAATGTCTCAAAACCTGTGTGAGGCCATAGAGGGACTTTTTGAGGTGACATACTGGATTCTTAACACCCAGTGGTGGTTGGTAACCAGTAGGAAGCTTCATATAAAAATTTTCTTATAGTTCACCATGTAGAAAGGCATTGTTGATGTCTAATAGCTGAATGTGCCAGTTTTGAGTTGCTACAATTGCAAGAAAGAGTCTGATGTTAGTCATTTTAACTACAAAAGAAACGTGCCTAATAGTCGACTCCCTCTTGCGGACTATACCCCTTAGCAACAAGTCTATCTTTGCAACTGTATAGGCTGCCATCAGAGTGGAATTTAAGTCTCTAAATCCACTTGTTGCCAACTAACCTCACATTCTCAAGTGCCTCAACCTCATCCCATGTTTGGGTTCTGTCAAGACCTTGTAATTCATTATTCATGGCTGCATTCCGGAAGAGAGATAATATAACTACCTTTTATGTTACACCCTGCTCTTTCCGACGAACCGAAGAGGAAGAGAGGGGATTGGTGGCGGTTCCGACCATCTGATCGCAGGTCGAAATGGAGGGTTCAACTCGAGCGGGAAGAGGAGGGAGGTGGAACCGAACCAAAGTGGTGGATCGTGGACGCAGGAAGAAGCCCGGGAATGGAACGGCGACGAGAAATTTCATTGCTGACTTCGACGCTGACCTCAATTTCAGCGCTGACAGGGGGAATGACGATGCAAGGGCGGCGGTGAGGACGTGAGTCCACCCACTAAAGCGCCGGGGAGTATCGGCAGTCCAGAGCTGGCCGTCGATGGGTGGGCCGAGAGGTTTGGGCGGTGTTCCTGACAATGGCGGCGGGTTTCGAGCGAAATCGATCACGGGGACACTGCTGTTTGAGGAGGACGAGGAGGAGCTATTGAGGAGTTAGAGTTAGAATAGTTTAATTACTTTGTTGCATGGTTAGGAGTATAAACTGGAGATTCTGTGTTAAACTGTTTTAAGTGTTTGAGATTGAGATGTTGCCCAAGTGTTGGGGCTTTTCGTTTAAAATTTTTAAATAATGTCAGTTTGTTTATTTTTAAATGTGGTTTGGGTTGCTTCGGAGTAACCAGTTTTCGGTTTGAGTTCTGGTTAGGTTTTCCAAAAAGGAACGAAATGTTTCATTTTGGTATCAGAGCCAACACTCCTCTGTTTCTTGGTTTTCAAGGTTTCTGTTTTTTTAAGAGAAAGTAAAAAGGTGTTATGTTAAAGGTTTGGCCAAACGAGTCAGGGTCTCTTTTAAGGTTTTAGAATCTCGAGTATACTCAAATCATGATTAGGAAAATCAATCTATTAGGCCGCGTGACTATGATGCGTCTCGGGAAGGAGAAGGGGGATCTCCTACCATAACTTGGGTGTAATTTAAAGTTAGGTAACTTGCATAGATCTAAACCGTTAAAATTGATCAAAGTTATTTTCAACCATTGCTTAAATAAATAAAAATAACTAAAAAAATAAATGGCAACATGAGTTGCCGGTTACCCATTCCAAGTTACCTTTTTTTATTTTTTTCTTTCCTTTTTCATATTTAGTTGTCTTTCCATATTTTAACATTTCCTTTTTTAATTCTTATTGAATTAGAAACGTTACGTAAGCCTTCCGTAATAACTTAGCTCTTTACGTAACACGATGTTAATACTCATTACGTAAAGAAATCTTCTATTACGTAAGGCTTCCGTAATGATATTTTACAACTGTTACGTAAAATACATATTCACTACGTAAAGGTTACGGAATTATAGTTATTTCTTACGTAACAATTAAATCGGAAGCGTTACGTAAGACTTCCGTAATGACTTAGCACTTTATGTAATGCAAGTTAATACTCATTACGTAAAAAGACCTTCCATTACGTAAAGGTTACGGAACGACAATTATTTCTTACGTAACAGTTAAATCAGTAGCGTTACGTAAGGCTTCCGTAATGACTTAGCATTTTACGTAACACGAGGTTAATACTCATTACGTAAAGACACATTCTATTACGTAAGGCTTCCGTAATGATCTTTTACAACTGTTACGTAAGATTATCATATGTTACGTAACCATTACGTAATGCCTATTGTATTTTACGTAATACGACCTGTAAAACCTGCTATAGCAGGTAAAAAAATTCAAGTTACCTTACTTCAAGTTACCGTAGGAAATCCCTATATAGATAATGACATTTTCATATATATGTTGGAAATTTTGTTAGAAATGTGTATGAATAGCTTTGAAAGCTATAGAGTTTCAAGTGGAAAAACTACCACATTGGTAGTTTTACTTGATGAAATGTGTATAAAGATATGAGCCTCTCTCTTAAGCACATGCTCCTTGGGGTGACCCACTTTTGTGGGAGAGGGAGGACCTAACGGACCACCACACACACGCGCGCGACCGGTTGGTTGGTTGGTTAACTTGAGACAATGTACATATTTTTTGGAGAAATTTCAAACGAAATTAATTATCTAATAATTAATTATTAATCGGTTATTCTGAGTTATATTCTAGGGATAATCGATTAAAAAGGAATATTCGAAAGATAATCCCGCGGGATTTATCTTAACCGATGGTTTTAATTAATGAAGTAATTATCTTTCTTAATTAATCTGACTCATTCCCCAAGCAAGAGGGTATATTCCTAGGGGTTCAGCTCCTATAAATAGCCGCCTCCCCAGCCCCTCTAAACACACCACAACGAGCATAAAACACAATAGAGAGAGTGTTCAGAGAACTCCGGTTTTCGCACAAAATCGCGAGTATTGAGAGGAGCTGTTTTATCCTGGAGACGACCGGTTGATAGTCTGTCGTGCGCATCGAGGCCAGTGCCGCAAACGTCTTAAAGAGAGCGACCTAGTCCGCGACTCAGCTCCAGATTCGGTAACCTCGTTCTTGTTGTTGTTCCGTTCCTAACAATTTTAAGACGTTTGGCTGCTGCTATTGAAGAAGCAAGTTGGTTGAGAGGATTGTTGTCAGAGATTCCCCAATGGGAAAGGCCGGTCTCTCCGGTATTGATCCATTGTGATAGTTGGTTAACTTGAGACAATGTACATATTTTTTGGAGAAATTTCAAACGAAATTAATTATCTAATAATTAATTATTAATCGGTTATTCTGAGTTATATTCTAGGGATAATCGATTAAAAAGGAATATTCGAAAGATAATCCCGCGGGATTTATCTTAACCGATGGTTTTAATTAATGAAGTAATTATCTTTCTTAATTAATCTGACTTATTCCCCAAGCAAGAGGGTATATTCCTAGGGGTTCGGCTCCTATAAATAGCCGCCTCCCCAGCCCCTCTAAACACACCACAACGAGCATAAAACACAATAGAGAGAGTGTTCAGAGAACTCCGGTTTTCGCACAAAATCGCGACTATTTAGAGGAGCTATTTTATCCTGGAGACGACCGGTTGATAGTCTGGCGTGCGCATCGAGGCCAGTGCCGCAAACGTCTTAAAGAGAGCGACCTAGTCCGTGACTCAGCTCCAGATTCGGTAACCTCGTTCTTGTTGTTGTTCCATTCCTAACAATTTTAAGACGTTTGGCTGCTGCTATTGAAGAAGCAAGTTGGTTGAGAGGATTGTTGTCAGAGATTCCCCAATGGGAAAGGCCGGTCTCTCTGGTATTGATCCATTGTGATAGTACTGCAGCTATCGCTAAAGTTGAGAACCGGTTCTATAACGGAAAGAAACGACAGATTCGTCGTAAGCACAGTACTGTAAGAGAACTCCTAAAGATAGGAGCAGTGAAGGTGGATCATATAAGATCCGAACAGAATCTAGCTGATCCTTTGACGAAAGGATTACCGAGATAGAAAGTCCAGAATACTGCCAAGGGTATGGTTATGCCTACTGAACCACGGACTACAAGTGATGGTAACCCGACCCAATAGACTGGAGATCCCAAGAAATGGGTTCAATGGGTAATAACAAGTCATGAGTAGTATGCGAAAAGTTCATGCATAGTGAAGCATGAATCCCAAAGCAATGGAGGTTGAGTTAATAACTCTTAATGAGATCTATACCCTATGTGGGGTGGAGTACTTTACTTTGGGGGTACTCCTGATAGACTCACCTATGTGACTGTGGGAGTGGGCCCGCTCCCTATGGAACTTTGGAGGCACAAAGTTGCTAGAGCGTTCACTAAACCAGGATAACGTGCATGGCCATAAACGCACGGGCTAAGAAGAGAACACAACTCAATGAAAAGATCCGGTGTGCTACACTGTCCGAGATAGGGTTCAAGACTACGAGTCACCCTTATGAAATCGGAAGTGTAACCACTACGCTAAGGTTCAAATCTTCGCGATACCTTAACTTATGCCCGATCTTATGGAACTGTTGATGCTCAGAGATAGTTTCAAAATTATTCAAGTGGGGGATTGTTGGAAATGTTGTTGGAAATGTGTATGAATAGCTTTGAAAGCTATAGAGTCTCAAGTGGAAAAACTACCACATTGGTAGTTTTACTTGGTGAAATGTGTATAAAGATAGGAGCCTCTCTCCTAAGGGCATGCCCCTTGGGGTGACCCACTTTTGTGGGAGAGGGAGGACCTATGTACATATTTTTTGGAGAAATTCAAAACAAAATTAATTATCTAATAATTAATTATTAATCGGTTATTCTGAGGTATATTCTAGGGATAATCGATTAAAAAGGAATATTTGAAGGATAATCCCGCAGGATTTATCTTAACCGACGGTTTTAATTAAGGATGTAATTATCTTCCTTAATTAATCCGACTTATTCCCCAAGCAAGAGGGTATATTCCTAGGGGTTCGGCTCTTATAAATAGCCGCCTCCCCAGCCCCTCTAAACACACCACAACGAGCATAAAACACAATAGAGAGAGTGTTCAGAGAACTCCGGTTTTCGCACAAAATCGCGAGTATTGAGAGGAGCTGTTTTATCCTGGAGACGACCGGTTGATAGTCTGCCGTGCGCATCGAAATCAGTGCGGCGAACGTCTTAAAGAGAGCGATCTAGTCCGCGACTCAGCTCCAGATTCGGTAACCTCGTTCTTGTTGTTGTTCCGTTCCTAACACCTCTATAAATCAATATTTACATGCGGCCAAGGTTTATATATATTTACATTAATTTATGGAATTTGCTTGACTAGCATGTTTTTTATATGGGTTTTGCTTGACTAGCATGTTTTTTATATGGGATTTGGCTATTTGCCCACTGGCCACCACCACTCCGTAGTTAGCACGGTGCCATTTTCATATATATATATATATTGATTGAACACTTCTATTATACTCTAAATTAATGGTGTTTTGATATACAAGTTGAATTTGTAATTTTTTTTGGTTACGATACAAGTTTAATTTCACTATAAAATAAAGATACATAGTCAGTTTGTGCAACAAAATTTTTTGTAAAAAAAGTATAGATATGTCCAAGTTTAGTTTGTACCAATTTTATTTTTTAGAAACCAAAACACTAATATTATAAAGCATTCTAAAATTTCACATTTTGATCATGCGGCTGAACTCGAATATGTTGATCATTTACAATGAAGGCAACTATGCACCTGATCACTTACGTTGCTAAAACCCTGATCCCTCACTAGTCATTTTGCCCAAAATAATCAACGTAACTCAACTGCATAGAAAACCGAGCACCTCGTATAATAAAGAAGGAAGCGGCCGATAGAAGTTAGCAAAATTTCAAATAAACCGGCAGGTCTCTTGGTCAGATTTGGCAGCGCTGTTCAACTGTGATGGTGAGGGAGTCAATTTTGTCAATATTACGGTGACGAAACAAACGAAACATCCCAAGATCTCTCCACAAATGCTATCTTGACTCTTGAATTAGGACACTCTGCCATGATGTCTATGTTCCCAAATTTAGGCCAAGTTCAGCCACCTGTAAGAATATCCACCGATATAGCAAACTGTGGTAACTTGAGCTCATTAAATAGATAAAATGTGAACTAATCTATGGGACCGGATGCCGAACTAGAAAGTTAGTTATGCATGGTTCCATGGTTAATCGTTATAAAACTGTTAATTGATCGTGAATAGAATTTTTCTATGTACTATAACCAAATGGTTTAACAAATCATTCAAACTATATCACAAAAGAAATTATACTTTTATTTTATTAATTTCAAGTTAGTAATTAGACTAGCAATCTATATTGGACCACACAAAGCCGACAAGTAGGCTGGAGAACAAAGTAAAATAATCATAAATAAAATTGATAATTCGGGTTGGATGGTCTTAGTTAAAGTTAATGTTTTCCTACGGATAAATTCCACAAATATTGTCTTTTTAAAAAATTTACCACCAATATGGCTGTTTAAAAACTATTGACATGTATATTGTGTTTTTGTTTGTAGGGAAACAGCGTGCCCGCCTGAGACTCAAGCGCGACCGCTAGTTATTGATTTTCCAATAAATCTCAGCAGCAGCGCCCGAGACTGGGGCGTTGGGGCCTTTTATAAAGCTTCAGCGTTGGCGCCCAAGACTGAGGCGGGTTCGCTATCTCCCTCATCCACTCCAGCACCATATATACTCACATTTCCTTAAGTTCTTCACCACCAAAAAATCAACGAAGTTTTAGACAAGAGAAGCTCTGGTTGCTGTCTGGTTGCTGGGAAGATGGCTAATAATAGGTAAGAGACGTATTTATTTTTTAATTATATTCTTCAAATGCTATAATGATTTTGTTTAGTCAGTAATTAGTGAGTTTGTTTTTTATGTAGTGATTTTAGAAGATTTGAACTAGCTGTTCGGTGGAAATCAGAGAAAGTAGAGGACAATTTGGGAATCCATTTCGTTGGTGGTATAAGTTTTCAGTTGACTGTTCCATCTAGGGTGAATTATCAGAAACTTTGTGATAATCTAATTCAGAGAATACGCCATAAAGACGAAGTAGTACAAGATAGTGATGTGATTACATATTTCACTTACTGTCTTCTAGAATGGCATAATGGTGTTTTATTTCATTATGCGATGCCTATTGTGGATTATGATAGCTTGAATGTGCTTTGGAATTTATGGCACAAAATCCTTATTGTTTGGGTGCTGAGATACATGCTGAGCTCAGTGAGGATCGGGGTGGAGAGGAAGAAGATGACACACGGAGTGTGCCATCGGATCATGACTATGATGACAGTGATGACGGAGAGGAGGAAGATGATGATGAAGAGGAGGAAGAGGAGGACAACCTAATTATCCTCCATATTTTTACTTACAGGGTAATGAAGAGGACGACGAATTATCATATGTTGATTCATATGGCGTAATTCCAATGCCTATTGTTGCTGGTTTTGATGGAGAATTCTACAAGGGGCAGATATTTTACTCGAAGCAAGCTGCACATGTGGCGATTAAACACTACGCACTACAACGCAACTTTCAGTATAACGTGGTGGAGTCGTCACCTTCAATCTGGAAGATCAGATGTTTGAAGCACAAGGATGACAATTGTCCTTGGATGGTGTGGTTTGGATGTCGAGATGTGAGAAGCGAATGGACTGTGAGAAAAGCCGAGTTGGTGCATTCTTGTAGGAGTACGACTCAACCGACAGATGATCGCCATCTTGATGTCGACGTTATATCTGAGTCTGTGAAACATTTGGTACGTGCCCAACCAAATCTGAGTGTTCTAACTGTGCAGGCCGAGTTGTTACGTGATAATTTGTTACTCTAGCTTTTTCTTTATTGCATTTTTCTTTTCCACCTGTGTGCCTTCACGGGTTGTTTCTGCTGACTGTGTGCAGGTAGTGCATGACCCGTAGCCAGTCGGGAGATCTACTACCGTTAGACCAGGAGCTTGAACGAACTTGCAGGAACTTCAAGCGGGCTCTAAAGGCACGACTGGCTGCGGAGGAGGAGCTACCACAGCTGCCGTTAGAAGAAGAAGAAGGCGAGATGGCTGATCCAGAGAACCGTGATATGATCCCAGAGGAGCAGACCATGGGATCCTACTGGGCCGCTAGGGCTGCGGACATGAGGTCACCTATTCAACACCCTCAGGTCCCAGCCAACAACTTTGAGGTGAGCACCTCCGTGATCACCATGCTGCGCGGTTCAGTAGTGTTCCGTGGTAAGGAGGGAGAGTGCCCTCGATCACATCTCAGGCGATTCCACGAGCTCATCGATGGAATCAAGATCAATGGGGTACCAGCAGATGCCATCCAGCTGAGGTACTTCCCATTCACTCTGGAGGGGCAGGCCAAGGAGTGGCTAGACACTCGACCTCCGGGCTCCATCACCACGTTCGCCAACCTGGCGGACAAGTTCCTCACCCGCTACCATCCTCCATCCAAGACAGCTGATCTCCAGAAGCAGATTACACATTTTGCTCAGGATGAGGATGAGACCATCAGGGATGCATGGGAGAGGTACAACAGCCTTTTCCTCAGGTGCCCCAATCATGGTTTCAACGATGCGTTCAAGGTGGGCACCTTCTATCACGCCCTCTTCCCGGAGGACAAGCAACTGATCGATTCGGTTTGTGGCGGGAACATGCTGACCAAAACCCCGCCACAGCTGAATCAACTCTTTGAAGAGATGGCGGAGAATGGTTATGATTGGGGCACTGCCAGGAGATCGAGGAGAGCACCAGGCCGGGGTGTGCATGTTGTGGGCACCCAGTCATCTGATTTGGTGCAGGTAGTATCGAAGCTGGTCTCAGCTATCGATCGTTCCGGGATGATTCCAGGGACCGGACAGCAGCAGGCGATGCTCTGCCAGTGGTGCGAGAGCACCCATCATATGGTGGAAGACTGCCAGGCGATGAAGGAATCGACTACACCCCAGGAGCAGGTGAACTTCATCAACAATGTCAGGCGCAATGACCCCTACAGCAACACGTACAATGAGGGGTGGCGCCAGCATCCTAATTTCTCCTGGGCTGGGCCAAATCCCAGACCACCAGCTCCACAGGGACCACCGGGCTTCCAGAGGCCACCATATCAGCCCAGACAGGGGCAATTCCAGCAGCAACAACAGTCTCTCTATCAGCCCATGCAGGGGCATGCTGCTCAAACACAGCCGCGGCCTTATCAGCAGCCAGGTGCAGCCCTTGCTGCCCCCGTGCAGAATGATCCGATGGCTGACCTGCGGGACTTGGTGGGTTCTCTAGCCAGTACCAGTGCTCAGAAGTTCAACACCTTTGAGCAGTTCATGGAGAAGGCCTCGGGGAAACTTCTGGCTCTTGAAGCTGGTCAGAGGAATACACAGGCTGTTTTGCAGGATATCCAGACCCAGCTGGGGAGCGTGGCCCAGGCAGTGGCTCAAAGGGCGCCTGGTACTCTACCAGCGCAGACCATCCCTCACCCGCAGACCCCGGATGAGCGGTGCAATGCCATCATGACCAGGAGTGGCAAGCTGACTATTGATCCCCCTGCTCGGGAACCGGAGAAAGAAAGCCCTGTTGCAGCATCTCCAGCGGTGGAACAAGAAGTAGAGAAGGAGGTTGAGGTGCCTGCACCTAAACCGTAACCAGTAGTGAAGGAGTATGTCCCTAAACTCCCTTTCCCTACTCGGTTGCACAGAGACAGGCTGGAGACAGAGTTCGAGAACTTCATGGCCATGCTCAAGAAGCTGAATGTCCAAGTGCCCTTCCTGGAGGCACTATCGCAAATGCCGAAGTATGCGAAGTTTCTTAAAGAGCTTCTCTCATAGAAGCAGAAGCTGAGCGAGCTGGCCACTGTGGAGCTCAGCGAGGAGTGCTCGGCTATTCTGCAGAACAAGCTTCCGCAGAAGAAAAAGGACCCAGGTAGTTTCACTATCCCGTGCTCTATTGATAAATTGCATGTAGAGAAGTCCTTGGCGGATTTAGGTGCTAGTATCAATGTTATTCCATATAAATTGTTCATGAAACTAGGCCTAGGTGAACCCCGTGCTACTAGGATGACCCTTCAATTAGCTGACAGATCGGTAGTGCATCCTAGGGGTATAGTGGAAGACCTTCTGGTCAAGGTTGGCAAATTCACATATCCTGTGGATTTTGTTATCCTGGACATCAGTGAGGACACAGAAGTGCCTCTTATACTGGGAAGGCCTTTCCTGGCCACCGCCAAGGCTCTCATAGATGTGCATGATGGGACCTTAGTTCTGAGGGATGGCGAGGAGCGAATAACATTTTCTGTTGCTAACACTTTACATGATTCGTTACCTCTGCATGCTGTATCTCACCAGGAGCACGAGTCTGTCGTGTATCCTTCTGTGCTGCCTATTTTGCAGGACCCGCCTCTCACACCTTCGCCACCACTCCGGATCACTCCATCATCCAAAGAACAGGTCAAGGAGGAGTGGCGGCCGAAACTGCAGGCAGCTAAGCCTGCTCGAAAGAAAGCCGGAGACCACTATGAGCTGGTCCCGCCCCCACCTTGGCCATCCGAGTATTCACTCGCTTGCATCTTACCGGATGGCCAAGTCGAGCTGGCAAATGCTGGTGGCCACATTCGTCGCGTGCCTGGCCACCATTTGAAGCTGTACCTCAAGAGCGATGTGGATCCGCTCTTGAAGGCACCTGATCCTACACTTCCCTGAGCATCCATACTGGCGTCCAGCTAAAAGACGGTAAAGAAGCGCTTGTGGGGAGGCAACCCCACCGAGGTTTGCATTTTCTTACTCTTTTTCCTTTGATTTTGTGTGTTTTTGAGTCTTGAGACGTTGATCCAGAGTCAAGTGTCGTTTTTGAGTGAAAACAGGTTGAATTCGGGGTCCCAGAACTGTGCACGCCCAGGCCACCAACTTGCACGGCCGTGCCAAAATATCCCCTGGCCGTGCAAGCTCTCGGTGCAACGTGCACGGGCAGAAGTGCATGTTGCACGGCCGTGCGGAAATCACCCCTGGCCGTGCAAGCTCTCGGCACTAACCGCACGGCCAAATGTGTGATGTGCACGGCCGTGCGATGTCCTCGGCCAGGCCGTGTCGTCCTGCACGGGCAGAAGCAAGCCATGCACGACCGTGCGTGCCTGCCCGTGCGGCCCCAGCTGACGGTGATGATGGAGCTACTGGCGCTGCTGATGATGATGCGTTCATGGATGACATCGATCTCGACGATCTTGGCGACGAGTAGGCTGTACTCGTTGCCCGTCTCAGTGTGTTTGTTTTTGTTTGTTTTTTTTAGACTTTTGAGTGTTTGCTCCATGTGTGCGGAGCTTGAACTTTTTGTCGGTTGTTTTTGTTTTTGGTTTTTCATTTGTGGTTTGATGTAGCCGTCTGGGCTAACACTTATCCCTAACGCCAGTGTGCTAGTGTGTTTCTGGTGTTCGATTTGTGCAGCATTGTCCACTCCCCCGTTCGTTTCTCGCTGACTGGTCCACTTCCAGTCCCCCAGCAGTGTTCTTACCCGGTAACATCGTTCCCCTTGTCTTTCCCTCTACTCCATTGAGGGCAATGTCGTGCTTAAGTGTGGGGGGATGTTTTGTATCGGTTGGAATATTTTTGATGGTGCTTGGAGCCTAGTCCACTGTCCGAATCTTACGATTTGAGGGCTCCAAGTACTGCTGTTTCATCATATTGGCACTGTGTTTTGATGGATGAATTGATTGGTTTTCGGATTAATGCATGACAACTTGTTTGCGACTAGGACAACCTATGATGAGGACTGAGATGTGCAGTAGAACGATGTAGGGGTTCAGTTTTTCAACTGTTTGCTTGCCAACTGTGACTTGATTTGACTTGATCTGATTACTTGTTCTTGACAGTCGTTTATGCATCTAGTTCAGGGTATCAGAATGTGAGATAGAGCATATAGGTAGCCATGTGAGATTTGAGCCTGCTCGTTTCTTTCTTGTGCGATAGATCCCTCTTCCATGATGTGTAGCATTCACGTTGTCACTAGCTAAGATGATGGGGGCATAGGATTAGCCCACGCCCAAAACTGACTGTCCTGATGTGTCATATCCCCTAGTCAGCCCCTTTGAGCCGTGTGTTATCCTTTCTTTTGGTCTATAATGAAAAAAAATCACCCTTGTTGCATCTTTTAGAAGGTTCCACAGAGTGGTTTTATATATTCTCTGCCGTTTCTGCTAAAGTCTATGTGAGTGTTGGAGGTAGTGCTTAAAAGTTGGGCAGGTGTTTGCAATTTATGCAGAAGTGGTGGCTCTCTTAGGAAATGAAAAGAAAAATAAAAGAAAAACAAAGAAAAAGAAATTGAAAGCAAAAGAGAGCCACTGCCAAAAATCTGAATAATGCCCAGTAAGCAGTGTTTCTTAGCAGTCTGGCTTGGAAATGCTGATGTTTATGCCTCCTTCGCTCTTGTGCTCTTAAGATATTGAGTAATGCAGAATAGCAGAAAGAAAATACCGGGTTGTTTGACTGTGATTGTGTGTTTGGGAAATGTGGAACCTTTTGCTATGAATACTTCCACCACCTAAAAGGCCTTTTCCCCATGTCCAAGACCCTAGCCAGTCATTTGAACCTGTGTCTAAGACCTCCTGATTAGTTAGTGGTGACACCCCATATGTGAACTCTAGCATTTAGAGGCTGCCATCATGGTGAAGAGATGATAGGTATTGAGAGAAATAGCATGCGCATCTTTCGCATCAAATTGTCCTGACCCCACTGGTCGAGAGTGAGTGATTCATTTTCATTTTCTATATGCTCTTGTACCCCGGTGAGGACCTAGATTGCTCGGTCTCTATTCTGATGTCTTGAGTTGGATGCATGAGTTGACTGTTTTGAGTAAGTGGTTGAATCAAGTCTAGGTTGGCCAGTGAACAGAAGGGGGACTCTTCCTTTACTCGATTTGCTGCACTCGAATGTCCTCTGTGGTGGTTGTCCAGGTTGTTAGTGAGGTTGTGCATGTATTGATGTTTGAGAACTAGTGCGATTCACGTGTTTTGTGCCTTTATGACTTGTCCCCAATGTTGGTTGATTGAAATATGTAAGCTTACCTAGTGTCTGACTTGGTTTGCTTGGGGACAAGCAAACGGTTAAGTGTGGGGGAGTTTGATAGACCGTCATTTACACATGTTTTTACCCTCATACTTACACCATTTGAGGTGTTGATTCTCGTGTTTTAGGCCGATTTCACGCTAGGTTGTGCTTGTTTGTGTTATTTCAGGACCTAGTACGTGAATGAAGGCTTAGGAGCGAGTCTGGGGTCGATTGGACGCAGAACGGACGAAGGGCGAGCTTTTTGGGAGTGCACGGGCAGACCAGGAGGCTGCACGGCCGTGCACTTGAGCCATTTGGCCGTGCACCTCATGTCGAGGCCATGCACGGCCAGACCCTGAAGATTGCACGGCCGTGCGCCTGGCTGTGCAAGGTGGATGAAGGCCGAATAATTGATACGGTGCGTTTTGAGGGTGCACGGCCAGAATGGTGATGTGCACGGCCGTGCACCTGGCCGTGCAACTCGGGAAAGCCGGTTTTAAAGCCTAATCCGAGCCAGAAGTGGGAGAATCGTGTTTTGAGAGCAAAAACAGAGCCCTAGAGAGAGAAAGTGCGAAGAACACATCCTAGAAGCTGTCTTAGAGCTGGATTTCATCGAATCGAGCCTGGAGATCGTCATAGGAGTGGAAATCATCGTCCCGGAGCAGATTATCCTCATCGTTATGAGTATGACTAATCCGATTCTTGTTTTCTCTTCTCTCTCTATGGAGTAGAACCCTTCTCTCACTTGGGTATGAAGAACCCTAGTTCCTTGTGTTAGGGATTTGATTGTAATGACTTGGGATGATATTACTGTTTGATTTTAATCGAATGACGCATGTTTCATGAATTGATTTGAGTCTGATCAGCTTTTCTCAATTTCTGCTGCAACCTGAGATAGTTAGAATCTGATTAGGTTGTTAGAGCCTCTTCATTCGATAGTAGGAGGTTGGCTATACGAGAGTTAGCCAGTTTACTTCTTTGTACTGGTGTTCTTGACGCCAGTAGTGGAGTTCTGTGTTCATAGCCTCAGCTTTCTATCCCGGTGAAGACTAGTCGTCTGCCGGGTAGTTGGACTGAGAGGGCTTGGTCAGCTTAAGAGATTCCAAGCTACTGTCGGATCTTCCGCAGTCTAATCAACAGTAAATCAACCCAGGGAATTGCAATTGAACCTAACTAAGGGGCTAGGGGGACTCAATCCCGAGTGACTCTTACCTGCTTTAGAATCACGGAGTAAGCAGTAGATCTACACCCCGGGTTGATAATTAAACTTGCCTATACTGCAGTCCCTTTCATTGGTTACACTTGGCCATTGTTAGGTGTTGTGTTTTAGCGTGTCAGTTGGCAATGTGTCTGGGCGGGCATGGATAGCGGGTATCCAATACCCACCCGAGAAGTTATTCGTAAAACCGGAACCCGCCCAAAATAGGAGGATGGATAGTAAATCCATGACCATGCCCATGCCCGAACGGGTACGGGTATTACCCGAAAGACCGTGGATACCTGCCCAGATCCCAACTCGTCTTTCTTCCCTTCTTAGTTCATCAAACCAAATAATTCCATAACAAAATTAAACAAATTTGAAATTACTCAATATGATAATTAACATAACACCAACTTTAACATTTAAACCAAGTTCAAAGTGCAGAATTTAGAAATTCTAGAAACAATTCCAACATAAAAACAATATAAAAAAATCCAGTGGATCCCAGAAAAATTCCAGAAAGTTTCCAGCTGATTCCAGCAACTTGCAGCAGCAAAATTCCTGCAGATAATCAGATTTCCAGCAGCAAAATTCCAGGATCAAAATTCTAGAAAATCCCAGCAGAACTCTGGTAAATCCCTGTTGATTCAAGCAGCTTGTAGCAACAAAATTCCAGCAGATAATCAGACTTCTTCCAGCAGCAAAATTCCAAAAAATTCATGCAAAACTCCAATAAATCCCAGACGATTCCAGATGATCCCAGTAGCTTGCAACAGCAAAATTCCAGGATACAAGCAGATTTCTGGCAGATAGGTCCAGCAACAAAATAATAACAAAATCCCAACAGATTTCCAAAAATAACTCAGAAGACTCCAACAGCATACTCCAGCAGAATACAAACACATTACAGCACCAAAAAACAATCATTCATCAATCTTCAAGCAAGTTAAATGCATATTTGTCACTCCGCAATTGTTGATCTACATATACAAAAAAAAATATGTATATGAGCATTTCCAGTTGTAACACATATATATATATATATATATATATATATTATATATAATACACTATTAACATTATAGTAAATCACTAACCTTCCATGTCATCTTCATGCTTTCCATCATTGAGCAATGCACAAAGCTCATCCAAAGATCCAGAATCAGCTCCTAGTTTGTACAAGTGGACAAAAGAATGTTATATAAAGTAAAATGACTATAAACAAGTAAAAACTATTGAATAAGAAATATATCTATCGAAACTGAATTTTGAAGCCAGCTTTTAGTACACATCAATGCCTCCATAGTTGTATAATGAAGTTTGCAACGATTGGGATCCAACAATCGACCACTAGTGCTAAAAGCCGATTCAGATGCAACAGAGGTAACAGGGACGGCAAGGATATCCCTTGCAATCTCTTGCAAAATAGGATACCTAGCCCCATTTAGCTTCCACCATAACAAAACATCGAGATCAGCACTCCAAGGTAAGACTTCCTCAGCCAAATAATTCTCTAATTCAGTTTGAGTAGGTGTTCCTTTCGACTTTTTTCTTTGCTGTACAAACAGCTGAAAGTCCACATCCACAGAAGAAGAACCACCAAGTGACTGGCCACTTGAACCACTAGAAGCAACCCCGGACTTCTTATTCAGTTTAGTCTGATACTCCATGAACAAATCACTCAAAATATCCTTGATTTTGACCACATCCAAGACACACTCACCCATTCGAAACTTCGGAGCATAATACTCAACAATGTGAATCTTATATCTCGGATCCAACACAACAGCCACTGCCAATATTTCATGAATATCTTCCCAATATTTGCAAAACTTAACCCAAATCAATTCATCCATCTTAGAAATCATAGCATGATCATCAACGAGCCACTCACAAAGTTTGAGCTTCAAATCACATATCTTTGGAAAGAACAGATTGGCAGTGGGATACTTGGTGCCAGAAAACAAATCAGATATCTCACTAAATATTTTCAACTTCTCACAAACAATTGATGCAAATGCCCAATGATCACTCGTAGGCAAACAATTATAGTGAGAGTCACGTTATTTCAGTCTAATAAACACATATTCGTAAGGTATTGCAGCAGCAAGCATATGATAGGTTGAATTCCAGCGAGTTGGACAATCCAAAATCAACTTGTTAACACAAGAAAATTCCAATTGTTTTGCTGCTCCTTCAAATGACTCTACTCTCTTAGGTGTGGCAGTCCAATAAGCTACACTATCACGAATTGTTTCAATGCCATCTCGAAGCACATCCAACCCATCTTTGACTATCAAGTTTAGAACATGTGCAGAACACCTCATATGTAATAAAGCACCCCCCTTAAGCAAATAAGACATCACCAATTTATTCTTAACCTTCTCAATCATGGAATCGTTGGTGCTACAGTTATCCAAGGTTATAGTTGATATCGTAGAATCGACATTCCAATCCATCATACAGTCCAGCAAAACTTTAGCCAGCCTACCACTTGTATGCGGAGTTGGAACATAAGCAAACCTACATACAAGAAAATACAGCATTAAAATATGTTAAAATAGTGAATTCTTCTCAATAAATAAACAAGATAGAAGTCAAATTATATAATAGATATCATACCTAAGTATTTGATTTCAAAGAATCCAAGAATTGTCCACGTAATGAGCCGTAATAGCCATGTAACCCTTTTTTCTGGTTGCTTGTTGTCCACATATCGGTCGTCAGGGCAACCCTCCCCTTGTTACTACCCACCATTTTCATGAGTCTGGTCCTTTCACTCTCAAATATCTTAAGAATTTCAGCTTTGATAATATTCCTAGTAGGAACACTAAACAAGGGCTGGAGGCCAGACAAAAATTTTCTGAAGTATAAATGGTCCACAATCGACAAAGAGTATTCATGCATAACAATTGCAACAGCAAGATCTTGCTTAGAAACAACTTGATTGAACTGAGTGGCAACCATTTCTCTTTTTCCCTTAGAGACAAAGTTGGTACCAAGTACCTTTTGCTTCCCATATTGAATCCTTTTTTGCATACATGTCCTCAAATGATTTCTCAATTGGGAAGTACAGTTATTGGACTCACCGGCAAGCAACTTCTTGCAATAGTTACATTTAGCCTTGATAAGTTCTCCCTTCTTTATCTTTGTGAAGTGTTTCCACACGTCACTCTTGAGATTTCCCAACTCAAGAACTTCTTCATCATCACCAGCAGGTGTGGGTATTGGATTTTGTGGTTCTGCATTAGTAGCAGCAGCCTGCTGATTTTGTGCTTGTGCATTAGTAGCAGCAACCTCTTGAGCCATCTCTTTACCTACAAGTGAGCACAAACATGTAAACAATCACTACAGAACAACAACAAATGGTAAAACAAAGCAACCGCATTTATTTAAAAATCTCAACAGAGCAGCAGCATAGGAAAAACAAAGCAGCAGTAGGGAATCTCATATCAATAGCACAAATATATTAACTTTGATCTAAAATAAAAATTGCAGAAGCAAGTAATCAGCAACATCATATGAAAAACAACAAATAAAAATTACCTACTTCCTTGCGTCTTCTTCACAGGGCAATACAAAGCAGTATTCCAGATTTCCAGCTGTCTTGTCCAGCTCCAGCGTGGAAGAGAGTTGCCGACGCCGTTCAACCATGAGGAAAGAAAAAAAAGACAGTTAGAAGAGGAAGGTTGAATCCAGAAATAGTTCACCGTTGGGTAAAAGGGAAGGGAGGCTGGAGGGGAAGGTTGTATGCGTCAGTTGCAGCTGAGGACAGAGGGTCGGGCGCATGGTCTCATTAATTAACCCAGAAATCGAAATCAAGAAACCGAGTTGAGGAAGAGTTAAAACGCGAAGGGAAAAGGAAGAGGATAGAAACTAACCCCACTGTAACAGAGGTTCTATCTTGCGAGCAGGGGGTGTGGTTGCTTGGTCTGTCGCTGGTTGCCAAAGTGACAAGAATGGATGAAACCGGCTCCTTGATAAGAAAGAATTTAATGGACAAGAGAGGGTTGAGGGAAGAGGAGGATTGGTCGTCATTGATTGGCGCTCTGGAGAAGACGAAGAGCCGATACGAGAGAGTCGAGAGATTGAGAATCAGAAAAGCACTCAGAGAGGGAAAGAAAGATTGAATGAATGCAGAATGCGGTCGCTGATTGGGGCTTGGGAGCTGGGGAAAAATTAAAATTCAAAATTGAGGGATGAGGGGGCTGTGTCTGGCTGTCTGTGTCGATGCTCGATAAACCTTGAGATGTGGGGACGAGTGGGTGACGAAGGGTCGGGGATGGGTAGCTTTGGTATACCGGGCGGGTACGGAGCGGATATCATAGTATCCAAACCCTACCCGTGCCCGCCAATTACAAGTTCGGGTTTTACCCGTGCCCGACCCGAACCCAGCCAATGCGGTTTTTACCCGCGTTGACCGGTTCGGGTTCGGGTGGATATCCGATTTGACTGGTTTTCCTGCCAACCCTATGGAAGCTCTCCTGCTACCCATGTTTTGGTCCCGAGTCCTACTATGTCACAAGTGGAAGAAGACTATGCCGACGACAATTCTGATGAGAATGATGAGACTTATGTGGATGTAGAGCCTGATGAGGAGTGATAATGGTAGTAGTGTTTATCTTGTATGGTGGATGAACCTTGATTTTACTTGGATGTTATCATTTGAGAATTGTAAAACTAATGTGTTTAATTACGAGTTGAAGATAATCTCATCTATGATTGTCGGTATTTTATATTGAACAAAATTATTTATAATTTTGCGCCAAACACCAAACATTTTTTTGCATATGATAGTTGATATACCTTCAATTTTGGACCTATGGTATTACTAAAACATTTAACTATATGAAAATCCACAATTAAATGGCCCAAAAGGTTGTATTACTTAACATAGCAAAATAAGATATGATTAATTTACGTGTAAAATATGTTTAATTAGACGCTCCCACTCGTCTGGTTCCAAATCTGGTATAGTATCACTACCTGATGCCACGGCTCCGCCTCCCATCGTAGCATGTTGCAGTGTATGAAAGCTATCTTCTGGTGGCTGAAACTGCGGCGCCGAACTGGTGCCTGCCTGTAATCCAACATAAGCGCCCGGGTGAAATCGTTGTTGAGAAGGTGGGTGGAACTGGAAGGTCGAAGTAGGTCTGGCTGGCTACACTCGCTGACTATCTGAGGTCCTCACTTGACGAGGTACGTCACGCTGCTCACGTCGATGTCTACGGCTCCTTGGCTCCTGCGTGAACTGTGGCGGTGGCACGCTGAGGCCGATGGCTGAACCCTACGCTTTGGCCAAATGTGTAAGCTGCGCTCATCAACAGGGTACCGATGTATAGGTTTTGTAGGATTGGGATTTCGGCGCACACTGAAACCTATAGTTGTAACCCCTGCTGCCAATATGTCAGCCAACTCCTCCATCCGGTCAGTGGACATCCCTCAATCTTGAACTCCATCACGTAAACCCAACTCAGCGGACTCCATGCTGTCGTAATGAAAATTAAATTTAAAATATCAGAAAACCTACACATCTGGAAAAAATTAGAACACAAATATGAATTAATAAAAAAACTAACCACTACATTCATTGTAGCTCTTCTCCGTGTGCCTGAACATCTAGTAACATCTAAATACCACTCTAGATGCTCCGAAAGGTAGGCTAAATGGGCGTCAATGTAGCTCATACGCGCGATGAACTCATGTCGATGGTTATTCCACCACTCGATCGAATCGCTGGCTGCCTGTATAAACTGTTGCCCACGTAATGCCCATGCTGGCCCTGGCGACGGGAAAACCTAATCTCAGCCGCAGAATGTGGCTGATGAGGTCGGTCCTGTATCATGCCAAACTGTCCCTGGCGACGCAATCTGGATGGTGCAACATCGCCGATGAAAAGCAGATCAGCAGAACTACTGCTCGAAACGTGTCGGACTGGATCACAGTACCGCTGAAGTCCTGGGCTGTATCTAAGTAAGGACGCCACTGCACACAAAACTTGGTCACATAATTACTCCTAAATCTAAAACAAATCAATGAAAACTATTCTATAAAATGAAATATTATATACTAACCACGAATGTCGTGCTCTCGTCAAACCACAACTTGTATGGAGAGAACAGATCACCATGCTAACGGGTATGGGCCAGAAGCCATCGAAGGCAACGTAGGACTACGTCCTCGGTAATCTGCGCCCTCGTCTTTATATGTAGTGGTGCTGTATGAGGAAATCGCTCCCACGCCCAGAGCATCAGCAAGGCGAACCATCCACCAAGGTCAACACCTAGTGAAGAGGACTGCGTCATATGCAGCACCGACCTACCCATTTCACGGTACATGTAGGATAGAACAGCTGCTCCCCAGGCAAACCTCCCCGCTCTACGCCAATCCTCCACCAAGAGTAGGTACTGCAGATGAACTGAACCTCCTGACCGATCGGGGAACAAATATCCTCCTATCAGAGACAGAGCATAAGCTCGTGCAAACTGCCATGTAGTCTTTGGTGATGCCAATGGCAGAACTGTAAACAAGCCTGCATCGACGAGATACGGCTGATAAAGTGGATGGTATCTGACGAAATTGCTCGTACCTCGAATGTGGTAAGGTCGATCACCAGCCTATAGTGCACAAAACTTATATTAATTCAATCACATGTGTACTTCTAAACTCAGTTCACCTAATATTTATATTTATATATATAACCTAAACTTTTTCTAATTTTAACATATATTTCATTCGTAATTCTATTCTATTCTAATTTCAGCTCAATTCAGTTAATAAAAAAACTATAGAAATAGTTTGAAAACTTACCTTGTTTGCCCAAACCGAGTCAATATGATGGTGCTCATGTCCCCAATGAAGTACTGGATCCACCGGAGTTGTATCAATTGTCGCAGGTGGTGGTCTCATGGAATAACTATCCATAATCCTAGGACATTGACCGCTGAATGTGAAAGAGAACGCACGACACAAGTCTGAGTCTGACGCATTAATGAGTTGCATCTTTAGCATGAAAGCACAAACATGGTCCACGGGATCTGAAGTCCCGCTGTAGGTTTGTAGTCTGAGGGAGGAGAATTTAGGCGGGACCGGGGTTTTGAAAAACTCCTTTGATAGAGGATTTTGAAGAACTTTCGGGCTTTTGTGCTTCCCGTAGGTCTATCGCAGATGCTCATCAAGGAAGCTGAGATCCACGTCTTCCGCGTCTGGTCCCCCGCCTTCTGCTTCTCCTCGCGCGTCCTCCTTCCACATGAACCCTCACGGGGGGGGGGGGGGGGGGGGGGTCTTCCATGGTCTTCAAGAGCTGGAGGATTTGAGAGAGGCTGTCTTGCATGTTCGCAATTTGCAAGACCTGACTTTTGACCACCTTCTCGAGCTCGACTTCGTCTTTGCTTCTCGGCGATAGGCCTCGGAGGGCGTTATTCTAAATCGTCCCTTTGAGAGGGGTCTCAAAATCGTCTCCCATCTTTTCCGCAACGAAGTTGTGAGGCCCCACAGTGGGCACCAAAATGTTTGTGGGATGTTCCAGGCGGTTTGGTGAGACGTCACTAGCCTCGTGCGGCCTTTGATGGATGAGGCGGTCTTTGAAACCCTGCACGAAAGGTCCTTAGGGGTTTCCTGGGACCTCCTCAAATGTCAAAGTTAGAGAGAGAAGGGAATGAAATGTAAATTAGAGAGAGTGGAGTAGGTAGAAGTTACCATAAATGTTGCTCTTAGAGGGTATTTATACTAGCTTTGCCTGAGGTGTGTGCATTAAATGGCTTGTCAGGCGTGTGAGAACGCCTTCGGCCTTATTAAATGCATGGTTAGGGGATATCTCTGCAAATCTCCGTATTGACAGGAGTCAGGGAGCCGTTGGACCTATTGTCGAGCGGTATAGGCGATTTCTGTCGTTTAGACTTGTCGGGCGGTCTTTTGCTTCTTTTGGGACCGCCCCCGGTTGGTAGCCCTGTTATTGCTGGCCTTTGGCTTGCTTTTATGAGCTTTGTAGGTCATGGGCTTGACGGCCCAAGAACCTCCATGATTGGCCCAACATTTTTAAAATACAAAATGCAACAAATTCTTCGTAAATCTAAAAAAATTCAAAACTCAAAACATTTATTTTGAAATCCGACAAACAAACGAGCCCTAAATCAACCTAGCTCTTCCACTCCTGGAGTCGTTGCTTCCCCTCAGCGCGAGTCCCATAAACTCCATCATCAAGCACTTCGTACTGATCTCCATCCCTGACGGCTGTCGTGAAATCGAGACGCTTGTCTTGGAACCCCAGGTGGCACGCAAAGGTATTCCCTGGATAATGATCATTCGGCCGGAAACCCCAGCTGTAATCGGAATCGGCCGCCACCGTCCGAGCCGCTAGGTCGATGTATTTAGATCGGCAGTGCACTATCACTGCCATTCTGCTGCTTAACTTGTTGGTAACACAATACGTTACCGGGTAATAATATTCATGTGCTTCAGAATCCTGTATCAGTACCGTTGCCAGAACGACCGCCGGTAGTAGCAGTTTGCGGATCATAGTATTAGTAACCAGCTGCTGCTCCCTAGTCACTATATATAGTTTGATAAGAACTGATGATGAACTGTGGTGTACTGATCATCGACGCAGTGGGTTTTATAGTAGTGAATTGATCTATGGTAAGTTGATAACTAGTGTATAAAATTAAGGGTGCATGGGGATTATAGGGCTCTTGGCTACGTACGGCTCTGTGTCTTGGCTCTTGTGTTGTGGCTGTTACGTTACTTGGATTTACATACAGCAACTCCGGATTGTTTTCGGCAGCTTTGTCGTCGTTTAATTTTGGGGGATTTCTGTAAAGTTTGAATACCCAAGGTATGTCTATAAATCGATCGAGCTTGATGATATCGAAATTCTTTAGTTTATTTAAGGGCTTGTAAGTTGTAAAACTGGTTTATATATTTGAATCTTTTCCTGTTATTAAAATTTAAAACCAATGGGTTCTTAATGTATATCAAATATTTTGCCCGACATGTTGTGTTTGAATTTCATGATTTGAAATAAAATTCTAATAATGGATTCAAACATAATAAGGTATGACGAGGATTTAGAAATGTCAAGCAGATTAATTGATTTTCATTTGATAGAGATCGTAAAGTTGTGATATATTGGATCATGAGAATGAGCCAACTGCGCAGTCCATGAACCAACGTACGTCCACTCAGCCCGAGGCCCATGCAACTCCTTCTTTCTCCGCTGCATGCATGGGTTACGTGTTGGAGGAGGATACTTTAGCTGCTAATGTAACCCTAGTTACTTGTAGAAAGGGTATAAATACACATTGTACGCGGCCACAGCCGCTTTGTGAAAGTATAACCTAATAACATCATCAGTAGCTGGAGCGGTTTATACCCTCCCGTGGATTAGTCTCAACACATCGTCGAGGATACCACGTTAAATCGTGTCTTGCTTATTTTACATGGTATCAGAGCGCGTCGAATCCTAGGTTTGTTCGCAATGGGAGATGAAGAGAAGAACGGGGGAGGCACTGGCGGCAGTGGTATGATCGATAACATTCCACCAGTGTTGATGCTTCACAATTCCGATGGCCCAGGTCAGATGTTGGTCGGTGATGTTCTCACGTCATCCAACTACGGGGAATGGTGTCTCGACATGAAGGATGCATTGATTGCTAAAAACAAATATGCGTTCGTTGACGGGACGCTTGCTAAACCCATCGCCGGTGAATCGCGCAACGCATGGATACGTTGTGACGCCATGGTGAAGGGATGGCTAAAGACAGCCATGAATAAAGAGATCCGCAGCAGCATTAGATTCGCGGAAACCGCGCGTGAAATTTGGGACGATTTGCGTAATCGTTTTGGACAAGGTAACGCTTCCAGATCCTATGAGCTCCGACGACTAATCAGCCTACTTCAGCAAGAGAAGACATCTGTTTCAGCTTTCTATACGAAGTTGAGGTCACTTTGGGAGGAGGCAACGGCGATATCGCCCACGCCGGTGTGCGTTTGCGGGCTCTGTACCTGCGGCGTGACGGCCCGCATTCGTGAGCAGCAATAGAGCTCACATCTTTTCGACTTTCTGATGGGACTTGATGAGGTCTTTTCAGGGGTGCGTACTCAGGTGCTGGCGATGAAACCCACGCCGAGCCTCGCTGAGGCCTTTAATATGACATTGAACGAGGAGCAGCAGCGCCTCATTTCACAAAACCGCAAGCCGGTAGTTGAGGCGGCTGCTTTTGCCGCTAAAAGCGATGGGGATCGAGGCAACCATCGTGGCATTAAGGAGAAGATGTGGTGCACCTACTGTCAGCGGCAGGGGCATCTCCGTGAGGGCTGCTATCAGCTGCACGGGTATCCGTCTCGTGAGAATCGGGACTCGCGCGAGCTGACCTCGTCTCGTGACAAGTCGGCCGAGCAGCAGTGGCGACGTCCTCCTCGAGCAATCACTGATGGACCAGTCCGTGATCGCGAGAGGGAACCCAGGGCGGCACAGGTTGAACATGGGAAGGACGAGAAGAGTCCCGTAGCGGGGTTCACGCTTGCCCATTTAGAGCAACTCAAGCAATTCTTCGGTCATTCTATTCAAGGAGCTGACGATCCCAGCGCAAACTTGGCAGGTATGTCTTTTACAGGAACTGAGTGGTTACTCGATTCCGGGTGCAATGAGCACATTATTATGAGTGATGAATCGTTAATGAACAAGATAAAGCATGAAAATGGGCAGCCGGTGAAAATTCCTAATGGTGATAGTGTGCCCGTAGCGCACATAGGCAGTATTGAACTATGTCCAGGTCTCGTTCGTAATCGGGTTCTTCACGTACCTGAATTCAAATGCAATTTGATCTCGGTCAGTCGATTTGTTAAGGAGAACCGGGTAGCATTAATCTTTCTCGATGGATTTTGCGTGATTCAGGACTTACTATCCAGGAAGTTGATTGGGAGAGGTGAATTGCGAGACGGCCTTTATTATTTGCTGCTTCTGGGGTATGAGCATGTTACGGCTTGCGCGGCAAAGCAGCAGGGACGAGTCTCTGATGAAGTTTGGCACGCTAGGCTTGGGCATCCAGCTCCAGCAAAGCTACAAGGTCTCCAGAAGCTTCTTGATGTTTCTTTTACTTCGAATAAAGCTTGTGATTCATGTTCCCGAGCTAAACAAACACGAACTCCTTTCCCTGTTAGTCAGATTTGGACTCAGCAGTGTTTTGATATGATTCACGTTGACATTTGGGGTGGTTATAAGACAGCCTCTCTTAGTGGAGCTCATTATTTTCTTACCATAGTCGATGATTACAGTCGCGGTGTATGGGTCTACTTGCTTCGGTTTAAATCAGAGGTTGGACGTTATTTGATGTTTGATCAGATGTTACGACAACAGTTCAGTAAGCGCTTAAGCGCATACAGGCAGATAATGGACATGAGTTTAACACACTGGCATTACGTGCATACTACGAAAGTGAGGGCATCCTGTTGCAGACCTCATGCACCGACACTCCACAGCAGAACGGGGTAGTCGAGCGAAAACATCGCCATATTCTAGAAACGGCCCGAGCACTCCGTTTTCAGGCTGGCCTACCTCTTCGGTTTTGGGGCGAGTGCATTCTCACTGCAGTCTACCTGATTAATCGCTTGCCAACCGTTGCCACAGGAAGAACACCCTATGAGGTATTGTTTGATAAACCAGCACCGTACTCCCATCTTCGAATTTTTGGTTGTCTTGCATATGTTAAAGACACCCACGCTGCACTTGATAAATTTGCTGAGCGCGGCAAAGCATGTGTTTTTATTGGGTATGCCTCTAGCCAGAAAGGATACAGATTTTATGAGCTTGTTACGGAACGCATAGTGGTGTCTCGCGACGTCCAATTCCGCGAGAATGAGTTTCCGTTCCAAAATGAAACCTCTCGTCGGCTGCATTGGATCCCACGACCAGTCTTCACCGTCCCTGAGCCCGACTCCGACGATGAATTATTTGACGACATTGGGCAGCCTTCACCACGGCACAGCGATGCTACTCCCATGCATGGTGTCATTGAGGACCCTCCTATTTTCACAGAGGAAGAAGTTCCCATCGAGACCACTACTCCTGCGCAGCCCATCTCTCCTTCCGCAGCAGAGAATGCCTCGTCCTCAGGTTCCTCACCTCCCATCTCACCACAGCCTGCCCCCCAGCTACCTCGACGAGGTGATCGCGTGCGTGTCCGCCCTAAGCATTTGGGCCTCTACGACACACAGTTTGCGCCATTTCATGATCCAGCCGAAGAGGGAAGTGCTTCTTGTGCTGTTTCATTTCCTCTTTCGGCTTCAGTAACTTATGATTCTTTTCGTCCGGCTTACCGTTCCTTCCTTGCAGCTGTCACTACGCATGATGTACCCAGGAATTACCGAGAAGCACTAGATGATCCCCGCTGGCGCGAAGCAATGCTTCAAGAGATTCGTGCCCTTCAACAAAATGGGACTTGGGATCTCATTAATTTACCTCCCGGAAAGCGTACCATCGCGGCCAAGTGGGTGTTCAAGATTAAATATCGTCCGGATGGGACGATCGAACGATATAAGGCGCGTTTGGTTGCTAAGGGGTATACTCAGATTGAAGGGATTGACTTCCATGATACTTTTGCACCGGTGGCCAAATTAGTGACCGTTCGATGTCTCCTGGCGGTCGCCATCAGTCGTGGCTGGCCACTCCATCAGCTTGATGTCAACAACGCATTCCTCCACGGTGATCTCGACGAGGAGGTCTACATGCGGCTTCCTCCTGGTTTCAATGGTTCGGGACCCGATCAAGTTTGCCGCCTTCGGAAATCTTTATATGGGCTTCGTCAAGCTTCTCGTAATTGGTATCACAAGTTCATTGCTGCTCTCTGTCGTCTTGGTTTCCACTCCTCACCTGCCGATCACTCACTTTTTATTTTTCGGCGGGGGAGCACCTTTGTTGCAGCCCTCATCTATGTGGATGACGTCATCTTGACCGGGAATGATCCATCCTTCATCGCGACCGTCAAGAGCTTCCTCGATACCGAGTTCAGCATTAAAAACTTGGGTGATCTACGATATTTCCTTGGCATGGAACTTGCTCGCACTCGTGATGGTGTGGTTTTATGTCAGCGAAAATACACACTTGATATTCTTGAAGATGCTGGTATTGAGGGTGCGCGCCCCAGTGCGTTCCCGGTGGAACAGAATCATCATCTAACTCGCCCCCCGTCGGATGACGAGCTCATGCCTGATCCTTCCCGTTATCGCAGGCTGGTTGGGTGGTTCCTATATCTCACGGTCACCCGACCGGACATCACGTATAGTGTCAATGTCTTGAGCCAGTTCGTCAACGCTCCCAGTCATGGGCACATGGAGGCGGCGATGCGCGTCCTCCGCTATCTTAAGACCTCTCCTGGGCAAGGTATTTTTCTTCCTCGACACAATGATCTTACACTCACAGCTTACTGCGATGCAGATTGGGGCGGCTGTGAGAGCACCCGTCGCTCTACGACGGGCTATTTCATCACTTTGGGAGGGGCTCCTATCTCTTGGCGCACCAAGAAACAGAAGGTTGTCGCTCGCTCTTCTGCCGAGGCCGAGTATCGAGCCATGGCTAGTACTGTCAGCGAGGTTCTCTGGCTCCGCTGGCTTCTCGCTGAACTTGGGGCACCCCAACAGCGTGCTACTCCTCTTTACTGCGACAATCAAGCCGCACTTCACATCTCCGCCAACCCGGTGTTTCACGAGCGCACGAAGCATGTTGAAATGGACTGCTACTTCGTCCGTGAATGAGTCCAGTCAGGTGCTATCCTCCCTCTCAAAGTCAGTTCTCATTTACAGCTCGCGGACATCTTCACCAAAGGTCTGGGAGCAGAACGATTTCGGTTCCTTCTTTCCAAGCTGAACGTTCGTGACCTTCACGCTCCAGCTTGCGGGGGAGTATTTGACCATGAGAATGAGCCAACTGTGCAGTCCATGAACCGACGTACGTCCACTCAGCCCGAGGCCCATGCAACTCCTTCTTTCTCCGCTGCATGCATGGGTTACGTGTTGGAGGAGGATACTTTAGCTGCTGATGTAACCCTAGTTACTTGTAGAAAGGGTATAAATACACATTGTACGCGGCCACAGCCGCTTTGTGAAAGTATAACCTAATAACATCAGTAGCTGGAGCGGTTTATACCCTCCCGTGGATTAGTCTCGACACATCGTCGAGGATACCACGTTAAATCGTGTCTTGCTTATTTTACATGATATGAGATTCATATTTGAATATCTTTCGCAAAGGGCCAGTCGCAATGAACGAAGACAATGATGACGCTTGAAGTGACGAACAAAAGATCGCTGCACAACTCGATTAACGAGTAATGCACAATATCTTTCATCGATGTTCTTGTTGTCCTGATGAAAGAAGCTAAGGTTGTACGATTTGAATCAACTAAGGAAATATGGGATCTCTTGCATACAACCCATGAAGGTATTTAATTACGTCTAAGGTAAAGAGAAACGAGAATTATTGATGCTCTCCAATTATGTGTTTTCTGGGGAGGAAACTTTTGTGTTTGAAATCAATGAAAGAATTTGTGACTTCTAGAGCATAGATTGATAACACGGAATTCGCATCTTTCCAAACAATGTTCGAAAGAGGGTGTATGATGTTTTTGATGATTTTCTGGGCATAACTAAGTTATGTTACTCTACTCCTTTAGAGGTTAAATTAGAGCTCGAGAAACTACTTATGGCTAATTTGCAGAAAATGTAAAGTTTGACATTAGGTATCAAATGTTTGGTCGTGTAATCCTTACTTCGTCTTCATTTCTCTTATTTATAGTCATCACGTAACCTCCTATTTGTGCCGCTCCTCCGGATTGTTTTTGGCAGCTTTGTTGTTTAGTTTTGGGGATTTCTAAACAGCATGGAAACCCGAGGTATATGTGTATATATCCAGCTTATGATATCAAAATTTGTTTGTTTATCTTCGGCCATGGGTTCCAGGCATTAGTTTTGAAGATTTAGGTCGCAAGGCCTTGCCGATCTGGGTTCATCTCTCGAATGTTCCGCTTGAGTACAATGATTATCAGGGTCTAAGTAGGATTGCCAGTTGGGTAGGGGTGCCGCTGGGAGTGGATCAAACTACGAGACTAGGCAATAGGCATGGGTTTGCAAAGGTTTTGGTCGAGCTTACTGCTGGGAATGACTATCCTGATCATGTAGTGTTATGGCCTGATGATGATGTTTCAATTCGAATCGGGGTGTCATATTGCAATCTTCCTCCAGTCTGTTCGGTTTGTAAGCTCTTTGGGGTCTCTGGTTCTTGTGAAGCTCATCAGGGGAAACAGTGGGTTGCAAAACCGAAACAGCTTCAGGTTGAGGGTGTTCCTCCTCAGTCAGTGGTATCGGATCCAGTGGTGGCTCAGGTTGAGGGTGTATATACCATATGGTAATTTGTATATACCATATGGTAATTGTGTATATACCATATGGTAATGTGTATATACCACACTATACCATATGGTAATTTGTATATACCATATGGTAATGTGTATATACCATATGGTAATGTGTCTATACCATATGGTAAAGTGTGGTAACAAAATGTATTTTTATGGATATCGTGTTTTACTATGGTCGTAAAGGATTGTAATTAGATTTATATTATTTTTGTATGGTTTTACCTTCTCATACCATGTGGTATTGTATGGTAATTACAATTAATTTGTGTTCATTCGATTAACCATGTTCTACTATGGTGGTATTGTATGGTAGTTAGATTTACCATATGTTGATATTACCACACTATACCATATGGTATTGGGTGGTAACGAAATATATATTGATATTACCACACTATACCATATGGTATTGGGTGGTAACGAAATATATATTGATATTACCACACTATACCATATGGTATTGGGTGGTAACGTAATATATATTGATGTGCCAAATTTTTTCATACCATATGGTATGGTCAATACCAGTCATTACCATATGGTAATGACTGGTAATAACTGACAAATTTTTTTATGTCTGAAAAATATCAAAGTGGATATCATTTTGAAGAGCACAATTAATCTGATCTAACTGTGCAAAAAAAAAAAAAATTCCGACTTAAAACGAGTGAGAAATCGTCCGTTAAAGATTAAGAGAAGGAAAATTAAAGGTTGTTTGAGGAGAGAGAAGGCGCTGATGTGATCTGGTCAGCGTCAGCGCGTCATAAACATCATTAAATAGGGGTACAATTTTACCTTAGTGCCCCTCCGTATTTTTTTAAAATAAAAAGAAAAAGCTGACACGTGGGGGTCAGGGGAAGGGGTTACTGATGGTTACTGATGGGAGGGTTACTGAGGTGATCCGGGCCCATCTACACAAAATACTACTGGAAAGTAAATGACGATTTCCAGAAGAATCACTATTGAATATTGATACATATAATATACACTACAACACAATCACTACCAAAAATTACACAGCTGGCCAACCCTTCCTTTCTTTTGTTCCATGTTTTCTCGTCCCCTAGTCGGCCAAAAATGGAGACTTAATTCTTTTACCCTAGCCTCAATCTAAATCTTCATGTGAAAGGCACATCCACTGCTCGTTACGAGATCCAACCTTGCAATCCGCCACCTTCTCCTTCTCGGCAAAATCGATCCAATCCTGCAATCATCTGCCAATCGGAGCGTCCAACGGCTACGCCGCCTCCTCCTTGTCGGCAAAATTGAATCCCCATATCTCGTCTAGTTCGAGCGCAGAGGGGAAGCCGGAGAAGCCTTCGAAAGAACCGTGGTCTCGAGAGACAGAGCAGGTGCCTTGAGCGTCATAGTCGCCGACGAAGATCGATGCGGAGGGGATTTGCTTTTTGGAAAAGATGTGCTTCCGGCTCCGGGTGCGACAGTTTTTGCAGATTTGAGAGAGTGGAAGCGGCAGTTTTCACAACTATGGGCAAGGGAGACGAGTGGTTTGTTTGTTTGGGATGGGAGGGTTAGATTGAATATATATTAGGGTTTGGTGTGCATTTTGACTAAATTGACCTTCATTAAATTTTAACCATACGACTCAAAACATGGTGAGTACTGTGCTAACTGTTTTAAGAGTTAGCAAGCAATCTCATTCCTGTTTGGTCACTCTCCGATGTACTGTTTGACTAATTTGAATGACCAACCATTGATTGTTTGACTAATTCGAGTGACCATGCATGGACATTTTGACTAATTCGAGAGACCACTATTGAAATTAAATATTTTTAGTGACTAAACATAACACTTTTTAGTAAACTCGGTAACCAAACATTGACTTTATCCTGCGACTTACGAAAAAAAGTTGAGAAACCAGAGAGGAAGTCGTAACTCGGTAATCACTGGCCTAACAAATTCATGAGCCTACGTACGTCGTACGGTACCCAAATTCACTTCCATTTACCCATAAAACGTTCCCCGTCGGTACTGGTCACCTTCCCATAGAGCCCGTCATCATAGGCAACCCAGTAATGGACTTTAGCTGCGTCGCTCCCTTGATCATACGCCACGAAAGAAAGCCGCCGACCCTCTACCGCCAAGTTGCACCAGAAAAGTGTCGTGCCAAAGCCATTCGGCTCGAAACTCCAATCGAAATCCTCGTCAATCTCCACGGCGTGGGCACGAAGATCATCGTCCCCCGACCCACAATGCACTATCAGCATCTTGCTGCTTAACTTGTTGGTAACGTGAATCCTCACCTTGATAGAATCGGCCGTAGAATCTTGAACTGGTACCGTCGCCAGAAAGAACGCCGTTAACACCGCTTTAAGGATCATAACCAGCTACTCCCCTCGTACCTTTGTAAGATGATGATGAATTGTGGTGTAGGACTGAATACTGATTGGCGTAGTTCGTTTTTAATAATCGAAGATAAGTGTATGATGAAAGGTGCATGGGAATGAAAAGGGCTCTTTGGTTACGTAACGGCTCTGTGTATTATTAGCCCTTTCTTGTGTTGTGGCTACTATGTTACTTGGATGTACTGTAGCTCCGGATTGTTTTCGGCAGCTTTGTCGTTTAATTTTGAGGGATTATATATGCTAATCCCCTGTTACCTGAATAAAATCCAGGGTGAATCTCATCCAGTTCTTGATGGCAACGAATTTTTTTTTGTACTTTTTTCTCTAAATTAAAAAATAGTATATAGAATGGATAAAGACAAGTATACTTGTTTTCCGGCGAGAAAACTTGCGTTGAAATGAGATTGATTTGCACCTTTGACTTCTTTGGACAACGATTTCTAAGACACGGCTCAAACCTCTTCAAACAAAGTTCGAACGAGGGTGTTTGATTGATGGTTTTTGGGAACGAGATCTAAATTAAATTACTTCTACTCCTATGGAGGTTCGGCGAGAGCTCCAAACTACGAACTACATCTATGGCTACATGATAGAGAAAAGAAAAGGGATAAACTTGACATGTGTGTCAAATAGTTGGTTTCCCCGAGGAGGTAACCGCCATAGAAAACCGCTTGTTGGATAACTGCTACAAAGAACCGCTCCCCCTTCTTCGGTAGAAAACCGCCCCTTGGATAACTCCCAAAAAGAACCGCTCCCTGCTTCCTCGGAGTGGTGGTTACTCCTTCAACCGCCTAGGGGCCTCTTTTGTAACCGTCGTGGGTCTTGGAGTGTAGCTTGCCTCCCCTAGTCTTGTTCTGAATCTCGTGTCATGCTAGTCTTTTGATAAGCATGTGGTGTCTCACAAAGGGGGTCGTGGTCTTCTTGCCTCGCGGCCATGGACTTCTTACTCATGACCATGGCCTTCTTGTCTTACGGCCATGAACTTCTTACTCATGTCCATGGCCTTCTTGGGACTTAGTCACTAGTGATATAATGCTCCACCACCACGACCTTCTCATTCGTGTCCATGGCCATCCTCGTGAGGTGGCATGGACCTCTCAATCATGCACAAGGCCCCTCTCATGAGGCGGCATGGCCTTTCCAAACTTAGTATTTTCAATCATTTCTAATGCTTCTTGCTTCGCGTCCATGGTCATCACATGACACGGCCATGGACCTCTTAATCATGCACAATGACCCTTCTCGTGAGGCGGCATGGCCTTCTCAGACTTAGTATATTTTGGATCATGAGGCGACATGGCCTCCTCATTCGCGGCCATGGACTTCTCAGTCAGGTCTGTGGCCCTTCTCGTGACACAACATGGCCCTCTCATACTTAGTATCTTGGCATGGACGCCTCATATTGTCTCGCGTCCATGCCCCTTCTCGTGACACGGCCATGGATCTCCCTGAAGTGGCATGTACCTCTTCCAGACTTAGTTTATTTTTTAGTCATTAGGCCTTGGTCATGGGGCGGCGTGGCCTCTTCGTGAAGTGGCATGCCCTTCTCGAGACTTAGAATATTTTTGACCGTGTCGAGGTCTTCCTTGAGATGGCATGTGCTTCTAAATTCTAGATGGACATGTTTTTGTGTCGTTTGGTCTTGGTTATGAGGCGGCATGGCCTCTTCATTCATGGCCACGGACTTCTCATACTTAGAAATTTTCATGCCATCTCGTGGCATGGCATGGCCTCTTACGAGAGGCCCATGTCCCTTATTGAATCATGTCCATGCTCATTAATGAGCTAGTGACTTGGGTTTAAAATCAATATCCATAAGGCCCAATTTAAACAACATTAATTGTTATAATGGGTGTGGCCTTATAAACTCCTTGATTATCTTGTAACTCACCAATGTGGTACAAGACAAATTTTATAGCGTAAACAAATGCCCCCCAACTACTTAGTGCATAAGGATTATGGACTAAGTAGTTGAGACCAACTTGACCATTTATATCCCTTCTCTAACTGGTCATCGAGTAACAAGGCTTGTCTCTACTCACCCATGACCACATGTTCAATAAAACTCGAAAAAATTTTCCTATAAAACAACACCATGGTACCTACGTTTTTCAAGTGGCTAGCTATGCCGCCTATGTTTTCTTCATTCATGTGTAGCAACGAGAAACCCTTGCCTTGTTGGCTTTTCGTCAACAATTCAGTGAGGCCCCTACACTTTTCTCATTTTACATGCTCAAGCTGGCCATCACCATCTCCAACCCACGATGCCCTTAGGTCGTGGCCAACATCCAAACTGGTGGCCACTTGGGACAAGATGACATAGCATGGCAAGACGCAATCTACGACTCGGTATGCCAAGCCATCACTACGACTTGGTGGTAAGATCTTCACATCAAATCTAATAACTTCGACTCAAAATGTTTCTTATATAGCCATGATTGGCTTTTATTTATTTATTAATATATATGATATTTATTTATTTAAGATAACAAGGAGTGACAAACGTCACTGCTCTCCATCGCCTCTGGCAACAACTAATGCGCCAAAGGTGTACACCCACTGCCAAGTCCATGGATTAAAACATGCAAGCCATCCATATACCACATGCTTCTTTTCCTCCATGGAACATGATTCTCCATACATTAATTTTGAATCTTCTAGCTTACCAGTGGGTGGTATATGATCAGCATGTCTATCCTTGGTGGCCTTGCATGGGGTCTCATGCTCATATGCTTTAGCCACATCACTTGACATGTCAAGACGACCGTGGGTTTTCCTCTGCCTTGGTTTCCTCATGGTTGAGACATGCTTACTCTCCTCATGTTGTTGGAGACGATGTCCAGTCTTGACAAGTTGGCAACCACCCATGTGGCCCACTTGACTTTTTCTTTCATCCTCCAAACCTTGTTGGCTCCTACCCTTAGCACACGACCATCTTTGGTTCTTTGTGAGGCCATGTTTGGTTTGTGCGTATGATACCTTCTTATGCATGCCCCTATGTCCATCATTTATGATTGATGGCATGTACTTACTACTCATGGACATGGACTTGCACCCCTGTCCACACTTAGCAAAACTTGCGTACTTATCACAAGCATGTGTAGGTTGGAATTCTTTTAGATTCTTGGACATGCCCCCTACTCCATTATTCATGGTGGGTGACATGCCTCCTTGCCCATACTTAGCTAAATTTTCAACACTACGAGAACTCTTTTTGGCTTTCTCACGTCTTTTCTTGTTGGACTTGACCCCATGTCCACTATTTGTGATTGGTGGCATGCCCTCTTGTCCAGACTTAACCATATTTTTACACTTATAAAAGCCATGGGTGGCTTGGAACTGTTGTGTCTTCCAAGACATGCCCCTTACTTCATACTTCATGATGGGTGACATGCCCCCATGTCCAGGTTTAGCCAGACTAGCATGCTTATCATATGCATGTGTGGCTTGGATTTCATATGGCTTCTTGGACATGCCTTGTCCATACTTGGCCAAATTTTTAAATCTACAATAACTTTTTATGGGTTTCTCACGTAGTGACTTGTTAGATATGCCCTCGTTTCCACTCGAAGTGGTTGGAGGCATGCCCCCCTTTCCATACTTAGCCAAATTAGTATGCTTAGCACAAGCATGTGTTGCTTGTGATTGATGTAGCCTCTTAGACACCGCATGCCCCCCAGACGAACATCTCGGGTTCAGCTTGTGGGAAGTTAGATTTTCATGCCCCCCTTGCCGAGCTCTATGTGTTTTGAGTCCATCAGAATCGCCTCCTTGCATACTCAATAGGGGTGGCATTGGGGGCTGGCAAGCAGGTGGTGGTACTTGGTCCACATTGAATGGATCTTCACCATCTCGTTCATTGACAGGTGTCTCATCTGATCTTGTCTCGAGAATGAGTGGTTGAACATCACCTTGGACATGAAAGACCCCATCACTGGTGTTCAAAGTGAAGGTGGACCTCTCACCACAACTCTCACGTTGAGGGGGTGATTGAGTTACCACTGGAGATAACAAGTTCCCTGGTCGTGGCTGGGTATTCCCACCACCGGAGGGAGAAAGATTTGTATCCCTAGTAGCATTGATTTGTGGTGAATCTATACCATTTTTTGGTAAAGACATTTCTTGTACCACTGGTTCCATAAAAAATTGCTTACACTCATCCAAGCTATTTTGATTTTTTAGCATCGCTTCAAACAATTGATCAAAACGTCTATCCAAAGTGAAACTAAGACGTTCAAATGATTCATTAAGAGAAGCATGACACTTAATATGAGAAGTTAAACGCCAGTATACCTGTTGGGAGTCAACCATACCCTCTTTAATGAATTGACGGAGTGAAGTGATGGAAGCTGCTTCATCTGAACTTGTCGCCGGTGCTGGCAGAGCCTTCATCCCGCCATTGTTTCCGGCAACAACATCCACTCGACCAACTTTGAAGCTAGTCACTTGATCCTCTTCTACGAAGACTTGTAGAAGATCTTCATCTTGTTGTCTATGTCGTGGAGCTATCATATCAAACACAATGTCCCACCGGGCGTGCCAAATTTGTTTTCCGGCGAGAAAACTTGCGTTGAAATGAGATTGATTTGCACCTTTGACTTCTTTGGACAACGATTTCTAAGACACGGCTCAAACCTCTTCAAACAAAGTTCGAACGAGGGTGTTTAATTGATGGTTTTTGGGAACGAGATCTAAATTAAATTACTTCTACTCCTATGGAGGTTCGGCCAGAGCTCCAAACTACGAACTACATCTATGGCTACATGATAGAGAAAAGAAAAGGGATAAACTTGACATGTGTGTCAAATAGTTGGTTTTGGAACCCTTGTCTCTGTCGACCCCTCCTCTTATTTATAGCTCCGAGGAGGTAACCGCCATAGAAAACCGCTTGTTGGATAACTGCTACAAAGAACTGCTCCCCCTTCTTCGGTAGAAAACCGCCCCTTGGATAACTCCCAAAAAGAACCGCTCCCTGCTTCCTCGGAGTGGTGGTTACTCCTTCAACCGCCTAGGGGCCTCTCTTGTAACCGTCGTGGGTCTTGGAGTGTAGCTTGCCTCCCCTAGTCTTGTTCTGAATCTCGTGTCATGCTAGTCTTTTGATAAGCATGTGGTGTCTCACAAAGGGGGTCGTGGTCTTCTTGCCTCGTGGCCATGGACTTCTTACTCATGACCATGGCCTTCTTGTCTTACGGCCATGAACTTCTTACTCATGTGTCATGTCCATGGCCTTCTTGGGACTTAGTCACTAGTGATATAATGCTCCACCACCACGACCTTCTCATCCGTGTCCATGGCCATCCTCGTGAGGTGGCATGGACCTCTCAATCATGCACAAGGCCCCTCTCATGAGGCGGCATGGCCTTTCCAAAGTTAGTATTTTCAATCATTTCTAATGCTTCTTGCTTCGCGTCCATGGTCATCACATGACACGGTCATGGACCTCTTAATCATGCACAATGACCCTTCTCGTGAGGCGGCATGGCCTTCTCAGACTTAGTATATTTTGGATCATGAGGCGGCATGGCCTCCTCATTCGCGGCCATGGACTTCTCAGTCATGTCTGTGGCCCTTCTCGTGACACAACATGGCCCTCTCATACTTAGTATCTTGGCATGGACGCCTCATATTGTCTCGCGTCCATGCCCCTTCTCGTGACACGGCCATGGATCTCCTTGAAGTGGCATGTACCTCTTCCAGACTTAGTTTATTTTTTAGTCATTAGGCCTTGGTCATGGGGCGGCGTGGCCTCTTCGTGAAGTGGCATGCCCTTCTCGAGACTTAGAATATTTTTCACCGTGTCGAGGTCTTCCTTGAGATGGCATGTGCTTCTAAATTCTAGATGGACATGTTTTTGTGTCGTTTGGTCTTGGTTATGAGGCGGCATGGCCTCTTCATTCATGGCCACGGACTTCTCATACTTAGAAATTTTCATGCCATCTCGTGGCATGGCATGGCCTCTTACGAGAGGCCCATGTCCCTTATTGAATCATGTCCATGCTCATTAATGAGCTAGTGACTTGGGTTTAAAATCAATATCCATAAGGCCCAATTTAAACAACATTAATTGTTATAATGGGTGTGGCCTTATAAACTCCTTGATTATCTTGTAACTCACCAATGTGGTACAAGACAAATTTTATAGTATAAACAATACTCTAGATAATCTGACCGTTAGAGATATTTCGATGAGCTCCGATCGATATCAGCGATCAATTTTTGTTTTTCATTAAATTAAAATTTGGGTTCGATTTTAAAGAATCAAGACTTGGGATTTATTCATAATTAAAGGTTTAGGTATAATATCATATTCCAAACTCGGTTAAATTCAAAGTTTATATAGAAATATTTTACTAGATATAAGTAGAATATAGTATGGTTCAAGAATACACCAATACAGATGTATCTGATCGTAGTGGTAAGGATAGCAGCACCATTAATAAGGTGAATATTTTGGATCATCTTATTTCGCTTTCGTATTATCTGATGAAAAAATTATGTTAGGAACCGTTCTTATATATAAAGCTGAAGCATAGTTACTGTTGCCTAAAAATATGTTATTTTGATACCTCAAATTTTATTAAACTACAACTTAGTCATTATAATGTATATTTTACATTTTGATACCTTAAATTTAATTTTAGTGTAAAATTATTGAACAATTATGTTTTGGTATCTAAATTTTATGAGGTTTTCGTACCTATAATTTTTATATTCACATAGTGGTCCAAGTATGCTATTTTGATACCTCAAGCATAGTTACTGTTGCCTAAATATATGTTATTTTGATACCTCAAATTTTATTAAACTACAACTTAGTCATTATAATGTATATTTTACATTTTGATACCTTAAATTTAATTTTAGTGTAAAATCATTGAACAATTATGTTTTGGTATCTAAATTTTATGAGGTTTTCGTACCTACAATTTTTATATTCACATATTGGTCCAAGTATGCTATTTTGATACCTCAAATTTTATTAAACTACAACATAGTCATTATAATGTATATTTTACATTTTGATACCTTAAATTTAATTTTAGTGTAAAATCATTGAACAATTATGTTTTGGTATCTAAATTTTATGAGGTTTCGTACCTACAATTTTTATATTCACATATTGGTCCAAGTACTGTTGCCTAAAAATATGCTATTTTGATACCTCAAATTTTATTAAACTACAACTTAGTCATTATAATGTATATTTTACATTTTGATACCCTAAATTTAATTTTAGTGTAAAATCATTGAACAATTATGTTTTGGTATCTAAATTTTATGAGGTTTTCGTACCTACAATTTTTATTTTCACATATTGGTCCAATATTTATATTTCACTTGAATCCAATCCGCTAATCATTGTGAACCAATCCATGAATGCAATCTCCCATAGCATAAAAGTATAAATATAGTTTGTATCATACAGGATATTGTATCACTCAACTGTAGGAGAAGATTCAATCATTTTATATTTGCTCATTACGTGAAATATTAAAAAATGATAAAAAGAGAGACGATTCTAAAATATTGCAAGAGCGAATTTATAAACTAATTTATTATATTTACGGGGTACTAAACAAACTTCTACTAACTACATGTAACAAAATATGCGACATCTACATAAGCAAGTTTCAATAAATTGCTACGGTGAAAAGAGTTATTGTTGTATTGACGGCCAACTAAAAGAATTGGTCAAAACCTTTCTAACATCTACTTCCTCTTCATTTCATTATTCACTCGCCTTCCATAACCCTTTCTTTATTTCTTTTTTTGTCTTCTTCGTCCAACCCTAATTAGTATAGTATTTTATGTATTCTAATCACAAGTATGAATAGGTCCATACACGACTGACCAATAATCTAGAGAATTAATAATTGAACCATGAATCACTAACCTTTTCAGCTCAATGTCGAATCCAATTAAAAAAAATATATGGTTATTACTTATTAAAAAGTAGTCATTTTGCACTACGAGATTTGAAGGCACGAAATTTTAAGCGAGTTTCCGTTTGTATTCTTTTTGCTTCTCTCTAGAATTTTTCTTTTTCATCCGAGCTAGAATTTTCAACAATTATACATATCAAATAAATGATAAATAATTATCATCCTAAATACATTACCATAAAAGGAATTAAGCCTCAACTATGCAAATTACAATTGGGTACCTAAACTTAATAGATCTTTAGATTTATAACCTAAATTTTTTCAGCATATAAGTCCTCAAAATATTGATGGAACATTATATTTTAGTACCTAAAATTTTTGTGTATTACATTTTAGTACTTGAACTTTTGAAGTTCTACAAATAGGCCTAATTTTTGTATGTGTAATTAAAACACCCTCAAATAAATGGGTATCTATACCCAAATCATACACATTTAGATTATGAAATTAAATATACATACCCTACCCAAACCCATCTACAAACTTCAAACCCCATATATACGTCACTCATTCCCTATCCATAATCAATGGGTCTACTTGGGTTCAGGTAAATATCATTTATTAGCCAAAATTTTCAAAAATTTTAAATGGATTGTTGACCGTCGTATATCTCTTCTCACTCAATATCATATTTTCAAGTCAATATTACTAACAAAACTGTTAACAAAAATTAATTTTAGTCTAATAATAATAACAAAACAACATAACAAACCACATAATACATATCCATTGGCCATTTCCGCCCCGCGACAAGACGCGGCATCGCCACCTAGTTCTTATATATAAAGCACAAGTTCAGTTACTGTTTCCCAAACTCACTAGCTGATTGGCCGGTTGCATTTACATTTTTTATACCCCAAATTTAATTAAATTACAATTTAGTTACTATAATGTATATTATACATTTTGATACTCCAAATTTAATTTTAATGTAAAATTATTGAACAATTATGTTTTGGTATCTAAATTTTATGAGCTTTTCGAACCTATAATTTTGTAAGTTTACATATTGGTCCAATATTTAGATTTCACTTGAATCCATGAATACACAATCCACCAATCCTTTTGAATCAATCAATGAATCCAATCCACCATAACATAAAAGTATAAATTTAGTTTGTACCATACAAGATGTTGTATTACTCAAGTGTAGAAGAGGAATCGACCATTTTATATGTACTCATTACGTGAAACATTAAATAAATGATAAAAGAGAGACGACTCTAAAATATTACAAGAGCGGATTTATAAACTCATTTAGTATGTTTACGGGGTACTAAACAAACTTCTACTAACTATATGTAACAAAATAAGCGACATCTACATAAACAAGTGTCAATAAATTGCTACGGTGAAAATGGTTGACTGTTGTATTGGCGGCCAGCTAAAAGAATTGGTGAAAACTTTTCCATCATCTACTTAATTTTCTTTTCATTTTTCACTCGCCTGCAATAATCCTTTCTTTATTTCTTTCTATACCTTCTTCGTCTAACCCTAATTAGTATACAATTTTTATGTATTCTAATCACAAGTATGAACGGGTCCATACACGACTTACCAACAGTCTAGAGAATTAATAATTGAACCATGAACCACTCACTTATTAGCTCAATTAAAAATAAATGTATGTGTTTATTATTTATTAAAAAGTAATCAGTTTCCACTATGAGATTTGAAGGCGTGAAATTTTAAACGAGTTCCAGTTTGTATTCATTTTGCTTCTCCATAAAGTTTTTCTTTTTCACCCGTGCTAGGATTTTCAACAATTATACATGGAATGTTTTGCTAGGTATCTACATATATAAAATAATAGTTTCCATTTTTCTATAAAAAAGTAAATAATTATCATCTTGAATACACCACCATAAAGGAATTAAACCTCAACTATACAAATTACAGTTCGTTACCTAAACTTAATAGATGTTTAGATTTATAACCTAAATTTATTTTTCTGGCACATAAGTCCTCAAAATATTGATAGACCATTACATTTTAGTATCTAAAGTTTTTTTGTATGACATTTTGGTGCCTAAACTTTTGAAGTTCTACAAATATTTCTAATTTTTGTATGTGTAATTGAAACACCTTTGAATAAATGGGTATCCATACCCCACTCATACACATTTAGATTATGAAAGTAAATATCCATACCCTACCAAAACTCCTCTACAAACTTTCAAACCCATATATACGTCACCCATACCCTACCCATAATCAATGAGTCTACTTGGGTTTAGGTAAATATCATTTCTTAGCCAAATTTTTCAAAAAAAATTTCAATTGGATGTTGACTGCCATATATCTCTTCTCATTCAATATCATATTGTCAATTCAATATTACTAACAAAACTGCTAAGAAAAATTAATTTTAGACTAATAATACTAACAAAATACCATAACGGGCCACATAATACATGCCCATAGGCCATTTCTGTCACGCGCAAGGCGCGACATCACCATCTAGTTATATATATAAAAAAAAGAGGCGATGCGGTTCGTTATAAAATAATAGAACTAAAGGTAAAATAAAATAAATAAAAACTATCCGGTTAATACAATTCATAAAATATATGCAACTAATGAAATTCTTATTATTGAGAAATAACCGAAGATGTATACATCGCTCATCATCAACTACAATTTTACAAAAAATAATCTTAGAAATTTGACATCCAATCAGAAATTTTTGAAATAAGAGTGAATATGGTGAATCTTGATGTTAATGGTTGATCAATTAATACATATATAGAAAACCTACAGAATGATTTTCATTAGAAGTAAGTGAAAAAGAGAATATTATAGGATACATTTAACATTCTAACACTTAGAATAACTGATATTAATTATAGGTAGTATCTTCATAAGTCTCGGGGCTTTGTCAGGACCTTACTCTCGATCGTGCGACCTTAGCTCTCCATTCCGTTAGAGATGCTACGTACGCAACCTTCTCACAAATTCAAAGGCAAGCAAAGAAAGCCAGAAAGACAAAGGAAGACGGGAGAACTCTCTAATGTGTATTTCTCTAAAAATTGATTGAATGAGTACAAATGAGGGAGATGAGTCCTTATATAAGCTTCTCCATGTACAAGACATCAATGCCCCTCATAATGGCTCTTCTACATCAATACATCGATTAAGTGCCCCCATAATGCACTCTAATAATGTCACCCATTATGTGACTCATAAATGCATAATTAAGCTTTCATATAGGTGGAGAATTCTAAATACGACTCTATGCTTCTAGTCTTCCATACACGCCATACGTGCAGCCGCCATGTTGTCACCTTGTTGGCGTCATATCATTTGCCACATGTGACAGCTTAGGCTTTAGCACTTCTTTGTTTTGTATTTTACCATATTTGGGTTAATAACACAACTTTTAAATCCTCTTAGGCTTTTGTTAATCAATGACACTCAAGTCTTACTTAAAAAACTACATAAGAGTCGTGGTGCTAAGTTTTAGTGGGTGCAACAAGATTGCAAGGTTGGCATCCCTTGAACTTCTTGGCAATCTCTGTGTAGGCAATATGTTTAAGGAGGGATGAGATTTCGTGATTTCATCTACCACAATGTCACTTTGTTGGACAACAACCCATTTCCCTCATAATTCATTTTTGATAGCCTTGATGGGGCATTGGCCTCCTTGGACTTGGCAGAGAATCCTTGTAGGGTGAGCTCTACTACTACGTACATGAGATTAGTTAACATATCAGATCTAGCAAGAACGATGGTGCAAATTACTCAGGATATTTGGTGTCCCTCACACCAATTTGAATGTGCTCAAGTCTGGGATCTTGTTTCATGACCTGATAGCCGACTAGTCAAAGGAACAAAATGGGTCTTCAGGAATAAATCAGATGAGTCTCGTAATATCACCAGTATGAAGTAAGACTTGTCGCTAAATGCTATGACCAAGAAGAAGGTATCGAATTTAAAGAAGCCTTTGTCCATGTTGCGCGCATCAAAGTTATATGACTGCACTGTGGCTTTGCCAGCACCAACAATATGAAACTATATAACGTGGATGTCAAGAGTGCTTTTCTGAACGGCTATCTGAATGAAGATGATCATGCTCCTCGATTTGAAAACCACTTCTTCCTAGATCATGTATACAAGCTCAAGAAAGCACTATGTGGCTAAGCAAGCTCCTAGAGCATGGTATGAACGACTAAGCTCCTTTCTTCTCGAACAATAGTTCTCAAGAGGATCTATAGACGCAACTCCATTTCTTAAACTTCCCTCACTGATATCCTTATCGTCCAAATCAATGTTGATAACATCGTCTTCACATCCACAAATGAGTCTCTTTGTACTGAATTTTGTACTCTCATGCAAAGCACTTTTGAAATGAGCATGATAGGAAAACTATCCTTCTTTATAGGGCTTCAGATCCATAATCTTCTCAGGGAAACCTTATATATCCATCAAAGAAAGTATACGAAAAACTTGTTAGACAAGTACCAGATGAAGTTTGCCATACCTATAAAAACTCCAGTACCTAATCTATCTCACTGCCAGTCATCTTGATTACAGTGTCTACTTTTGCACATGATTTCAAACCAATCGCAGGCAAACTTATCATACATGTTATAAACGCGCTGCTACGGATCGGGAAATCGCCGGAATCGACAAAACAAGAATACGAAATCGAGAATCGAAAACACGACACACAATTTACGTGGTTCACTAACACGATGTGTGTTAGCTACGTCCACGGGCGAGAGAGAGCCAATTTCACTATATCGAGGAGATTACAGATTACAGAGAAGTATGAGAAGTATTTATAGTACTTCTCCATGTGGGTCTTAACCTAATCCAATCTAGCAAAGGAAACGGTTACAAACCAGGCCCAGAACCCGAACCCAAATAACAGCGAGACCCCCGATTACCAGTCGTAGCGGCTGATAGTCCGATTCAAGTCATATCAACAATATAGTTGTCCCTCTATAATATATAGCAGTACTTCAGGAGATTTTGAGCATTTCAAATTCCTTGCACTCTCCTTAATTTAATTTAGGGGTAAATTTGTAAGTTCAACTTAGAACTTAAATATCTTCTTACGAGAAAAAAAATTTCATTACAAAAACTTGAATCGAGTCCTTCAGATTGATAGTCAATATCCCTAACCAACTGGACTACAACAATGTTTATGTATTGTTTGAATTAAAGAGACAAAATACTTAAATATCTCAAAATCATAGGACTATCCACCGCAACAATCAATCATCGAATTAATTAATAACTGTAATTATTTACAAAGTGAATCATCATGACATACCTAGCTTTATGAATCAACTAAGTGAGTTCCTCTAATTACACAATTCTTCACCAAGAATCAAATAGTACATTTTGAGTTTATGTATGTCTTACAACTTTTACATTTATTAGGTTACATGACTTTGTAGTTTGTAGGAATACAAGGATTGTTTACAAAAGTGCTATACAAAATTTTATTTCAAAATATAAAATTTGACATTTGTGATCTATGGTTTTGTAACGAGACATTTTCAATGCTATAAGTGAATGACCAAAAATCATTGGCTAACAATTTCCCTAATGGTTGACAATTATAAGCAGTGAATTGAAAGACTAAATACCATTGACAAATGAGCCAATTATCAATGGCTAAATTTAACAAATAATTGTATGTGTATATACATTGGAAATTCTATGGTACGCTCAATGGATTGAGGGTTATTGCATCTCCTTAGTTAAATAACATTATCTAGACCATAGATTAATCACGTAACTAAACCCTATATCATAATTCTCTAAATCATAATATAGTGCATATGGTATGTTGTATACATCTTGGCGAATCAGAATCATTGATTATATTTGTAGTATATGTGATATTAGGGTTTAAGTTTTATAGATTTAGGGTATATGATTTAATTATTTGAAACTTAATCTCCCTTTTCAAATTTCCTACAATGCGAGGGAAATTAGGAATGACATTTTTGTCTTCACAATTATCTGTATTTTTTATTTATTTACAGAAAAAGATAGACATATTGAGATTTGAACCATGATCACTTCAAACAAAGTGAAGGTTTAAAATCAATCAGACTATGTAGATTTGTTGTAATTTTTTAAATTAAAAATATATACGAAGCTAAAATATGAAATCACAGAACTTTTCAACAGTTAGGTAGCCCAATAAGTATTCCGTAAGTACTCATTTGGTGTTTGATACTTCAATTTTGATATTTTCATTTTAATTATAGTTTAATACTTGATTTAAAATTTTATCTATCTTATAAATAGACGATAACCATATAAATTTGAAACCAAAATATTGTTGGTTCGAATATTTCATATCGAATTATAGTATTGAATATGTAGAAGCGATATAGAATTCTTAAATTACCATTAATTTCCAGAACTATAGTGAAGCAATCATATCTTTGTGCAAACTATAGGGGACTAGTTCTCTGTACACTTTTGTCCGGTTAAATACTAAGTTTTGAAACTCTTCCTAAGGGTGTGATTGGGTCGGTTCGTTTGGGTTTAGATATTTGAATCACCTAACTCATATACCACAATTTTAAAAACACTAAATACAAACTCACCCAAATAATTTAAAATTTTAACGGTTTGTGTCCTCCATACCAAATGAACCAATTTACATGTCGCTTAACTAAGGACGATCTCATTGTCCAATCTCATCATTCTAATGTTAATCCATAAAAGTAACTCATATTCGCGTTTGTTAACACATGTTCACATTGTCATTACTGTGACCTGTAACTTCGCTGCAACTGATTCGGTATTGCTCATCATATGGCCTCCAAACTGATAAACATATCGGGCCAACAGTTTTATGACAAAACTCAATGTGAAGACAACTCATCGTCTGGTGGAATTTTGGCGCTTGTTGTGTCCATTAATCTAATTGCAAGCATAATGATTGCTAAAATTAAGCTTTCACGCAACACACTGGGAGCTGGGGGTTTGAACTTGGAGTAAAATTTGATATTGGGTTTTGGAAGGGAAGTGGTGAGAGGAATAAATTGTGTTTGGATTTGGTAGCAGGTAAAGTTCATGGTTCGGTTTCTTTTCGTAAAATGCTTTGATTTATTTTAGTTAGAGGTATAATATCATGGTTATGTGGGATCAAATGAACCAAAAATAAGCTCGGGGGATGGAAATTCCAACTTAGAAGGAGTGGATTAGATTTTGATAAACTCAAGTTTATGATTAACTGAAAGAATATTCAGATTTAGACTTTATGGTATTGAGATGTTTATAGAGAGTTTAAAACTGATCCAAGGCCATGGATTGATATTGATTAGTTGATTGTGATTTTGAGGAAGGTGTATAAAAATTCATGGTAGTTTGCAGCAATTGAAGGTAGTTAAGAGGCAGTTGGTCAGGGTAGTGATTGAACCAAAGAGGGTATTGAAAGACATAGAAGCAAAATCAGAGCAATTGAAGAGATCGAAGTGGTAGATGATTAGGATATCAATGAAAATCGAGAGGGTATTGAAGGGCATGGAAGTGAACTGGATTAGGTGAAGGCATAGAAGGAGGAGAAGAGCATATTGATGGAATTGAAGATGAGTGTTGGTTTTACGAGCTTATTAAAACTGCCCCGAAGAAGATGAGTTGGCCAAATACAAGAAAGAGGATTGAGGAGTTGGAGATCAAGCTGACAAGAAACTCAATTGAAAGAGAAATTTAGGTTCATGGAGAGAATGTCCATCAAAGTAGCATAAATGGAGTTGCAGAAGGAGGATTAGAAATTGAATTTTGGTTTAAAACATATACCACAACCTATGTTTATGTTAAAACGAGGAATCATTGATTGATTTACCAAAGTTAAGGTCGATTCACTATTCAAACTACCGGAACCAGTAGATAAGGAGTGTCTAATTTTATGCATCATTACTTTGATCGAGTCTATTAGTATATTGGATGTAACTCTAATTTTGTCATTTGCTCTCAAGTTTTGATGGTCTCATTTTAGTTGAGTTGTTAGCATATGATTTACTTGAATCAACAACTCTTCATTTCTGTTTTTTTTATAAATTCATTTCTTTCTATTAGTGGCATGTTATTCATAGAGGAAAGCTTTGAACCATTTATGTGGGATTGTGAGGTTTCATTTCAGTTTCAAACTATCTATGGATCATGTGGTAATTCCAATGAGCTTTTATATTATATATTTCTGGACAATCTATTAACCAATATCATTCTAATGGGGGCTAAATTATCATTATGAAAATGGGATTAATTATAAATTTTTATATTCTTAAATGAGGATGGTATTTTCCTGAATGTTCGACCTATATATTCATTCTTTATGTAGCATCTCGATTGACTGATTTTCAATAAACTTAAACGAATTAATAGACTTAAACATATAATAAAAATATAAATATTAAAATATGAACATTCCGGTCAACGGGCCGGGTTACAATAAGCTAGTGAGAAAAAATAAACAAAAAAAGAACTTATACTCCAATGATACTTCACGGTTATTGAGCAATGTAGCAACAACAATAGTCATAAAAGGTGGTTCCGCATTATTTGGTAGGGGTGGGCAAGTGGTGCCACCACACCGAACCACACCGCATCACACAAATAATCGTACCGTACCGTACCGCACCGCATGTTATTTGGACCGCACCGCACATTAAACTGCAATTTTATTGATGCAGTCACGCTAAACCGTTTAGATTAGCGGTTTGGACCGCTCCGCATATTGCAACGCAATGTACTATGAACTAATTAATCCAATAACAATAATTAATCCTATTGACCTGCTGTATTTTTGGTTCAGCCGTTCAATCCCCTGGCTTAGTGCCTCCCATAATAATTAATAATAAAAAATTAAACGTTTCAATTTTCCAATAACACGGGATGAGATAGCATGAGTGATAATGTCGAAAATATATTGATTCCATGTGCTTGATGTGATTATTTCATGATATGTTTGAGACATATAATGTTTGTTTTAATGCGAACTAACTCTGGAATGGTTATAAAACCATTACCACCGAGTGCCATGAATTCTATGTGTTTTAGGTGAAGTAAATGTTGGCACAAGCAAGGGAGATTATATAAAATTACACCAAGCCATCCGACAAGAATCCAGATCTTTCTATTTTGTACCGAAATGAGTTATTTCCCTCCTCAAAAAGTAACATTGGGCCAAAGCCCATTCTATTTCCTTTCCCCAGAGGTGGCGAACTCTAGGTGTGGATTATTTTTGTGGACCAAGTCCTTTATCTCTTTTGGGGAGGGAATTGGAGGCTTGGGCGGAATTGGAAAAGGGTCATTTTTTTAATTTAATTGGACACGAGGAGTGGACCGGGAGAGAGATTGGGGACACAAGGTGGGAGCGGGGGGAACTTGGGACGAGAAAAAGAATTGAGGGGCGAACGAAATAATTGGAGGAAGCAGCAGCGCTTGGCGGCGATCGAGAGCCAGGGACACGGAGCGGCAGCGCGGAACGAGACGAAGGACGAGCGCAGTGACTGGAGCATATCACTAGTACCGTGAATCGGAAGAGAGAATCAGATTTTGTGCTTCTATTCGTATCAGTATTTTCTCTCCTTTACGTTACTAGCATAATGATGAACAAGAACATGATTGTGTGTTTTATTTTCGTCATGAACTAAACCTCAATTTATGGGGGAAACACCATAGGATGTAGCTATTTCTATATTTGATGGATTGATTCATATTTCTTTTCTTCCAATCTCTATTGCATGAAATTGCTTAATGCTTTGTGTTGACTGGCCACCAATACAATGATTTGTAGTTAATTAGTAATGACTCGATATTTGCACATGTTTTCCCCTTTGTTTCTTGATCGTTTGAGCTTTAATTATCGCGTCTTTGGCCTATTTTACGCTAGGTTGTGTTCCTTTGTTACATTTCAGGTCCTAGCACATAAAGTGAAGTATAGGCGCAAGTTTCAAGTCAATCAGAGATCAATTGACGATTAGGGAGAAGAAACTCGGGCATGACCTGAAGAAGAATGGATTTCTACCTCACTTTATGGAAAAAGAATCATGCAAGATTGTCGTGAAAAGAAAGAGGACGAGACTACGAGCTTCTGGGATCAAACAGCGACGGATTAGGAGTCCGGACGAGGGAGAAACGAAGCATTGAATATAGGGGAACTAGTTCGGCAGTAAAAACACGGGCGCGCCTAAATCAAAACACGGCCGTGCCCATATTTAGGCACGACCGTGTTTTGGCCGACGCGCGCGGGCGTGTTTTTAACACGGGGCAAAACACGGGCGGTCAAAAGAAAAGCACGGTCGTGCCCGCGACCGTGTTTTGCCCAGAATCGGGGTTTTTAGGCAGATCGAAGCCAAAGGAAAGAGAGAGCTGGGTTTTGGATCCCAAACACCCAAGGGACGAACCAAAGAGAGAGAGGGCAATTTGAGGGCATTCTAAGAGTGGAATTGGAGGATTTCTTCGCCTTCGAAGCTCGAGGAACAAGCCCGGACTTGAAGACTGATTATCTGAAGATTCTTACTGCAGTCTCTCTCTTCTCTATGGAGTAACTTCCCTTCACTTAGGTTTTGAGGAACCCTAGCTATGTTTGTTTGATTGGATGATTGTATGAGTACTCTGACTTGATAATCTTGAGTTCATATTCAATCTATGCATGTTTTCATGATTCAATTATGCTTTAGTGGAGATTCTTGATTCTGCTTTGATCCTATGAGAGCGAATACCTGATTAGATCAATAGAGCACCATAGATTGATAGTAGTGGATCGATTGTTTTAGTCGAGGGTTGATTCACTGCTTTGTATCGATTGAGAACCTCATTCGATAGAGGGAATCTAGTTCAGAACGCCTTGATTAGTTGTTCTAGAGAAGGATAAGTCCCTCTAGGCAATTGACTCAAGAGGGTCTTGTTCCTTTAGTCGAGACTCAAGGTCTAGTTAAGGATTCTCCGCATTGTGAATGAAATTGAAACAGGTAAGAGATCATCAATCATTAATCTGGCTAGTGGCTAGAGGGAATCATACCTAAGTGAGTTCCCAACCTGTAATTAGATTAACTTTAACTGTAGTTTGCTAGAGTAGTTTTAGTTCTTTCATCTTAATCTGGTTTGTTGGATAATGAACTGAAGCTGAGTAATAGTAACTCTAGAGACCCGTGGATTCGATATTTATTACTTGAGCCACTATACTGCAGTCCCTTTCATCAGTTACACTTGGCCTATGTTAGGAGTTGTGTCATAGCGAGTCAAGTTTTTGGCGCCGTTGCCGGGGAACTTTCTAGATTATTAGGAAAGGCAGAAGTTTGTTACTTTAGCGTTTTTATTTTGTTTTCCACCCTTGCTTTTCACTTGGGTGTTTTTGTTTCTGTTGGTGCAGATTTGAATCATGGATCCTCATGGCTTCTCCAATCATTGGGGGTATCCACCACCATCCGAGTGGTATTACCCCGAGACTCCCTGGAGCAATCAAGGAGGAGAAGACTATGGATTCGGGTTCCAGTACCAACCCCCTCACTACGGAGAACAACCGGACCCCTGGGCATATCAAGAAAAACCTCATTATCAAGAAGAATTTCTCCCACAACCAGAAGGGCCATCGGCGCTGGAGTTACCAATGGCGGCCTTCACGGGCCATTCTGCAGAGTCATGCTACACTCTACAGCCAAATCCAAACTATGAATTGAGGCTTCTCATGGAGCAGTTTGCTTGAGATTGTGAGAGATCATAATCTAGGATGGATCATTGTGTCCAGGACTATCGTGAAACAGAGGAGATCCTCCTGAGCCTTAAGAAGAGTGCCGATGATCTTGAGCGATCTTTCGCACAACCTACTCCAGATCACCCTTCTGCTACCATACAAGAAGAGGAGGAGGAAGAAGAAGGCTACAAGGACATAGTGGAGCACACTGAAGTTATCACGGAGAGCTCCTGTGATGATCATGATCAGGAATGTCATATCATAGCCGACCACACCTTCCCACATCCCAAACTGAGCTTGAAGAGGCGGGCATGAGTGAGGAGATGCAAGAAGATCTCATGAAAGAAATTGCTTGGCAACTTGCTCTCCAATCCGTGCTAGAAGAAGAAGAGCAAGAAAGGGTGCATAAAGAAGTTGTGGAGGATGACGAAAGTGAAGCAGGAGGAGTTCTTGATCATTTCCCAGGGGTGATACCGCATGAACAAGGAAGGGAGGTTGAAGAAGCAATTGGCGTCCAGGCGAGGACGGAGTTAAAGTTGAACAGGCTTGCACCGGCCATGAGTTGAAAGTAATATCCCCACCAAACTTCGAGGAACTGCTTAGCAAGGACCCATTTGCAGTGTCTCTTTGCCAGACCAAGGCCACATCGACATCGGTCCCTCTTGGTGGACGCGATGGTGGCAAATCGATGCTGTCATATCTGGTTTGGGGCAATGAGACGAGAGAAGAGAAGAAGAGGTCTAGAGGGTGGAGACTTCATCTGCATCAAGTGCATGAGCCTTCATCACCTGCCACACCATATGCTCGTGACTTGAGAATCCACCTCATTGACAAGAACCTCAACTTCAAGGAGGTTTTGGGGTGGACCGAAACTTAGGAGCCATCGTCCGGCTCACGACGTGAAAGAAGCGCTTGTTGGGAGGCAACCCAACCATTCGGTTTGCATTTCTTTCCCTATTTCTCTTCGGTTGATCAGTTTTGTTCTTTGATTTTAGAGTCAATAACTCAACCTTTGTGAGATTTTGTGTGGTGTTTGTGTTCTGATTACTCTCTCCTCCTGGAATACATCGCCTGCCCCGTCCACCATCATTCACCCTTGATCTGGTAACTTCGTTCTACCCTCCTTATCTTTCCTCCATTGAGGACAATGTCGTGCTTAAGTGTGGGGGGATGTTCGATTATGTATGTGTGTCAGTGTTTGGCTGTTTGTGTGCTTGGAGCCTAGTCCACTATCCAAATTTTGATTTGAGGGCTCCAAGTACGTGTTTCCTTGCAAATTGCCTGCTCAGTATGCTTTGAATCGACAGTCTCTATAGTAATGTGCAACCTAGGAAGGTAGTGTAGCACTATGGAGGATGATGAAGTATAAGATTTTTCCTATCTAGCTCTCTGCTGTATCAGTTGATTTTGTGAATTAGTGGAGCTAAGACCGTTGAATTCATGTGGTAATGTGGACTCTGTTTGGATTGTGTTATGACTCGTGTATCGAACAGGGTGCTCATGTAGGAAATGAAAAGCAGTTGGTCCTCCATGTCGAAGTCATTGAAATCTTAAACATGGGGTAAGCCCAACGTGTGTGGCACCGTTCATTGCACAAAATCGGGTTTTGGAAGAGATTTTAGTGATCCTTAGTGGGGTACTCCTACAAGGTGAAGCTAAGCTGTCTCTAGTACAAGTAAAATTTTCACCCGTTGAACGGTTTGCCTACTCGAGGATGTGTTTTTAAGGGCACGGATAGAGCTTCCGACCCCCCTTAATTTCATCGACCCTCCACACGAGTTGAGGGAAAGGGGTTAAAAGAAGTACTCTGCGAGCGCCAGATGTACAGAAATTTCTCTTGCTCGACTAATAAGGGTCGACCGTGCAAAAGACTGCAGTTGGAACCCCCGCTAAGTGAATAAAAAGGAAAAAAAGTAAGTAAAATGAAAGTGAAAAAGGGGTTCATACGGTGAAATGAAGTGAAAGAGCACCCCGGTACAACGAGTCCTTGGTTGTGAATGGTGTGAGTCCCTTTATCCATGAAATGACTGTCTTACTTCTACTTCTTCTCATGATCCTGGCTTGAGTCTAGTACTCGCATTGAGAAGGGTAGGAGACGTCTTAGAAGACCAGTTGACCTCGTAAGCTGCTTTATGATCTAGAAAGTCCTCTACCGACGATCGGGGTTGTTTGTTGCTATAGAGGTCTGGAGAGCTGCATTGGTTTGAGTTAGGTTTGCTTGGGGACAAGCAAACGGTTAAGTGTGGGGGGATTTGATGACTCGATATTTGCACATGTTTTCCCCTTTGTTTCTTGATCGTTTGAGCTTTAATTATCGCGTCTTTGGCCTATTTTACGCTAGGTTGTGTTCCTTTGTTACATTTCAGGTCCTAGCACATAAAGTGAAGTATAGGCGCAAGTTTCAAGTCAATCAGAGATCAATTGACGATTAGGGAGAAGAAACTCGGGCATGACCTGAAGAAGAATGGATTTCTACCTCACTTTATGGACAAAGAATCATGCAAGATTGTCGTGAAAAGAAAGAGGACGAGACTACGAGCGTCTGGGATCAAACGGCGACGGATTTGGAGTCCGGACGAGGGAGAAACGAAGCATTGAATATAGGGGAACAGGTTCGGCAGTAAAAACATGGGCGCGCCTAAATCAAAACACGGCCGTGCCCATATTTAGGCACGACCGTGTTTTGGCCGACGCGCGTGGGCGTGTTTTTAACACGGGGCAAAACACGGGCGGTCAAAAGAAAAGCACGGTCGTGCCCGCGACCGTGTTTTGCCCAGAATCGGGTTTTTTAGGCAGATTGAAGCAAAAGGAAAGAGAGAGATGGGTTTTGGATCCCAAACACCCAAGGGACGAACCAAAGAGAGAGAGGGCGATTTGAGGGCATTCTAAGAGTGGAATTGGAGGATTTCTTCGCCTTGGAAGCTCGAGGAACAAGCCCGAACTTGAAGACTGATTATCTGAAGATTCTTACTGCAGTCTCTCTCTTCTCTATGGAGTAACTTCCCTTCACTTAGGTTTTGAGGAACCCTAACTATGTTTGTTTGATTGGATGATTGTATGAGTACTCTGACTTGATAATCTTGAGTTTATATTCAATCTGTGCATGTTTTCATGATTCAATTATGCTTTAGTCGAGATTATTGATTCTGCTTTGATCCTATGAGAGCGAATACCTGATTAGGTCAATAGAGCACCATAGATTGATAGTAGTGGATCGATTGCTTTAGTCGAGGGTTGATTCACTGCTTTGTATCGATTGAGACTCATTCGATAGAGGGAATATAGTTCAGAACGCCTTAATCGGTTGTTCTAGAGAAGGATACGTCCCTCTAGGCAATTGACTCAAGAGGGCCTTGTTCCTTTAGTCGAGACTCAAGGTCTAGTTAAGGATTCTCCGCATTGTGAATGAAAGTGAAACAGGTAAGAGATCATCAATCATTAATCTGGCTAGTGGCTAGGGGGAATCATACCTAAGTGAGTTCCCAACCTGTAATTAGATTAACTTTAACTGTAGTTTGCTAGAGTAGTTTTAGTTCTTTCATATTAATCTGGTTTGCTGGATAATGAACTGAAGCTGAGTAATAGTAACTCTAGAGACCCGTGGATTCGATATTTATTACTTGAGCCACTATACTGCAGTCCCTTTATCGGTTACACTTGGCCTATGTTAGGAGTTGTCATAGGGAGTCAATTAGGTTATTAGCGACAGTGAAACCCTAATAACTGAACATATTTCATGTGACATAGTAACTTATCGAAGGGACAGTGGATTAAATAAGATGCTATGTGGTCTTGATTGGGATGTCGGTCTTAAGGCTAAATAGTTAATTCATTGTGCTACGACTGTAGGTTTTGAATTAATTGTTTAGTACGTAGTAATTCCCGACAGGGATAGCTAGCACAGTAGTGATATCCTGGCTGTAGAGGTATGGATTAAATTGATTGGAATATATGAATTAATCTGGATAGGATAGGTAGTGAATTCCGGTGTTTCTCCCAGAGCTTTCTCCATTGAATTTGTCCCGACAACTTTAATTTGCTTGTTTTGTTTAATTGTTAGCTAGTAGTTTCTTCACTAAAACATTTTTCACCTATAGTTTGCTCCATAGAATTGATATAATATAAGGTTGTACCAGTCCCTGAGAGACGATACCCGGACTTTCCGGGTTACTACGAGATAGGATATTGGCATATACGCTTTTTCCCTATCAATGAGTACCCTTAAAAGGGTTGGAAAAATGACACCCCTATTAATTATAGGCTTTTAAGGTAATTGATTAATGTTGCATTTAATAATCTATCTGAATTAAAAACTCATATTAATTAATTTCCTTTTTTCAGTCCATTGGTAGTTCTATCAGTGCAATGATATCAGTGTACAGGTGTAATGGTAGTTGTATCGGTGCAATGATAGTTCAAAAAAAAGAATGTAATTAATATGACTTCAGTGTGCAAGTGCAATGATAGTTTATCAGTGCAATGGTAGTTAAAAAAAAGGAATGTAATTAATATGAGTTTTTAATTACCAAATATTATTAAATACAACACGAATTTAATACCATAATTAACTATAATTAATAGGCGGTGTCATTTTTCCAACCCTATAGAGGGGTTAGCAAGCTAACTGATCCCCAATAACACTAATTGATCCCAATTTCCCTGAGGCGTTCAAGAATAAGTAAACGAATCAAAGAGACAAAGACCACGGCCTGCCGGAAGTGAACTGCTTGGATTCTTGTTTCCTTTCTCGAAGATATTGTCGCCGTTGGCAGTGGCAGCGGCAGCATAGGCGGAACTCCCGCGACAGCAACAGGACGAGGATATATTTTCTGAAGAAATATTTTCACAATCATCACCTCCGGACCGGCATCCGGTGGCAGCGGTGGCGGACAAAAGAGAAGAATGAATAAATCAAATTTGAATTTAATAATTTACTAGGCAGCCAATTATTTGCGGTTTGCAGTTTTGGACCGCAACCGCACGGTTTCGCATTAACTCGACCGCAAACCGTTAAAAATTTAGATCGCATATAAGACGCAAGTATTATGGTGCGGTTTGGCTCGACCGTAAATGCGGTTCAGAGCGGTTTGACAGCACCGATACCCACCCCTATTATTTGGTTAGCGAGTGGAGATTGGTGGCTGTGCTGCAAACCCATCCTCCTCAACAGTCTGGACCTTCCTTTTTCCCGGCTCTAACTTCACAGGGGATGTCAGTGATCCTAGATATTGTATTGGGGAAATGGCGCAGGTTGTTACGGTTGCCTCAACAACGATATGGAGCAATGAACTTGGGATTGGAGACCGCGTGGTCTGGTGGTAGTCATGGCTAACTCAAGTGGTGGAGGAATAAGAACTACAGTTAACTCCTTGTCAACGATTGGTAGAATTTGAGCGACGGTTAGTGATGACACATGAAAGTATCTACTTTAGACTCCCGGTTTGTTACTTAATTAATGTGCGTACATTTCCCATCATTAGCATCATAATACATTGAATTATTGTTGTGATTGCTTCAAGTGCGTTCAAACAACCCTATGATTGCTTTTATACAATTCATGATTTGCTGGCCATGTGCTTGGAGCGCTCTCATTAGCCAAATGATACTAAAGTGGTGAATTTCCCTCTTCAAAAAGCCTAACAGAAAATCTATGAATAGAGCACTAGAACTAGCTAGAAAGGAGGAGGAAACGAGAGGTCAAGGAAGGATTGTTACTCTGCCGACATAGCAATCCTTCTGACTTAGAGCGACATCGCTTACGTGGTAAAATCGGTGTCCTTGGGCCTGATTTTACAGTCCTAACTGCCGATCTATGTGGTTTCCTAGAAGCTTCGTCAATGTTGAACACCGAGAAAACCTTGCCCATGATTAGCTAGTTTCTTAGTTGTGTAGGTATGCGAATCCAAGGGGTTCTATTCTTGTAAACTCGATGGTTTGGTTTAATACGATTATTTTATTTCATATGTTTGCCTCTTTTCATTATTTTTTTATTCGAATGATTGCTTAGTCGACCTTGCATTCCTTCGAGATGCAATGATCGAAATCCTATTCGTTTATGATAGGAATGGAATTAGCAGTCCTACTCGATCGAACCTCATTCGATCAAACGGCGTGTCTCCTCAATGAACAAATTTGAAGGGACCTTGTCTCCCATTTGTTCGGGTAAATACTTCGACACAACGTGGGATCTAACGAAATAAGAAATCGACAGCTCGCATGCTCCAATCATCGAGGGCGCAAGGTTAGAAAACCTTGTAACCAGTAACGGTAATCGATTTACCCCCTCTCATGCTCGACATACCGTTTACCGGTTAGGTCGATAACAGGTAAACCAGTTACCGACCGATTGTCACCCCTACCCTAAATACTATGTAAACCTAGAGATTGCCAAATTGTAACGTTACCCTAACAGCAAACTAAAGATAGGTTGAGTTTGATTCTAATTAAGCTTGAACTGCGACAAGTATCACCAAATTCAATACTCGATGAACACCATTTAACCCGGCGGTACTCTGGGCATTTAATCGAGCGATGTGACGGAACTATATACCTAAATGCTCGACCTCACCACGAAAATTGTGTTTTTGTATTGTACAAATTTCATTCATGTTGGTTGCGTTATTCCAGTGCGTGTCAGAGGAGCAGTTGGCGCGCGATAGAGAATTAGTTACGTTGCGACATTTCAGCCACCAGCGCGCCCACCACAGCTTCAAACCCAGAGCTATTTCCCGCCACAAATTGGTATTTTGATTCAGGAAGGACCCCAGTGTTCCTCAAATTGATTGACGTTCATGCATGGCAGGGAGGACTTAAATACGGCTCTGATGAAGAAATTGAATTTGGAGAGAGAAATGCGCACGTTGCTGGTTTGAAATTGAAGGCCTATCCAGAATTAAATGCCACTCTTGAATTTTTTTATCCGGTGCCAAGCCAAGTCATGTGATGTGTTCTTTATTTTGCAACGCTCCCACACCCCATAATAGGACACAAGGGTAGGGCTGTCCATATGGTTTTGGTTTTTTGGTTTTAACCGAAACCAAACCAATTGGAAAGCTAATGGTTTCAGTTTTTTGGTTTTAAATCAATAAGCAACTTAATGGTTTTGGTTTGGTTAAAATCGAAAAACCAATAGAAACCATTAAGCAACCAATAAGAACAAAATCATTTATCAACAAATAATTTTTTTTTGTTTTTTTTTTACACGCATGCCAACCAATAATTTGTAACGGCCATTTATCATTATTATGACGTTTATTCAATAAAAAGGAGGGAAATGAGAATAAATATGAGTGTATGAGTACATGTTGGTTTTTTGGTTATCCAAACCAAAACCAAAACCAAAACCATTAAAGCCCTTATTGGTTTTTGGCAACCGAAAACCGATATGGACCTTAATGGTTTTGGTTTTGATTTTTGGGATTTGGTTTTTGATTTTTGGTTTTTCATACTTAATGGTTTGGTTAACCAAACCAAACCAAATTGACAGCCCTACACAAGGGCAACCAAAGTTGGGGCGTCTCAGGCGTCGATCGAGCGGTCTAAACGTTGAATTGATTCGTTGGCATTATGCAAATACTACTGTGTTCATTCAATGGTCAGAAAGCGCCCAATGCTTGATCAAACGACTCACAGTCACAGAGCATAATCTCTGTGAACATGTGTTCACACACTGACTTCGTTGTAAGCACAATAGGCTTATTGTCCTGAATATATATGTGGAGTTGGTGCATTATAGCACCGTAGGCCGCATAGGATTTATTACTACTATTATTATTGTCTTCCGTATTAGAGTATTGAGTTATAATTATGGTTATTCGTATTAGTTTATTGTGTCTTGTTGGGTTACGATTAGTTTATCTTATTTGAGTGGAAATAAAGATTATGAGAATAGTCATATAAATATATACATTGTTTGATAGTTTACATCAAGGAATAAGATCAGTCAAATAGATTAATAGTAATTAGCTATCTTTATCTCTTAGTATTTAGTTTGAGATCCACCACGCGTGTCTCAGTTTTCCAATTCATTGGAAAACATCATCAAAGGAAAAATCAGACAGCCAAGACTATAGTGGCCCCTATTCCCACCTCTGCCTGCATCTTAATGTTTTAGTAAGGAAGATGTTGAAGCTTGAAAGCTCAGAAATTAAGGTTCGAAAGGACGTAAAGAAGGTTTTTCGAGTTTCAATTGAAAAAGAACATTGTTGTGAACTACCAGTTGATTGACAATTTTTCAATGATCTATCACGAATTAAATTATTTAAGTGTGAACCGTTCATTATATCAGTTCACAATTCTTAATTAGACAGCCAAGACCATATATAGTGGCCACTATTCCTGCCTCTGCCTGCATCTTAATGTTTAAGCTAGGAAGAGGTTGTAGCTTGAAAGCTCAGAAATTAAGGTTACAAATGATGTAAAGAAGGTTTTTCGAGTTTCTATTGAAAAAGAAGACTGATGTGAACTATCGGTTCATTGACAGTTTTCAATGATCTATCACGAGTTAAATTAATTAAGTGAACCGCTCATTATATCAGTTCAAAGTTCACACCAATTCGATTATGACAAATTTAAATTTTCTGATGAGACCATAAATATTCTATGATTTCTTGGATACAGATATATGTTCTCTTCTTAGCCCCAAACTCTTATATTTTCAAGCCTTCAATCTCTTAGTGACTTAGCCATAAAAGAACTGTAAAAATTAAATCCCATCACGTATGTAAATGGTGTATTCAATACCCCCATGAAAAATTTAGTTCAGCATCCTAGAGTAGAAGAAAAATCCAATAGTTCAATGGCCAAAGTACCATTAATCTTAAATTCAACACAAGTACAACACAAGCAGTACATCTTCCAACAGTAAACCAGTGACGTCGTAGAAATTTCAAGCTGCATAATTTGCAATAACAATTTGGTGACATAATTAAACACACGTGCTTCAAAAACAACCAGTGGAAATTCAGGAAAATGTAGCATCATCAATTCATCATTAGCTCGCTAGGCTAAGCTAAGCTAATTTAGGCACCCAACAGGTTCCCCAGGGCAACTTTAAACGCCTGGTTGGTCGTCGTGTACCCTCCATCCACCATCAAGTTGACCCCACTCACGAACCTCGCCTCGTCACTCCCCAAGTACACCGCCGCCGCCGCCACGTCGGACGGATCCGGCACCACCCCTTTCAGGTTCGCCGACGCGCAGATCACCTCCTCCACCACGGCCTTGTCCGCCGAGCCCATCGCCTCCCTCAGCAGCGGCGTCGCCAGCGCGCAGGGGGAGATGCAGTTCACGCGCACCCCGTGCTCCCCGAGCTCCACGCACAGGTTCCTCATCAGCCCCACCACCGCGTGCTTCGACGCCGTGTACGCGTGCGGCGACTCCCCGCACGCTACGGACGCTATGCTCCCCGTGAACAGGATCACCCCGCCCCTCCCCGCCGCCACCATCACCCTCGCCGCGTGCTTCGCGCCCAGGTACCTAACGGTAATGTTGTTACGTATTATACAATGATTGTGAAACCATACCGAAAGCCATACTTAAAAAGTTCGTTATGATGTATTCGATCTTCAAATTATAGTTTAAAGAGGATTCAATAATTTCATACTTCTAAATCGCTTTTCTAATCAAAAAAATTTCGAGTCGAAATGCTGGTATAATACGATTTTACAAACAATATTTATGTGTGTTTTACTTGAGAATTAATCTTGGTTTAGTGAAGATAGAGTACCCGCCGTACACGTTGACATCCATGACGCGCTTGAAGTTGTCGTTGGACTCGAGCTGGATCGTGGAGTCCACGCGCCCGCTGATTCCGGCGTTGTTGTACATGATGTCCAGCTTCCCGTAGCGGGAGACGGCGAGGTCGACGGCGTCGCGGACGTGGGCGTCGTTGGTGACGTCACAGTGCACGTAGGAAACGACGTCTTTGGTGCCGAGCTGGCCGCAGAGAGATTGGCCCAAGTCGTCTTGGATGTCGGCGACGACGACTTTGGCACCGTGGCGGACGAAGAGCCTGACAGTGCTTTCGCCGATGCCGCTGGCGCCTCCGGTGATTATGGCAACTTTGCCTGCCAGCCTGTCGTGAAGGGAAACAAATGTAAAGCAAAATATATGAGAACTGAAATGAACTGAGGGAAGAGATTAAACAAGGCAAGGAGACCTTTGGGCGGCGGGCGGGAGGGGTACTGAAGGAGGCGGCGAGTGGGAGTGAGAGCCGTTCATTGTGTTTTGCCTGAAATGGAAAGGAAAATAAGATAGACAGATAGAGAGAGAGAGATTTAGTTGTGGGGAGGATTTTTGTGTCGGCACTCGGCATGTTATTATATATTATATTGACTGACAAAGAATAGAGACTGTGACGGTTGTCGACCAATGAGATTGGGACACGGTGGATCTCCCAGCGTTTGGCAAATGATTTTTTTCACACTTTTTGTAGGGCTGTTAGCGGTGCGGTTTCGGTTTTAACCGAACCGCAACCGCGGTTAACCGCAGCCGACGAGTACCCAAAAACAGCAACCGCCACCGACACCGATAGACTTATCGGTTAGCCGAAAACCGCCGTCGACGGTTTCGGGTCGGTGTCGCGGTTAGCTGAAGACCGACGGAAGGGATGGGTGGAAGGGATGACGGCGATTTCAGCTTCAGGGATGGCGGTGAGGATGGAACAAGGCGATGCAGGGGACGATGACGGCGACCAAGGATCGGCCTGCTGCGACTGCCGGCGACAGAGGATCGATCAAATCGACCTGCTGCTACTGCCGCCTGGCCTTCGATCTGGAGAATGAAGAAGGACGAGATGACGTCGGGATGGCGACGACGACCGGCGATCGATCTTCACCATTGCAGCTACCCCTTCTCCTTCTTGGCCTTAGTTCGCTGGATTTCGATGGCGGACGGAGGGGTTGAGACTTGGAATCGGAGGGAGATTAAGGAAAAAAGAGCGCCGCCACAATCCCCGCGTCTTCCTCATCGTCGCAGTCGCCATCCCCGAATCATCGTCACCATCGCCTCGTCTTCCCTCTCTATTTCTCTCCCCTTTCACTTGTTCTTGTTGTTGCATGTTTCGATCTAGGCAAGATCGAGACTGAGGGTGCAGATCGAAGGCGGTCTCAAATCTGATGGTGAGACTGAGAAGAGAGAGGGACCAGATCAGGTGTGATTGAGATGTCGCCGTCGTCATCGTTTAACAGGGTTGCATGTGCGGAGAGACGCTCCTCAAGGGTTGGGTTGAGATGTCGTCGCCTCCGACTGAGTCTTCATCTGCCAGAGGCTGAGGCGGCCGGAGGGAGAGCAGAGCGAACAAGAATTGGAGAAGAGAGAACGAGAAGAAGAGAGTAAGTGGCACTGTGGCAGAGTGGAGGTGTCGCGGGACGGTTACTCGGTGCACCGAGTTTATCTCGATTTCTCCGGCCACCTGCGGTTTTCGGTGAATAGAAATCACCAAAACAGAACACTGCCACCGCCACCGAAGGCAAGATGTCGGTTTTTGGTTCGGTTAATAACCGTTCAGTTCGGGTCGGTTTTCGGTTTAGCCGAGAAACCGCCAACCGATTATCACCCCTAATTTTTTGTAATAAGAGCGCGGAAGTGGGGGAGCAGCATAAATGAAAGGGAAGCTCAGAAGCCTACGCACTTTGAGAAATATAAGAACGAAACACATAAAGCGCAACGATTTACGTGGTATCCTTGCTCATCATGAGCAACACTAATCCACGGAAGACCCACACAAGGGGTCTTCGGCTAGAGTTTTATTATTAGGGTTTGCAAAACTCATAAGCTCTCTACAGGAGCATGCACACGGCAGCAACATATATATGGGTGCACTATATCCCATATCACCACTCAACTATGGTATAAGTGCTAAACAGTCCCTAACAATTAATTAAACACACTACGTACTTAACACTCTACTAGTACGTAGGTCATAACACGCCCCCTCAAGCGCAGGCGTGAATGTCATGAAGGCCAAGCTTGGACGACAAGAAGGAAAACTGGTCCGCGCCTAATTCCTTGGTGAAAATATCGACAACCTGATTAGTGGACGCAATCTTCTGTGGCTGTATTTCGCCAGATGTTACTCGCTCACGTACAAAGTGGCAATCCATTTCCACATGCTTTGTACGTTCATGAAAGACAGGATTGGCAGCAATATGTAAGGCTGCCTGATTATCATAGTGAAGAGGAATTGTCGAGGTGGTGGTCACGCCCAGGTCACCAAGCAACCATCGAAGCCAAACAAGCTCACTGACAGTGCTAGCCATGGCGCGATACTCTGCTTCAGCCGAGGAGCGAGCTACGACAGATTGTTTCTTGGTTCGCCAAGATATTGGACAATCACCCAGCTGTATAAAGTAACCAGTAGTGGAGCGACGCGTACTCTGGCAGCCACCCCAATGTGCATCACAATAAGCTGTCAAACGGAGCTTACCAGTCGTAGGGAAACGAAGGCCTCGACCAGGCGCCCCCTTAAGATAACGCAGCACTCTGTGAGCTGCATCCTCATGCTCCTGGCGCGGGGAATGAACAGCCTGGCTCAAGATGTTAACTGCATAGACAATGTCGGGTCGAGTAACAGTCAAATACTGCAACCGGCCAACGAGACGACGAAAACCAGAAGGGTCGCGAGCAGCTGGACCCTCAATCCTGGTAAGATGATGATTCTGCTCGATCAGAAATGCACAGGGCTTGACGCCCAGTGCTCCAACGTCTTTAAGTATATCAAGTGCATACTTTCTTTGTGATAATACAAGACCAGTGCGAGAACGGGCAACTTCAATGCTCAAGAAATATTTCAAAACACCGAGATCCTTAATACTGAACTGATCCTGCAGAAAATCCTTGACACGCTGAATAGTAGCCAAGTCGTCGCCACCAAGAATGATGTCATCCACATAGATCAATGCAAAGACATACACCCCATCACGTCGATAAGTAAAAAGAGAGTGATCAGCATAGGATTGGATAAGTCCAAACTGCAGCAGAGAATGAGTAAACTTCATATACCAATTACGAGAGGCATGTTTCAAACCATAGAGGGACTTGCGAAGTCGACACACCCGGTTGTCCCCCTGACAAGCAAAACCAGGAGGAAGTTTCATATAAACCTCCTCATCAAGATCACCATGGAGGAAGGCGTTGTTAACGTCGAGTTGATGAAGATGCCAGCCGCGATGAGCAGCCACAGCGAGGACAGAACGAACCGTCACGAGCTTCGCAACTGGAGCGAAGGTGTCGTGATAATCGATGCCCTATATCTGTGTGAATCCCTTAGCGACCAGACGAGCTTTATACCGCTCAACACTGCCATCAGGGTGAAACTTGATTTTATAGACCCATTTCGAGGAAATGGCACGTTTACCAGGCGGCAAATCAGTCAATTCCCAGGTACCATTGGCTTCCAAAGCAGCAATTTCACGTTGCATAGCTTCACGCCAACAAGCAAGCTTAACCGCGTCATGAAAGAACTGCGGCTCCACCAAAGTATCAACAACTTACACAAAAACACGATGATTAGCTGAGAGACGAGTAAAAGTAACATAAGCAGAGAGCGGGTATTTCACATCCGCAGTATGAGAAGTAGGGAAATGAGTGTCATAACCTTCGAGCCGGACAGAAGGACGCCGCATTCGATCACCACGTCGAAGGGGTGGTGGTGGAGGAACAGGAGCCGGGTCCACTATGGTGGGCAAAGGTGGCGTAACGGAAGGAGGAGACGAAGAAGCATACGGCTCCACAGGGGAAGGATCCAAAGCAGCAGTCTCCAAGTGACATGGGCTGACGGGCGAAGAGGTGGAGGCACCATAGTGGTCAGCGGCAGTAGGAACCGAGAGGGAAGGAGGATCCAGTGGTAGCGGGGATATTGTGGGTTAAGAGACAACTAAGACAAGCTCATCATCATCATCATCATCATGCGTTACAGGAGGGAAGAGCTGGCGCGGCATGGGTGGTGATATGTCACTGGCTAAGGAGTGAAAAGGGAAGGTCGTTTCCTCAAACACGACGTCACGATAGGTAAATAACCGATGAGATGATAGCTCGTAAACACGATACCCCTTCTGGGACGGGGGGTAACCAAGAAAGACACACGGACGACCTCGCTCACCAAACTTATCCAAGTGGTGACGGGTATCTTTCGAATAGACCAAGCAGCCAAAAGCTCAGAGATGAGAGTAGCTGGGAAGCTTGCCGAAAAGCCGTTCATACGGGGTCTGATTGCCAAGAGAACTGTGCGGAAGGCGATTGATCAAATAACCAGCAGTGAGGACACACTCGCCCCAAAAACGCTTAGGCAAGTTAGCATGGAAGCGAAGGGCACGAGCCGTATCCAAAATGTGTCGATGCTTACGCTCGACGATTCCGTTTTGCTGCGGAGTATCGACACAAGAAGTTTGTAAGTGAATGCCCTCATCAACATAAAAATCGACCAAGTCATGGGATTGAAACTCCGTCCCATTGTCGGTCTGAATCACCTTGACCGAAAGCACCAAACTGCGAGACACCTGTCGAACAAAGAGTTTCAAGTATCTAGCAGCTTCAGATTTGAACTTAAGAAGATAAATCCAAACTCCACGAGTGAAATCAACAACAACTGTAAGAAAGTATTGAGCTCCACTCAAAAAAGGAACTTTGTAACCACCCCAAATTTCAATGTGAACAATCTCAAAAGGCCGAGTACTGCGAATTGAGCTGGAAGGAAAAGGCAAACGAGACTGCTTTGCTTGTAAAGAGGAGGAGCAAAGAGTGTTACTATGTCTACTAGTGGTGGGTACTAAATGCAACAAATCCAATTTCTCCGGCGACGGGTGTCCCAGCCGAGAGTGCCAAAGATCAGGTGAGACACTTCTATGAACAGCACAGACCATCTCGCGTCGGACCCCATCAAAAAGGCATAAATGGTAGAGACCGTCAACTTGGCTCCCCGTCCCAATAATCATCTTCGAGGACAAGTCCTGTATCACACAGAAGTCCCGAAGAAATATCAAAGACAGAGAAAAATCCCGAGTAAGCTGACTAACAGATAACAGGTTGCATTTAAATTCCGGAACCAACAGCACACGAGGTAAAGCCCATTAGACAACCGAACTTCACCAATGCGAGTTACTCCAATAGTCGAACCATCAGGAACTCGTACCTGCAGACCCGAGTTGGCCTGTGACCCGTGAACTAGTTTTGGATTGTTCACAATGTGTTCGTTATAGCCGCTATCGATTAACCAATCATCATTCAGCGTGGAAAAAGAAGGTAAATTACCTGTAGCCTTATTTGCTGGGCTCGACATTTGCTTCAGCTCCCCGCCAAACAGGTTTTTAAGCAGCTCAAATTGGGAGGGAGTCAACCCGGGAATTGGGCTCGCTTGAGCACCGACTTGAGCAGCGTGGGGAGCGCCCTTGCCCCGATCGCCCCCTTTCGGACGATTGCCGCGATCGCCCTTCGATGTGGAACGATCCGGATAGCCAATGAGTTCATTACACCGGTCCTTTGTGTGGCCGGTCTTCTTGCAATGTTCACAGAAATACCGAGGCTTGGACGAATCATTAGGGCGACTTGAGGAGCTGCGAGCATTGGAGCGATCATCCTGAGAAAACAAGGTTGCTGCCTCAACAGTGGGACGCCGAGCTTGAGCTATCCGCCGCTGTTATTCATCATTATTAACCAGATGATAAGCTTCGGCAAGACTCGGCAAAGGACGCATAGCCAGAATTTGCGTCTTAACAGTAGAGAAGGCCTCATCGAGACCCATGAGAAAGTCAAAGAGCTGCTCACTGTTTTTGGTCTTGCGGTACTTACGCTTCACGTCACAAGTGCATCCGTTGCAGCTACAATCAGGAGCAGGGGAGATGGATTGAATCTCATCCCAATAACCCCGAAGCTTAGTATAGAAGCCAGAAACACTAGACTTCTCATGTTGAAGAGTATTAATCATCCGACGCAGCTCATACAAGCGCGGTGCGCTCGGCTGCCCAAAACAAGCTTCAAGATCAATCCATATGTCACGGGCGGTGCTGGCAAAGCGGACACTCTAGCGAATCTCCTTACTCATTGCCATTTTCAACCAACCCTTCACCATGGCGTCACAGATCCACCATTGATCACGGAGACGCCCATCAGACGGTTGCGGAATAGAACCATCCACAAAACCTACTTTGTTCTTGGCAATGAAAGAATCGGTGATGTCGCCAACCCATTCATTGTAGTTGGAATCGCTGAGAAGCTCACCCACTAAAAGTTGATTAGGGTTGTCGCCATTATGGAGAACGAAGGCCGGAGGAAGAGGCGGAGCGCTACCAGACGCACCCCCTGCCGGCGGAGGATCGGATGCCGCGGACTTCAGCTTGGCATCCACCGTTGTCTCGTCGTCAGAACTCATAATGACAGGGAAAAAGAAAAAAACAACGCCGTGAATCTCAGCTCAAAGCTCTGATACCATGTCAAGAACCAGTTGATCCCAATAACTCGAGTTGTTGGGAGAAGGTTATTCTGGATCCTATACAGGCCCGTGTATGGTGCTTAACCACTTCCTTACACGCCCCCTCAAACGAAAGCCGATTCATGGGCTTGAAGTTTGCACAGGCCCAGCCCTACCATGTGCTTGAAAGATAACGATTAATATTGGGGATCGTGAGGACTTGAACACGTGACCTCAAGGAAAAACTAGCTCTGATACCATGAGAAATATAAGAACGAAACACACAAAGCGCAACGATTTACGTGGTATCCTTGCTCATCATGAGCAAGACTAATCCACGGAAGACCCACACAAGGGGTCTTTGGCTAGAGTTTTATTATTAGGGTTTGCAAAACTCACAAGCTCTCTACAGGAGCATGCACACGGCAGCAACATATATATAAGAGTGCACTATATCCCATATCACCACTCAACTATGGTATAAGTGCTAAACAGTCCCTAACAATTAATTAAACACACTACGTGCTTAACACTCTACTAGTACGTAGGTCATAACATGTTGTTAAGGCTAGGAATCGTGAATGTTATTAGCAATGTTGTCAAACCGGTTTATGTCGGTGCGTCGGTTTCGCAAGTGGAATGTTTCTACCGTGGTACAACCAGTTCATGCGCCGGTTATGCCGGTTTTAACAAAAATTATGAATATAAATATAAATAACCTATTTAGAAAAATATTTCTGGAATATACATCCATATTTAAATAAAAGCCAACATAATTCAACCCTCTAATCTTCCCTAAATTAACATTGCTTTGATTCTCCAGCAGCTCCTCTCTTTTAATCTCTTTTTTGTTTTTGAAGTTTGGGTGCTTTTGTAAAAATGAAAAATGATGGTCAGTGTGTTTGGCAAGGGTAAAGAAAAGAAAGAAACCCTATATTTGAACAAAACAGAAAAGGTTAGTTGGGTGGGGCCGAACACTGCTGCTTTTAATTTGAACAAAACAAACAGCTACCATTGAAAGTTCTGGAATTAGGAATTCCGGTTGGATCACTGGAATTTCCGGTATTGATCGGTTTTGACCGGCTTTGACCGGTATTGACCAGAGTATCATACCGGTGACATTCCAGCCGGTTTCATAATTGTACCGGTTCTACCAGGTTCAACCAACCGGCATGCCACTGGCATGACAACCATGGTTATTAGACAGAGTGATGGAATTGAATATCCATTCTAAAACAGGAAAGAGAACCCACGTAACCCATGTAGCCTACAAATAAGGAATGGCCTAACCATTAACCAAATACAAATTAATTGGGTAAAAATAATTTGAATACCACTATAGCATGAGAATGGGGAAGTTATCAAGTTATTGTGTGAAATTATCAAGCTATTTAAGAACTAAACTGAAATGGAAAACAAGGGAAACGAGACTGAATAAGTTAGGGTGGTTATTTAATTTTGAGTAACAACGGTGGCTAACATAATCTACACCATTATCTCTATTTCACTCTATTTTAATATTGATGGTAAAGATTCGATGAATTATAACTTTGGAAACAAAAAAAAAATATCACACCTGATTACTATTTCTTAAAAAATAGATTATTATATATTATATGCAAACCCTACTACAATTCTTCTAGCTGTCAACAACCAAAACAAAAAACTACCTCCCCCATCTCACCTGCCGACGGCCACCCGTCCCTTTCCTCCCCCTTCGCCTATCCTTCCCCCTCCCACCTTACCACCACCCTCTCTCTCTCTCTCTATCTCCTCTCCCCTACATCTACCCTTCCCCATCCCCTCCCACCCCTCCGCCACCATACCCACTCCCTCTCCTCCATCCTTCTCTCCCTCTCTCTCTCTAAAAAAGATTGACGAAGAACTGTTCATCACAAACCCTCGGTCGAATTTCAGATCTTGATTATAATTAGTTTATGTGATTAATTAGATCTATGCATATGTAAAAATATGTATTTTCATGAAATGGTAATGATTTTTTTCGTAGTAGTTGTGTTTTTTTCGCATTGTTATTGTTTTTATTGCATTGGTATTGATCATCATGTAATGATATTGATTTTGTCGCATTGGTATTGATTTTGTTGCATTGGTATTGATTATCATGTAATGGTATTAATTTTCATGTATTGGTATTGATTAAATCTGCAATGGTATTGGTTTTTTGTGAAATGATATAGATTTAGATTTGTAGATTGTTTATATTGGTAGTTTTCGTGTAATGGTATAAATTTATTTCTGCAATGGTATGGGTTTTTTGTGAAATGATATAGAATTTTTTTTATCGATGAAATGACATAGATTTTGATTGGTAGATTGTTTATATTGGTAGTTTTCGTGTAATGGAATAGATTTATTTCTGCAATGTTATTGATGTTTTTCAATGTGGTAGTGGTTATTTAATGGATTGGTTGTGATTTCGTGTTTTTTTTTACTTTTGGAGAAAGATTGAGAAAAATAAGGTAAGGAGATCTAGCTGGAGATTATGGAAGTGAGAGAAAGAGAGATAATTGCAATTAATAGATTTTGTAACTACCTAAAATATAATTTATTAAAAATTAATTAATACAATTTATTTTTCCATACCCACTTTACCCTTAGTAATCATGGTGATTACTACTTTTGTAGTAATCACCGTAACCCCTCTCGAAAGGAGACCATTAGGCTGCGGCGGGAGTGGCCGGTTATAATAATTGATTGCCTAATACCGTGAATGCACATGTTGCACTACCTCGAGTTGTTGGGAGAGGTTCAATCGTGAATCATATATCGTTTACTAACACCCCCCTTCAAACTCAAGCCATTCAGATAGGCTTGGAGTTTGGACATACACAGGTCCGGACACCGTGTGTTTAACAGAAACAGATGGGGGTCACCGGGAATCGAACAGAAGACCTCACGACCACAGAAGACTCTAATACCATGGTAAGAACCAGTTGATCCTAATAACTCGAACTGTTAGAAGATGTTCAATCGTGGATCATATACCGTTTACTAACAAGCTCAACCTATTAATTACTATATATGGCACCACTTCTCCAAGAGGACTATAATTTATACATAGATGGGGCTACCAGATAGAATCACAGTGGATATATTGGCTTTTATGATATGATATCAATTCCATCGTCATTTGTTTTTCGATTAATCGATCAAAGATGGTGTCAAGTCAACAAGAACAAAGCTGGGATTTTTCTAAGTATGGAAACAGTTTTGGGAAGCCCTCTTTGGAGAGTTGTATCTCTCAATTGGTTCGATAGAAATGGACGAATGAGCACTTGTTGTGAACCTGGGATGTTTTTATACATGTTGGAGTGCTTGGATCGACAAAGGGAAGCCAGGAAGAGGGTGTTTCAAGGTCGTCAAAATGTGTCATGAAACTGGAAATCTGCCAGTTTTTTACTAAGGCAGAAAGGGTATTTGAGATAGTGACTTTGAAGCCCAGTTTCATGAGCATGGAAGAGAATCGTCTTCGAGGCTTCAGACCACATGAATGTACGTTTGTTGTTCTACAAAGACATGGCATTGGCTAGAGGAATGCTTACCTGGAAGGCTCCCATCGAAGGGCATGAAGATGGGAGGAAAGGCTGTTTCTTGGACATCTTACTTGGAGAAGAAGACAATTACTTAGCGTGCAAGTTTTGGTGATTGTGTTAATTACTTTCCTTGTTGTACTTGAATTCGTTTTCATTGTTTTAATAGGATTAGGTTATGTTATTTTGGCAATAAATAGCTTTGCTCATCCATTGTAAAGGAGACGTTTTTTCATTGAGTTGAATCAAGAGTTACTCCGAGGAGTTTTTCTTAAGCACGAGTGCTTGATTGGTCTTGGATCGAGATCCTTGACTTGCAGACCTTGGGATCAAACCCTCACCTTGATCTCGAGGTGTTCTTCTACCCAAACCAACCTCTTCCCCTTCAGTGTTGAAGTTGCTAGCTTGGTTCTTTTATCCGCAAAGTTCTCTACGTGGTTAACACCAAAATCCATCATCCATCCGTCAATCGTGTGTGTCGAGAGAATTGAGGTTTCGAGCCCTATCGGGGACTCATCATTTTAGGTTTTGCATGTATAAAACTTCTATTCTCTCCTTTGAACGATATTTTGATGGCATCAATTAAGGAATCCTTCAGAGAGTGCCCTTTTTATTTGGTTGCACGATATTTTGATGGCATCAATTAAGGAATTCTTCAGAGTTTATCAAGAACCCGTTGATCACAATAATTCGAGTTGTTGGAAGAGGTTCCATAGTGGATCATATATCATGTGTTAATTCACCTCCTCAAATGGAAGTCACCATATATGGGCTTAAAGTTTGCGTAGGTCCGGACACCATATGTTTAATAGAAAGAGCTAGAACAGCAGATGGTGGTACATAATCCTGTGCCTGGACGTCGTCACCGCGAAATTCAGGGAAGGCATCAGGAAACAGAGTCCTTGATTCCTCAAGGAATCAAGTTGATCATCCCATCCTTTCAAGGAACATTGAACGGGTCAGCGTACCTTGATTGGGAGCGGAAGATTATTCTGTTCTTCCAGTGCGAGCAATTCAGCGAGCAACAAAAATTAGCCATGATTACTTACGAGTTTTCGGATTATGCCGCGCAATGGTGGGAGAGACTGCAGCTTCGTCGCTGACAAAATCAACAGCCTCCAGTGGCGACTTGGGACGAGCTCCGAGGGCTGATGAGGGAACGTTTTGTTCCAAGCTATTATCACCGCGAGATCCATGAAGCGTTACAAGGAATTCGTCAAGGTGCGAGGACGGTTGAGGAGTACTTCCGAGAGCTCGAACTTCTCTTAATGCGCGCAGACGTACGCGAGGATAAAGAGGAAACTCTGTCACGGTTTCTAAATGGCCTGAATCGTGATGTTCGACAGGAAGTTGAGCTCAGGTCTTTTGTTGATCTGTAGGAGGGAGTTCACCTCGCCACCAAGATTGAGAAGCAATTGAAGCTCCAAGGTACGGGCAGAAGGTTTTCTGCCGCAACCAGCACACCAAAACAGGTTCCTGAACCTGAATTGAAGCCTGAATTGGCGAACAAGCCTGCGAGGCAGAGTGTGACCCCATCCCGGGAGAGACAAGGATCGTCTAGTGGGAGTATTCGATGCTTCAAATGCCATGGATACGGCCACAAGTCACATCAGTGCGCCAACCAAAAGGTACTGGTACTTCAGGACGGCCATTACTACTCTGAGGATGAAGCGGAGGACGAGAAGAAACGTGAAAGTGACTCGGAGATGGAAGAAGAGATGAAGGCAGCTGATGGGCCTTTGCTGGTAGTTCAGCAAACCCTGACCAGCAAGGAAGAAGACGCCCCATTGACGACCAGCGGGGCAATCTGTTCCATACAAGATGTCAAGTTCGCGGCAAGCTACTAACGGTCATCGTTGACGGGGGCAGCTGTGCGAATGTTTTAAGCCTCGACGCCGTCAAGAAATTGGGCTTAGTGACAATTCCTCGACCAGAACCGTACTCGCCTCACTGGCTTAGCAATCACAACGTCATCAAAGTGAATAAGCAAGTGCGCCTGCCGTTTTCAATTGGGAATTATCAGGATGAGGTGCTATTCGATGTAATTCCCATGCAGGCTGTACACATGGTGCTTGGGAGGCCTTGGCAATTTGATCGTCGAGTTTCGCACGACGGGAGAACAAACTGTTACTCATTCAAACATCAAGGCAGAAAAGTGGTACTTAAACCATTATCACCAGAAGATGTTCGTGCCGATCAGCAGCACATGGCGAGACGTTGGGCACCAACGAAGAGCGATTCTCGAACATATTCTTCGAGTGACGAGACGGGCTTCCAATTGGCCGCTCGTCGTTTTTTGATGACTGCCCTTGCTGGGAGAACCGTGCCGCGGCGAAGCAGAGTACGACAACTCTGTTTCTCGGTTGCCCTGAAGAGCACCAAATTGGGAGGGCAACTGGAGACGAATCGGAAAGAGCAGCTAGCTCCAACCCGTTGGAAATTCACCCAGTAAAGTGTAAAACTGGGAAGAACTCGTCAAATCAAGCAGCCTCGACGAATCCCGAAGTCGAAAATTTTCCTCTGCACAAAACGGCTGACGAACCAAAATTGGTCGAATCGGTTGTGATGATTGGGGATGATTCGGACCAATCTGCTGCTTGGAGTAGCTTCCTAGGAGCACAGGAAAGGTGTCCGAAGCACGAATTCGACTTGGGGGTGTGCGTAGAAGAAAACCCCAAATTCCAGAACAGCTCACCGGAATCTGGGGAAGTGTCGCCGGAATCTGGAAAATTTGAATTTCCAGGTGGCGGGAAACACGGCAACGGCGATTGGGGTCGACTAGGGCCGATTCAAAGGCAGGAAATGGATGTAGAAGATCACTGGGGGCCAGGCGAACTCGATACAAGCAGTGATTTGGGACGAGGCACTCGCAAATCAAAAGCCCCAATTCCAAAAGCCTCGCCGGAAAATCGGGCCTCACCGGAAAATAAGGTTTTGGCATTAACGTTTTGTGATCATGTTTGGGATGATTTTGTCGACCGTTTTGAGCGCAGGATGATTCAAGCTTTGAGGACAAAGCTTTTTAAAGAAGGGGGGCTTGATATGATATCAATTCCAGCGTCATATGTCTTTCGATTAATCGATCAAAGATGGTGTCAAGTCAACAAGAACAAAGCTAGGATTTTTCTAAGTATGGAAACAGTTTTGGGAAGCCCTCTTTGGAGAGTTGTATCTCTCAATTGGTTCGATAGAAATGGACGAATGAGCACTTGTTGTGAACCTGGGATGTTTTTATACATGTTGGAGTGCTTGGATCGACAAAGGGAAGCCAGGAAGAGGGTGTTTCAAGGTTGTCAAAATGCTGTCATGAAACTGGAAATCTGCCAGTTTTTTACTAAGGCAGAAAGGGTGTTTGAGATAGTGACTTTGAAGCCCAGTTTCATGAGCATGGAAGATAATCGTCTTCGAGGCTTCAGACCACATGAATGTACGTTTGTTGTTCTACAAAGACATGGCATTGGCTAGAGGAATGCTTACCTGGAAGGCTCCCATCGAAGAGCATGAAGATGGGAGGAAAGGCTGTTTCTTGGACATCTTACTTGGAGAAGAAGACAATTACTTAGCGTGCAAGTTTTGGTGATTGTGTTAATTACTTTCCTTGTTGTACTTGAATTCGTTTTCATTGTTTTAATAGGATTAGGTTATGTTATTTTGGCTATAAATAGCTTTGCTCTTCCATTGTAAAGGAGACGTTTTTTCATTGAGTTGAATCAAGAGTTACTCCGAGGAGTTTTTCTTAAGCACGAGTGCTTGATTGGTCTTGGATCGAGATCCTTGACTTGCAGACCTTGGGATCAAACCCTCACCTTGATCTCGAGGTGTTCTTCTACCCAAACCAACCTCTTCCCCTTCAGTGTTGAAGTTGCTAGCTTGGTTCTTTTATCCGCAAAGTTCTCTACGTGGTTAACACCAAAATCCATCATCCATCCGTCAATCGTGTGTGTCGAGAGAATTGAGGTTTCGAGCACTACCGGGGACTCATCATTTTAGGTTTTGCATGTATAAAACTTCTATTCTCTCCTTTGAACGATATTTTGATGGCATCAATTAAGGAATCCTTCAGAGAGTGCTCTTTTTATTTGGTTGCACGATATTTTGATGGCATCAATTAAGGAATTCTTCAGAGTTTGTCAAGAACCCGTTGATCACAATAATTCGAGTTGTTGGAAGAGGTTCCATAGTGGATCATATATCATGTGTTAATTCACCTCCTCAAACGGAAGTCACCATATATGGGCTTAAAGTTTGCGTAGGTCCGGACACCATATGTTTAATAGAAATAGATGTGAGTCATCAAGATTCAAATAGAAGATTTTTCGATCATAAAAGGCTCCGATACCATGTAAAGAATCAATTAATCCCAATAACTCAAGTTGTTGGGAGAGATTCCATAATGATTCATACCATATGCTAACAATAATAGCTAGGGATACCCATCCCTTGACAGATAGGCTAAGGTTTTTATGAGTGGACTTCTACATTTTATTATTATTTTTAATGGTAATCTCGATGTAAAAAATTAGTTTCAAGCAGATAATGGTCTTTAGATAACATACCAATTTTAATTTTATCAATTACTTCATCAAACCTTTTTATTAATCACAGAAAACAAATACGTAACACAAAGAGCTAGTATGCTAATACCTAATTTGTTAGTATAGTGCTAACACTAACTACAGCCAATCGAAACATTTCGTTATGATTACTATTTTGTTTATAAAAGTTGACCACAATTTGTTACAAATTTGACATAAAAGCACACGCTTGTCATTTTCAAAAACTAGACTATCGAACATTCCATTTAATTGCCTGTCACAGGCAGCTTTGCTTTCCTCCATCCGGCTTGGGATACAGTTAGTAACCAATGGTTACTGACCTATAGGTAACTAAATCTGCACCTTTAGCTCTAAGTAGGCTAAGAGAATCTACATCTAAGGGTTGTGAATTAAATGCATATTATTTTATCTAGTTTTCTTAATCGGCTCTTATCTTATTCGTTCTAACTCGGTTTTTTTTTTTTTTTTTTTGCACAGATGGAACAAGTTTGTTGTCCTCTACAAACTGAGATCAATTTTCAATATATTTTGAGAATTTTTTTTCATACCCCGTTACCAATTACATACCATATGGTAACTTCTTCGTTTTAAGTCATTTTTGAAAATATTTGCTCAGAAGGCACGACTTCATCATGATCTATTGGATCTATAACATACCCGGGTGAAAAAATACAGGATAAAAGATTACCATACTTTACCACTATGGAATGGGTGTGGTAACTTGTGGTAAACAATGATAAAATTCGTGAATGACAATTAGTATACTCCTACTATCATGTATTCAACCTTACTACAGTCTTGGTATGTTCATACCATCATGCTACGCTTTCTTACCATATGGTAGTAAATAGGAGCATACAATATGGTATTGACTAGTAAAAAATGACTATTTTTTTTTGTTCTAAAAATATATCAAAGTGAATATCATTTTAAAGAGCACAATTAATCTAATTTATCTGTCCGTTAAAGATTAAAGGAGAAAAGATAAAAGACTTTCCACGATAAAGAAGGATGCTGATGTCATGCTGATGTGGATGAGTTACTCATGGTTACTCACTCTAAGGTTACTGACCTGATCCGCTCTCCCTCAGCCTACAGTGTGACAGTGAAGCTTATGGCGACCAATTTCCTGGGCGAGGCTGCTGGCCTGAATTATTCCCCACCTCCCGCTTGGAAAACAAGTAACCAACGCAGGGATGGTCTTGTATTCGTCGGTGTCTGAAGCAGAGGAGTCCGAGCTCTTCTTCTTGTTGGGATCCCTATTGTTGAGCGTGAAAAGTATAGGGATTATTATGTTATTTTGTCTTTTGGACTATTTTGGTAGTTTGCCATCTCATTGTTAATACGTAGATGGAGATGATCATGTATAAATCGGCTAGAGTAAGGTTAGCCGAACTCTAAGAAGAAATAAACAAAAACAGCAGCACATCGGAGAGCTTTCAAGCTCTCCTTCCCGTGGACTAGTCCCGTTCACACCGAATGGGGAAACCACGTAAATTCGGCCTCGTATTTTCTTCCGCGCTAGTTATTCTCGACTTTTACACTTCTCATGTCGTTGTTGCTGCGATAGAATGAAATTAGTGGGAACTGAAAGTTGTTGCTTGTTGCCTTTATTCATTAGGCCGATGATCCAGGTCCCATCATTCCAGGCCTCACTGGAATGATGTTAATCCATAATAAAAGACACAAAGACAGAATTCTGAAGAGTGTCCCTTAAACCTTTTCTAATTCCCTACTGCGCCATTGGATCACTTCCAAGTCCCAATCTTTTTCTACAACCAGTTATTCAGAGAGAGCAATGAGAGATGGAGGGGAAAGAAAAGGGGAAAAGGGAGGGAAATGGGAAGAGAAGTCTACCACAAGTTCATTAAAGTATACCATAAGTTTATTAAAGTATATCACAAGTTTATCAAAGTATACCACAAATGAGAAGAGGAGTAAGAGAATGGCAAAGGGGAGGGGAAGGGGAATGGGAAGCCTACCACAAGTTTTTCAAAGCATACCACACGTGTGAAGTGGGAGGGAAAAGGGAAGGAAGCATTTCACAAGTTTATCAAATCATATCACAAGTTCAAGAAATCACACCACAAGTTTATCAGAGCGTACGACAAGTTTCTTAAAGAATACTATACCATTGGACCTATTTGTAAATTTTAAGTATCAAAATGTACGAAGAAAATTTTTTAGGTACTGAAATGTATTTTTTCATCAATATTTTAGGACTTATATGTAAAAAAAATTTAAGCACTAAATATAAATATCTATTAAGTTCAAGGATCAAAACTGTAATTTTGTATGTGAAAACCAATGAAAACAACGGAGAATAAGAGGGAGTGGGAGGAGAAGAGGAAGGAGGAAGGGAAATGATACAGTTATTAGGGTTAATTGCACCGTTGGTCACTGAGATTACAAAAAAACGTTCATGTTTGGTAACTCGAAATATTTAAATCCATTGGTGGTACCTAACTTTACAAAAACCGTCCGAGTTTGGTCACTCTTCGTTAGCTGCCGTCCAACGTCGTTAACGGCGTCCATTAAGTAATGACGTGGCTGACGGATTTGCCTAATCAGCACTTTTTAACCCGAAAATTAATAGATCCGTCAGCCACGTCATCACTTAACGGACGCCGTTAACAACGTTGGATGACAGCTAACGGAGAGTGACCAAACTCGGACGGTTTTTATAAAGTTAGGTACCACCAATAGATTTAAATATTTCGAGTGATAAAACATGAACGTTTTTTGTAATCTGACCAACTGTGCTATTAACCCTAGTTATTAATATACTCTTATAATAAGTATTAGCAGGGTGGCGTGTGCTAATACTAAAAGGTGTTAGTAGCACCCTATCCGCTCTCCACTTCAAATACAGTTTTCTATTTATATGGATTTAACTAAAATTATAATAGCTTATCCGTTAATTCATAAAATATAAATTGATAAATCAAAATATCAATTTGGTTTAATAATCGGTTTTGCATGTAGATACAATTAGTCTGAATTTTTTCGGCCTGCAGATTAGACAAATGATCACAACTATAAGTAAGAGTAACCAGATGGTCTTTATTTCTTGAGCCGGCAATGCATATAAATTATAAGTCAACTATCACAATCAAGATGACGAGTTTGAAGTTTTATATCCTCAATAATCAAAATGTACTTAGATAGTATATCCTATTTCAGTACCAGAAATTTGAACTCAACGCGAATCTAGCTACCATCAAACTGGTTACATCGAATGGATTATGATCGTAGATCGTGCACCAACAGAGACATAGCATATATGGCAGACCGAAAAGACTAATTGTTTAGGGAATAAGAAATATCCTCTAATAAGTGGTCTAACTTTGTTATGAATTTTTTTTTCTTCTTCATAGTTATCGCAGACGAAAACACTTAGATGCAACAAAATAAAAATGATTTTTGCAAGTTAAAATTACAAGAATGAGAGAACTTTTTCGTCAAGAGATGGACAACACTATTATACTTACAGATAGGAAGTGAAATGATGTACGCTGCATTGAGGCGCGAAAAGCAGAAAATCATGAACTTTAGAGAGAAGGTTGCCTCTCAACCAGCGGCGGATCCAGGATACAATAGAGCACTGGGCCGCAATTAAATAGAAAATTCAACACGGTAAACAAATAAATATATAATAACAATAGTTTTCATTACAATGTCAATTGTACACGACGGCCTTTCAATTGAGCAAATTCATCAATAATGGAGTCTTCATCCATACCAATAACATACACTCTCTCAAAGAAAATAGTTAAGCAATCAGCAAGAAATTCATCGCTCTTTTTGTTGCGCAAATCAGTCTTCACATGTTTCATTGCTGAAAAGGATCTCTCTGTTGAAACGGGCAACGTCAACACTAGACGAATCAAGCGACAAATCATTTTAAATTGAGGCTCCATCTCTGTTTTCACCAGCTTCTATAGTAGTTTTGCAAGGGAAGAAACCTCATATTCCTTATCATGAACCACATGAGAGGCAAAAAAATCCAAGTTCATTCTATAAAGAATTCATCTCATAGCCTTTGAAGTCTTGAGGATAAAACTCTTCAGCAAGTTTGTATATCTTTTCTTCATCAAAAGAACAGAAAGAACCTTTAGGATCTAGTGCACCGACCAACTAAAGCAATCTAACTGATGACTCATTGAATCTTGAATTCAATGTTCCCAACTGAAAATCTATGCATTGATTAAAGTACTCAAAATGGTAGCGGTGCTCGAGAGTTGTTTGCTTCTCACCACGTCCAAGTGTAGCATTCAGATTAGGTACTTCTATGACATGTTTTGAGCAAAAAGATTTCACCTCTTGGAGTAGCTTGTCCCACCCTTCATCTCGTAGTTGTTGAAGTTTAACTTTTGCTATGGAAACAAATCCAACTGCAGGTACAATATCAATAGATTCTTGTTGAAATGCTTGACAAAGAAAATCTGTGATCTCCATAATCCCTTTCATCAAGTGCAGATTGAATACAAACTCAAAAGTCTTGATATTTTTTGAAGCACCTCTGGCATGAGCTCGATGTATTCCTTCTTTAGAACGACTAAAATCATCAAGCACTACACAGGTTGCATTGAATATGTTCAAAACGCTCAATATAAAATGATAATGAGATCCCCAACGAGTTGGTCCAAAACGCTTTAAGGATATCATTTGATTAGCTCCTTGTCCAGATTGGATTTCTCCAGCACCCAACATACCATCAAGATCTCTTTTGTGAGTTGCTTGTAGCTCTCTAATCCGTTTAGGAGATGCCTTCACAACGTTTAAAATAAGAAAACAATGTTGTTTTCGCCTTTTTATTTGGTGCTTGAGAAGATGTCATGTTGAAATAATCTCCAAATCTGCAAATCAATTAAATAACTCATCAACCATTAAAAAGAAAACATCATCAACAAGATTCAATTGCTCATATTAAACTCAAAGAAACAAACTTGAATCTTTTATGCATATAATATAAGTGCAACGTGGGAATTCGTTATAGTTTATTAATGGCCAAATTACACGTTTGGTCACTCAAATTATACAAATCTTTCACGTTTGCCACCTGAATTACTTTTCTTTCTTATTCGCCACTAACTTTACGAATCGTTTCACGGTTGGTCACCGGCCGTTACACTCCGTTAAGTTTGTCCTACGTGGCAGTCAACTATAAAGTTTGACCGTTAACTAGATGACGTGGAAATTAAAAAAAAAAAATTAAAAAAAATTCTTTCCACCTCATCATTGCACTTATTTTGTCTATATAATTTATCATATTAATAATTTAATAAAATTTAATAAATTACAAAAATGGACAAATCTAATAAAGGAAACAATCAACGCCATTGCTAGGGATTTGATTTGATTAGGGTGAATCACGGGAGGTCTCCTCCTCCGAATGCAGTGGCAAGGAGGCGGGCGGCGAATCGAAAAGCAACGGCAGCGAGGGAATCTTCCTCCGCTCTCTTGAATTCGTCGCTGCCGTATCAGAAGAGGGAGGTCTTGGAGACCTTGTTCTGAATCGATTTCTCGATGTAATCGAGAAAAGCAGCCATATCAGAAGAGGGATCGGAACCCCTTTCAGATTTGTACTGAATCATCCCGCTAAGGAGCGCAATCTCGTCGCTCTCGCTCCAACGCCCCTGAGTGCTGCCTTTTCTTACTTCCTCCTCCTCCTCTTCTTCTTCGTTCCCGCCACTGATGGCAGCAGATTTCTTCTTGTCGGTGGCAGCTTCGGGATCGGTTGATGTGGCGGGGGTGGGCTTCTTGATCTTTGCGGGGGTGACGGGCTTCAACTGAAAGGCGGAAGCCGAAGGAGAAAACCGACCCGAACTGGATTCGGCCTCGGCGTCGGACTCGGTGTCGGAAGAGTCCAACGCCTTCTTCCCATGACTGGCAGCGGCAGCGGAAGCAGAGGACGTGTGGTTGTCATCGGTGGATTCGCTTTCCACTTCGCTCCCCTCCTCGTCTTCTTCTTCTTCCTCCGACTCCGGCGGCGGCGGTGGGTTCTCCTCTACTGGGCGCTTCTTGGCCATTATTCCGAATTGAAATTGGGAGTTGAAAGGGTTTTTTTGATTTCCCCAGAGAGACGGGTGCGAGATTCCCTCGCTGCCGTTGCTTTTCGATTCGCCGCCAGCCTCCTTGCCACTGCATTCGGAGGAGGAGACCACCCGTGATTCACCCTTAATCAAATCAAATCCCTAGCAATGGCGTTGATTGTTTCCTTTATTAGATTTGCCCATTTTTTGTAATTTATTAAATTTTATTAAATTATTAATATGATAAATTATATAGACAAAATAAGTGCAATGATGAGGTGGAAAGAATTTTTTTTAATTTTTTTTTTTAATTTCCACGTCATCTAATTAACGGTCAAACTTTATAGTTGACTGCCACGTAGGACAAACTTAACGGAGTGTAACAGCCGGTGACCAACCGTGAAACGATTCGTAAAGTTAGTGGCGAATAAGAAAGAAAAGTAATTCGGGTGGCAAACGAGAAAGATTCGTATAATTTGAGTGACCAAACGTGTAATTTGGCCGTTTATTAATTGTCTTACTATCTTCAAAAATCTAAATTAGCTTTTTGTTTTTGTTTTTGTTTTTTCTTTAACTTCACGTCTTCACCTGCAAAGCTGCAACGTGGGGGCTGCTTTCTTTGAGTGTCAAAATCGGTTTCTCAATTCATTAACTGTATACGCAAAGAGGAAGATGAAACTTACCAGCGGCCAGCAGGACTGCAGAAGTGGTTCAACACTGGCAATTTTTGCCGCAGCGGGCAGTAAGAGTCCGCAGAGAAATAGATTTGGGGGTTTTATAGCAGCGACAATCCGGCACTGCGGCAGTCGATAGATGATCAGTGTAAAGACGGAGGAAAAAGAAGCGTTGGCGATGGTGGGATGGTGGCAGTGAAGCGTCGGAGGCGCGTTGCGACTCACGAGAAGTGGAGCTGTCTGTCACGATTTTGTTTTTTTGGGTCGTTTGGAAGTTGCAATTGTTAAATAGATGTATTGTTCAGAATGCATGTATAATATTATACATGTATTGTCGAATTTGATGCATTGTAGAATACAGCGTTTGGTATGTGTGATTGTGTATGTCGCATCAGCTAAAAGCTGAGACAAAACAATCTCAACTCAACAATCACAACTAAAAGTTGAGATATAACAATCACTCAAAATGAGTGATAGTTTCTGTCACATCATATAAACAATCCATGTATTGTTTCTGCTAAAAAAACAAAAAAACGATGCATTGTAAACAATACATGTATAATGACAATCTCAACAAAACAATCGCAACTTCCAAACGACCCCTTTGTTTCTTTCTTCTGTAGGATGGACCACGATTCTGGAAAAGAGAGTGATTTGATTGGGCTCAATTTCTTTTTATTGTTAAGTCATCAAATAATGGGTCATTCAGTTAAAAAATTAAAAGTAGCACTAGGCCAACGTCTAAATAGCACTGGGCCAGTTCTCTAAAGTTCAAAAATTATATGTGGTATATGAGCTTTGGATTATGGGGAGGGCTGGACCGTGGCCCAAGGGCGCCCCCACTGCCTAGATCCGCCGTTGCTCTCAACGCGTGCGTCGAATCCCTTCTAATGAATCACACATGATTTTTCCCTTCCGCAAAGAGAATCCCTAGCGTCCCGCCGGCGGTCCTGGTTTCCCCGTCGCCACCGCGTGAGGGATTTCACCCGCGATGAGTTTCCGGCAGCCACGCCCATGACCCCATTAGTTTTGTGTGTGTGTGTGAGAGAGAGAGAGAGAGAAAGAGAGAGAGAGAGTTTCCGGTGACGTTTTTCTAGCGATGGAGGAGGAGGAGTTTTTCCGGCAACTGGAGATGTCGGATGAGAATTTCCCGGCGCCAATGGTAGATTTGTGATGTTTTTCAACCTACTTTGTAATGTTTATAAGTTCGGTTTCTAATATTTATATCATTTTCGGTTTGTATTGTTGGTCATTTTTATCTATTATTTTTGTAATGTTTATATATGACTATTTTGTACATATTGTAATTTGGGAATGTTTGTCTGTCTATTTTGTATAATTTTATACTATGATTTGTATACTTTCTATTCATTAGTTTGTAATACAAGTTTACCGATTTGTATTGTAAGTTGCGGTATTCTGTACGATTAATATGCTTTATACTGTTTGTCGGTTTTCTTTGTAATGTTTATAAGCTTTGTTATTTTGTAATGTTTGTTGGTTTCTTTTGTAATGTTTGTAAGCTTTGTTATTTTTGTCCACCATGTTTGTAATGTTTTTGTGTATAAAAAATAATATGATTGGCTTTTGGACGAAAGTCCTCTATATAGAGATGAAGCTACCAAAGTCAACTTGGTTAGTTTTTCATTTTGTATGGTTTGTCAGTCTAGTTTGTGATTTTTGTCCACCATTTTTGTAATGTTTGTATGCCTAAAGAAACAACTGGGTTGACTTTGGGACGGTGCCCCTCTATATAGGGATGGAGCCTCCAAAGTCAACCTGGTTGTTTTTTTATCTTTTATGGTTTGTATTGTTTATCGGTCTACTTTGTATTGTTTGTATAGTTCGTACGTTTTGTATTGTTTGTAAATCTATTTGGATATATTTTTCGTTATATATAGTTTGAACTATTTGTAAGTTTGGTTCGTATACTTTATAATTTTTCATAATACCCAAACTATCTCTATTATTAACTAAAAAAAATCATTTCTACTTTTTAACCGTCATATTGGTATGTCTAGATCTTAGTGATTGGAGGGGCTCACTTAGCCACCTGATACGCCCTCGAATTGTGGCTCTGATTAAGACAAATCTACCATGCATGCCTTCTTGTATTTATTGCTGGTATTGATGCCTCAAATTAATTCCAAGACTTGGAGTTATGGAAGACACTTGAGGTTACTTGGGGTTATGAAAGTTAATGACCACATGGAGTTAATTGTGGAGTTTCCATTTGGTTAATGGGAGTGTCGTTCACTTTTTCTTTGGCATCTCATAAGCCATTTTACATGGCTATAAATAGAGAGTCTATTGTTGTTGAATAGAAACATCAACTCCTTTATTCTCTTAAAGTGTAGAATATCTTCTTGAGTATTTTTCTTTTATGTTGGGAGTTTTTGACTTACTCCACAACTTTGTATGTTGAAGATTATTCCTTAATCATAGTGGATTTACTGGCTTGTCCAGCCCGTGGTTTTTCTCCCTCCTCTTTGGAGGGTTTTCCATGTAAAATTGGTGTCTTGTCTTTGTTCATTCTCTTCTCTATTTTCTTGTTCGATTTCATATTGGGTTTGCTTCCGCTAGTGCTCATTTATATCCAGGTTCAAAAGTCTATAGAAGACAACAAGTGGTATCAGAGCCCTTGACAACCAATTGAAATCCTCGACAAGATGACTACAAAGTTTGATATTGAGAAGTTTGATGGCAAGATATCATTCTCGACATGGAGAATTCAAATGAAGGCAATTTTGACACAAAATGGTGTTCAAAAGGCTTTACTTGGTCTCGAAGCCAAACCAGAGACCTTGACTGATGTCCAATGGGAAGAGCTCGATGAAAAGGCTCTTACTGCTATTCAATTATGCCAGTCAAAATCGGTTTTGCAGGAGGTGGTGAGTGGACAACTGGAATTGGACTTTGGACAAAATTAGAGTAACTTTACATGACGAAAAGTCTCGCTAACAAGCTTCGTCTAAAAGAGAAGTTGTACACTACTCGTATGGCTGAAGGTACTCCAATTCAAACCCATCTTTCTACCTTCAATTCCATATTTATGGACTTGGAAAATATTGACGTGAAAATTGAAGATGAGGATAAACCTGTTTTATTAATATGCTCATTGCCCCAGTCCTTTAAACACTTTAAAGAGATCATGCTCTATGGAAATATGAATACTTTGTCTTATGAAGATGTAAAATCTAACTTACTGGCAAAAGAAAATTTTGACTTTGAGTCCAGTTCTAATGACAAAGGTGAAGGTCTATTTGTAAGAGGAAGATCCAAGGAAAAAGGGGAATCAAGCAAAGGTAAAGGTAAAGCTCGATCCAAGTCACATGGTCGAAAATCTGATGTTGGGAAGTACTGTTGCTATTATCGCAAAACTGGTCATGAAATTTCTAAATGTTTCAAATTAAAGGCCAAAGAAGAAAAGAAGACGCAATCTCAAAAGGCTTTTGAAGCTGGAGAAGCTAGCATCGTCAATGACGATTCTGATGGTGAAGGTTTGGCAACAATTTCTTCTTACGATGGCAGTAATTCGGACGTTTGGGTCCTTGATTCTGCATGCACTTTTCATATTTGTCCCAATAAGAACTGGTTCAAAACACTTAAACCTGTTAATTCTGGTGTTGTGCTAATGGGAAATGATGATCCTTGCAAAGTTCTTGGTATTGGTACAATGAAATGCGTCTTCCTGATGGGGTTGTCAGAACTCTTTCTGATGTTCGCTATGTTCCTGACATAAAGCGAAATCTTATTTCTTTAGGCACCCTCGAGTCTCTTGGGTGCAGATATGGAGCTGAAGGTGGAGTTCTTAAGGTATCTAGAGGTTCTCTTGTTTTGATGAAAGCTAACCACATTGGTATGATATATGTCCTGCAAGGTTTTGTTGTTACAGGTTCAGCAGATATTTCTACCTCGCTGCTTGATTTGCATAATACTCAATTATGGCATATGCGGCTAAGACATATGGGTGAAAAGCCAATGACAGTTCTAAGCAAGAGAGGACTATTGGGGAACCAAAATTTTGGGAAACTTGACTTTTGTGAATATTGTATCTTCAGGAAGAAGAAAAAGGTCAGTTTCTCTCCTGCTTCCCATAGTTCCAATGGGGGTGCTTGATTATATTCACTCGGATTTATGGGGACCCTCTAAATTTCCTTCCATAGGAGGTCATAGATACATGATGACAATTATTGATGATTTCTCTCGTAAAGTTTGGGTTTATTTCTTACGGCACACAAATGAAGCCTTCTATGCATTTAAAAAGTGGAAAGTGCTAGTTGAAACTCAATCAGGAAGGAAAGTTAAGAAGCTTAGAACTGACAATGGATTGGAATTCTGTGAAAATGAGTTTACTGAATTTTGTTCCTCATATGGAATCGGAAGACACAAAACTCTAGTTAAAACACCTCAGCAAAATGGTGTTGCCGAAAGACTTAACAGAACAATTCTCGAAAGGACTCGGTGTATGATGTCAAATGCAGGTTTATGGCATAGATGTGATTTATGGGCAGAAGCTGCAGCCACAGCTTGTTATTTAATCAACCGTTCTCCACATAAGTCATTGGATTATAAAATTCCAGAAGAAATTTGGACAGGTAAACCAGTTGATTATTCCAAATTAAGAATATTTGGTTGCCCATCATATTATCACGTAAATGAAGGTAAGCTCTCTCCAAGAGCTAAAAGGTGTTTATTTCTGGGATATTCTATGGAGTCAAAAGGCTATCGTCTTTTTTGTATTGAATCTCACAAGGTTATTCAAAGTAGAGATGTTACATTTAATGAAGATGCCTTATTTTCTGCCAAAGATGGTACTTCTTCGTCCCATGATGCAGAAAATCTTGAGACTCCAAGAGACAAGTTGGAGTTCGAACAACAAGTTGATTCACCTACCCATCTATCTTCTCTAGAGTTAAATCCTGGTAAAGTTCAAAATGAGGAAATGCCACCTCAAGCGCCACAAGATTATATCTTGGCTCGAGATCGGCCAAGGAGAGTTATACAAAAACCTGCTAGATATAGATATGATGAGCTAGTTGCGTATGCTCTTGCCGTTGCACAAGAAATTTCAGAAGAAATTGAGCCTTCTTCTTTCAAAGAAGCTATATCTTGTGTAGATTCATCTAAATGGCTTGCGGCAATGAATGAAGAAAACGAAAGTTTGTTGAAGAATAATACATGGGAATTATGTATCCTTCCTACGGGGAAGAAAGCACTTTCAAATAAGTGGATAAACAAAAAGAAAGAAGGAATTCCCGGCATTGAAGAGGCAAGATGGAGGGCGCGGTTGGTTGTTCGTGGTTGCAAACAACGTGAAGGTATTGATTTCAATGAAAACTTTTCTCCTGTTGTGCGTCACACTTCCATAAGAATTTTGCTCTCTTTTGTTACTCTCTTTGATTTGGAGTTAGAGCAACTTGATGTGAAAACTGCTTTCCTTCATGGTGATCTCGAGGAGGAGATATATATGAAGCAACCAGAAGGCTTTGTGATTCCAGGAAAGGAGCATGTGGTTTGTCGCTTGAGAAAATCATTATATGGTCTCGAGCAAGCTCCTAGACAATGGTATAAGCGTTTTGATACTTTTACGATTGGAAATGGTTATACACGAAGTCAATTTTATAATTGTGTATACTTCCAAAGTTTCCCGAGGGCTCCTACATTTATCTACTTCTTTATGTTGATGACATGCTTATTGCTTCTAAGAACAGAATGTTGGTCGAAAGGTTAAAGTCACAACTAAAAGGAGAATTTGAGATGAAGGACGGTAGAGCAGCAAAAAGGATTTTAGGTATGGAGATCCAAAGAGATCGACAAGCTGGTAAATTATTTTTGAAGCAAAGAAAGTACATTGATAAGGTACTTGAAAGGTTCAGAATGATTGATTGTAAGCCCACTTCTACTCCTCTCGCTGCTCATTTCAAGTTATCTGCTGCTTATTGTCCAACAACAAATGAAGAAGTGGATTATATGTCTAGCGTTTCATATTCGAGTGCAGTTGGCAGTTTGATGTATGCTATGGTCTGCACAAGACCCAATCTTACATATGCAGTAAGTGTTGTCAGCAGGTATATGCAAAATCCAGGAAAAGAACATTGGAATGCTGTGAAGTGGATACTTCGATATTTGAAGGGAACCCGTGATATGGGTTTATTGTTTGAGAGGAGTGAAAATCCTTCCAACAATATTATAGGTTTCCCAGATTCTGATTTTGCAGGTGACTTAGATAAACGGAAGTCTCTTTCCATATATGTTTTCACTCTCTGCAATTTATGGGTTAGCTGAAAATCTTGCTTGCAACCCGTAACTGCTTTGTCAACTACAGAAGGAGAGTATGTTGCTATTTCTGAGGGGGTTAAAGAGGCTATTTGATTACGTGGCCTAGTTATTGAGCTTGGAGTTGAACAAACTGTTTCAACCGTATTTTCGGATAGTCAAAGTGCCATTCACTTGACTGAAAATGATATGTATCATGCGAAGACAAAACATATAGAAGTAAAGTACCACTTTGTCCGAGATATTATGGTTGCAGGTGATATTAGTGTGAAGAAAGTTCATACTGACAACAATTCTGCAGATATGTTCACTAAAGTTCTTCCTTCAACTAAGTTTGATTGTTGTTTGAACTTAGTTGGAATTCGAAGAGCTTGATTACCTCTCAGGGGTTTCTGGACAAGTCTTTCTAAATTTGATTCAAGGTGGAGATTGTTGGTATTGATGCCTCAAATTAATTCCAAGACTTGGAGTTATGAAAGACACTTGAGGTTACTTGAGTTATGAAAGTTACTGACCATACGGAGTTAATTGTGTGGAGTTTCCATTTGGTTAATGGGAGTGCCGTTCACTTTTTCTTTGGCATCTCATAAGCCATTTTACATGGCTATAAATAGAGAGTCTATTGTTGTTGAATAGAAACACCAATTCCTTCCAACTCCTTTATTCTCCTAAAGTGTAGAATATCTTCTTGAGTACCTTTCTTTTATGTTGGGAGTTTTCTACTTACTCCACAACTTTGTACGTTGAAGATTATTCCTTGAGCATAGTGGATTTACTAGCTTGTCCAGCCCGTGGTTTTTCTCCCTCCTCTTTGGAGGGTTTTCCACGTAAAATTGGTGTCTTGTCTTTGTTCATTCTCTTCTCTATTTTCTTGTTCGATTTCATATTGGGTTTGCTTCCACTAGTGCTCATTTATATCCAGGTTCAAAAGTTTATAAAAGACAAGGTTGTCAACCCGTGGGTCGACCCACTTTGACCCTGACCCGGTGAGAAAAACGGGTCGCACGCATCTGCCGGGTCGACCGCTACAAGGTACCGGGTTGGAGGTTAAATTGTGTCATTTTTTTCTTTGGTTTGCGAAATGCGCCTATTTTCCGATTTTTCTTTTCGCCTAACTCAATCTTTGGAATCCTAAGTTTAACATTTGAATATTGATGTTATATAAGTGTGTGTGAATTTTCACTATATGTTGGATCTAAGTACGATATGTTATTTTGGTGTAATATTATATGTTATAACTCATATGTTAGATAAGATTTGATATAATTTAGGGTTAATACCCTAGTTTGGCCCGAAGTTTGGCGTGAGTGACAGCTCTGGCCCCATTTTTCAAATAAGACATTTATGGCATACTTTTGAAACTATTTGACAAATTTGACACAAAATTTTCTTTAACCGTTAATATTGACGGTCAAACATTATTCCGTTAGTGACTCACCAAAAAAACTGATGATATGGCATGCCACGTCATTAAATAATATTATTTTAATTTTATAATTCAATTAAAATAAAAATTAACAAATTAAGAAAAATCCCCAAAACCCCAAATCCAAACCCTAACCCTAGTACTTAACGAAACTCCATCACCGCTTCACCTTGGGACGAGCGGCAGCGGTCGCGGCATGATGAACCTGGTCGTCTCCGCCGAGATCCTCCGTACAGAATTAGGGATTTCAACCTCCCGTCGCTCTAGCCAATCAACTAAAGCCTTGACTGATCTGCAATCATTCTTCACGACCCGACTCGGGAACAAATTAGGATTTTTCGGGAGGCTATTATTGGGGTGATTATTCCTCTGCCTCTTCACCATAGCACTCATCATTACTCTGGAATTCGTAGCTAAATGGAACGTCGTCAGAGTTCTTGGTTTCGACATTTTCTCCTCGACCTGAATCGACATCTTGCCAGAGCAAAGGCATCTCCGTCTGATAATCCATTTCTTCACCGACCCTCTCTTCTCTTAATCATTGGTGACGGAAACCGGAGGATGCCTCACCAACACAGCCATGGCCCTAGCGAGTTCGACAGCACACAACAGCCCTGTTATGCTATCCCAGCTAGCGTCACGACCTCCCCTTTCCCTTCTGCTTTACCTTCCCTTTCCGCTCGGGTTCCGTCATTAATGAACCCAGATCCGCTGGTGGCGAGGGGAAAGCGAAATCCGATGAACCCAGATCCGGTGGAAGAAAGGAGTAACCCAAGCGCCAATGTCTAAAAATGCAAAGATTCACCCTGCGATTCTCTATAGAAGAACCCAGAAGAAGGCTCTTCGATCTGCTTCTTGGTTTGGATTTGTTCCGTTGTCCGACAGAGGAAGTAATCAAAGGAATCAGAATTCAGTTTAGGAGAAGAAGATGAAGATAAGGAACATAGTTTTTTATTAGGTAACCAGAGCGTGGAGCGGGAGCGAGAACGGGAGCGTCAGTTTTCGAAGAATTCAATATTAAGAGCGTGAATAGAGCGTCAATATTATATTATTTTAATTAATAAATTATTATTATTTCAAATTATTAAATAAAATATAAACAATTATCACAACTTACTCCTACAATTTAATTTCCCTCGTTCTATTATACAGTACTTCCCATTTAATTTCACTTTGTGTGGCGACTAACCAATTCAATGAACTTCTCCCTATATTCACGAGATAAAAAACTTAATTACTAATAAAATTATTATTATAATATAAAAAATAGTCCCACACCACACTAAAAAAATGTCTCTTTCTTCACATCTTCCCCAACCATCCTTTTCTCGATGTCTCTCTGCTCTCTCCCTCCCCCTTTATTGCCTTCCTTCTCTTCTGGAACAAATTAATAGCAGTAATTATAGCATCTCTTCAATCTAAGCAAGCAATCAGGGATGGGGAGGGTAAGATTTTAGAAAGTCTGCGCAGATGATGTCGAAAAGCCTCTCCGCCCACCTTCTTCCATTTTTTCCGATCGAAGCTCTCTACCCAAGCGCAAGATCTGCTATCCAGAAAAGCAGAACCACAAGCTCTCAACCGCCTCATCATTCTATCACAAGCAACGAATTCCAGGCTGCCCTCCCCCACTAATGAGATTGGTGTTGCTGCATGCATCTCTAACGCCATAGAACTCGCAAATTTCTTTCTCCCCTTTCTTCTAAATCTTCTTTTGAGACTAGGGAGACTTGACCCAACAGCTGAACAGAGTCGTGCTTTTGAAGAATAGACCCAAAAGGTAATTCAAGGGACAAAAGACAAGAAGAGGAAGAAGATCAAAGTTATCCTTCTGAGTTCGCTGAGAGAACGCGCTCTCAAAATCACAAATCGCGCTCTCATGAAACATAATTCGCGAATTTTTGGCGAACTCCCAAAAAATCGCGTTTTGGCGATCTGGAGCGGGAACGTGGAGGGTAGAGAGGCGAATTGGGTGACCTAAGTTTTTTAAGGATTTTATTTAAATTGTTTTTAATTTTTATTTTTAATTAATAAGTGATGTGGATGCCACCTCAGCACTAGATGTGGAGTCATTAACAGAATAAATGTTTGACCGTTAATATTAACAGTCAACATAAGTTTCGGGCCAAATCTGTTCAATATTTTCAAAAGTAGATTATAATTGTCTTATTTGAAAAATGAGGCCAGAACTGTTACTTACGCTAAACTTCAGGATAAATTAGGATATTAACCCTATAATTTATGAGGATAAGTACAATATAATGACTCTTTCAATATTTCCGGGCCAAACCGGACTAAAACGGTTGACCCATTAACCCTTGACTTACTAGCTCGACCGAATTCGGGTCAACTCGCGGGTTGACAACCTTGATAAAAGACAACATTTATTTATAGATATGATTTTTAAATTATTTTGCTGGGTATGCGTAATCTAAAAGCATGTTCTATATTTTATTTGGGAGGAATATTCCTAAACTGTCTGTAAACAATTCTGAAAATGCACGCCGATGTTAAAGCTAAGAAATGGCACGATGCAACCAAAATTGTCATTTTACGCAGAAGAATTTTGATGATTTTACAAACGCAAAACTTAGTTTTTTTATTATAATCGTAAATGAAAATGTTGATTTTTTATATAAATGTTTTGAGGAAGAATCACACGAATATATATTTTTTTTTAATTTACAACCAATATAGCGGATTAAAAAGTATTGACAAGTATATTGTGTTTTGGAGAAAAAGTTAGGCGAGACCACCTGAGACTGAGGTGCCACCACCTGAGTCTCAGGTTAATAGATGGGAAGAAAGTCCCAGGTGTTGGCACCTGAGACTGAGGTGTTACCACCTGAGACTGAGGCGTGACCACTTGAGACTGAGGTGGCACCGCGCAGAACAATCTTAATTCTAACCCTAAACCCTGAACCATGAACCCTAAACCTTGAACCCAAAACCAACGAATTTCGTATCAGTTATTCACACCACAAATGGCTAATAGGTAAGAGACATATTTATTTTTTAATTATATTATTCAAATGTTATTATGATTGTGTTTAGTTTAATTAGTGAGTTTTTCTGTAGTGATTTTAGAAGATTTGAACTAGTCGTTCGGTGGAAATCGGAGAATGTAGAGGATAATTTGGGCGTCAAATTCGTTGGTGGTGGTAGTTTTCAGTTGACGGTTTTTCAAATGTAATAGTTGTGGCCACATACGGCGACGAACTAGTGTCATCCGTCGCAAAATGTGTACTTTCCGCGACGAATTTCTAGTCGTCGCAATAGAATCCGTCGCAGAAAGTACACTTTCTTGTAGTGTGGTTTGAAGTAGTTGTTGTTTTTCAAATAGTTGTTATGGTTTAAGAAGGTTGTTGTAGTTGTTGTTCTTGGCCAAATTATAAAATGTCCGAGTTGTTGTTTGTTATTTGTTGTTCCGAATAGTTATCGCTAATAACATCATACATGAATGTAAAAATAGTTCAAAGAATAGTCCACATAAATAGTCCACATAATAGTCCACATAACAAATAAACAACAAATTCAGGCAGGAGCGTAGACAAATAACATAATTTTTTAATTTTAAAAAGTGATTTTAACTTCATTGGGCATAGCAAAATAATTGACAATGGATGCAGGTTTTGCACCATTAATTCGGTTAAAGGATGGAGTGGCTACATAGTATAATGGATTGGTGCATTGGATTGGTAGATCTATAGAGCAAATGATTGGTGGATTCATGGATTTGATCTTATGGATATGTGGATTAATCCATGGATTCAGATAATATCCAAGCATTGGACTAATATATAAATTTTGAAAATTTTAGGTACGAAAATGTCATTGTAAAAAATTTTAGATACCAAAATGTAAATTTCCAATGTCATTTGTTGTATAAAAATAAATTTAGGTACCAAATTATAAAATACAAAAAAGTATAGATACCATACTGTAATTTACCAATGATCCATGAATCCACCAATCCAAATGGATTGGATTTAAATGGATTGGATTAGTTGAAAAAACAAAAGACTGTCTGACGGGTTTTCTTTCTGATGGGGTTCTAGAGGTTAGGTTGAACAGAGCACGGTGGAGAGGTCGTTTGCTTTTTGGATTTTAGAAAATGAAAGATTTAGGTAAAACCTTGGATTTTATGGATGAAGGATTAATGAGATTTTGTTACTTTGGATTTGTGTATGATTTTAAAAAGTGCCTGTTTGTTTGTTGAATTTCATATTGGATTTGGGTCCATGGGATTTATCAATTATGGGTTGAATTTACACTTGTATACTTAATGATTTGTGTCCTTAACGTTCAATATAGAAGATATTAAAAAGAGATGAGGATAGAGACCCGTCTTTACCATCATGGATTTTAGCCTCCCACAAAATTCCAACTAAATAGGTGGGATTTTATAATTCATGGACCCCACGGATATTGACCTCAAAATAATCCCACATACATGGGCCACACACACCATAATCCAACACCACTTTAACACCGAACATGGACTTAATTTGTGCATAATCCCATGGATGTGGGATTTTGATCCAAAATCCACAATGAAAATCATATAAGCAAACGACCTCTAAGTCTAATTGGACGATTGTTCTGCTCATCCCATCCATCCCGAATCCAAGCATAACACATGGCCAATCATATCTAGGCCAAAAGGGCAGCTGTCACGGTTCTGGATGCCAGATTCGGACTCTTCCAGTTCTTTTCGTAAATCAAACTGATTATGACGATGCTCTTGGAAAGGCTCCATGGTTCATTCAATAAAAAGTCCTCACGTTTAAGAAGTGGGAGACTCCCTAGGAAGAACTATTCTAGGAATTGACAAGGATGCCATACTCGTTTGGCGGCAGGCAGGAGAACCCAAAGAGGGGAGAGAGGAAACAGTCGCATTCCAGCCCAACTCCAATCCGCCAAGAGCCCGCCAAATTTTAAGCCCAACAATCATTGAAAGAGGCGGTCGGGCTTGGCTGAAAAGAGTTGCTGCTGGGCTATTAACTGGGCCGAGTAGAAAGCCATTTACAAGTCTTCATGAGGCTGGATGTCTAGTGGCTAGTGGGCATGTTGGAGAAGGCAAGGTTGAAATGATAAATGGGCAGGGAATTTCTGAGACAAGCCCCGTCATGGAAGAGCCGGTTCCATTGCAAGTGGAGGAACCAACCCAATCCTTTGGGCTAGGTAACTTATTTTGTGATGAAAATCCAGATTTTTTATTTGAAGATTTGGATGAATCTTACCCGTTTGGATTTCAAGGTGAAATGGGCTTTCAGAATCTCAAGGCCCATTTACTATCCTCGGAATCTGTAGTGGCATGCTCTCCCCTTGGACCATTCGTTGATGGGAAGTCAAAAGGGAATGCCATTATGGTGGAATCATCGGGATCTCCTATCATTTATACTCGTAGAAACACGGGAATATGTATCTAGGAGCCGAAAGAAGGTGTTGTGGAATCATAGCCAAAAAATTCCTCAAAGATAAGGGTGGAGGTAACCAACCATAAGTGGCCCCAAACCGATAAATTAATGTATTCGCGTGGAATTGTCAATGTGTGGGGAGTTACTTGACATTCCAAACTCTTAAAATTCATCGTTGTTTGGCTAAATTATTTCTTTTCCTTAGTGAAACCATGTCATCTAGGAATACATTTTCTTCATTTATTTCCTTGTTAGGTTTTTCTGATTGTCATATTGTAGATCCTTCCTGCATGTCGAGGGGATTAGTCTTTGTTTGGCTACGTGTGGCCTCCGCGTCTGTTATTGGGTCCACCTTTTTTTTATTGACATCTCTATCATCAATAATAACTCCTCTTTCTATGGTGAGTGTCATCTTTTCATTCTAATCGAGGTTTACTTCTCTTATGTCATTGCATAGAGACAAGAACAATTAGAGGAATTACAGAGGTTCTCTACCGGATTATCTAACCCACACCTAATCATAGGGGATGCAAATTGCTCGCTATTTCCATAGGAGAAAATAGGGGGGGTGCAACTTGGCGTATGGACAAAGCTTGCCCTTTGTGGGTATTCTATACCAACAGGCTTAGTAAAGTACTTCATTCAGTCATATCTCAAGCTCAAAATGGGTTTACTATAAATCGTTAGATCACAAATAACATCATGATCAGTTATGCGATCACTCATCATATCGAAACTATATACTCGATAAGGAAATCATGGAAGGCCCTAAAACTTGACATGGAGAAAGCCTATGATCATATTGATTGGCCGTTTTTGTTTGAAATGATGAAGGAATTAAAGTTCAATAACAAATTTATGGCATGGACCACAGAATGTGTTACTACTGTTTCATATTCCATACTTGTTAATGGCTCTCCTTCGGAATATTTCAAACCAACCAGAGGACGACACCACGGGGATCTCCTCTCATCTATGCTCTTTTCAATTTGTACGGAAGAATTTTCAACGATGATAAATCAAGCAGTAAACAGGGGTTTCTTGGAAGGTGTCCGGATTCGCCAGAACTATCCTATGATCTCCTATCTTTTCTTTGCTGAAAATTCCTACCTTTATCTAGAAGCATCACAAGCTTCTTGTACGAACCTCTTGTCTCTTCTTTAGGTATATGAAGGATTCAGTGGTCAACGAGTCAACCTTTCCAAATCTGCTATTTTATTTTGTAGAAATACTAAGAGTAAAGGATGCAAATTTAATGGGGGCTCGGCTAGAAATTTGTTCTATAGGCGAGTAAGATTCCTATCTAGGTCTACCCTCCCTAGTTCCAAGAACTAAAATGAATACTTTCTCTTTATTGAGGAAAAGCTGCGCAAAAAAGTTGCAAGGTTGAAAACAATGTACCCTCTCGAAGGCTAGCAAGGATACTCTAATCAGGACTTTGGCTACTAATATACCGGTCCACGGTATGTCTTGCTTTAAGTTACCGGTTGACTGACACGCCAAAACACAACACCAAACTGCGACCAAGTGTAATCGCAGCTCGGGAATGCAGTAACAGGCAAGTTCAATTATCAACCCGGGGTCTCGATCTACTGCTTACTCAGTGATTATCTATTATCTAGCCAACTAATTCGATTGATTGTTGTTTAAATCAAAAGCAGTAAGAAAGCAGGAAATTATTCGGTTTTCTCAAGCAGGAAAGAGTCACTCGGGAATGAGTCCCCCTAGCTCCTTAGTTAGGTTCAATTGTAATTATCTTGGGTTGATTTACTGTTGATTAGACTGCGGAAGATCCGACAGTAGCTTGGAATCTCTTAAGCTGACCAAGCCCTCTCAGTCTAACTACCCGGCAGACGACTAGTCTTCACCGGGATAGAAAGCTGAAGCAATAAGCACAGAACTCCACTACTGGAATTGGATTCCAGTACAAAGCAGTAAACTGGCTAACTCTCATATAACCAATCTCCTACTATCGAATGAAGAGGCTCTAACAACCTAATCAGATTCTATCTATCTCAGGTTGCAGCAGAATTCAAGAAAAGCTGATCAGACTTCAATCAATTCAATAAACATGCATCATTCGATTAAAACCAAACAATATAATCATCCCAAGTTATTACAATCAAATCCCTAACACCAAGAAGGGTTCTTCATACCCAAGTGAGAGAAGGGTTCTACTCCATAGAGAGAGAGAAGAAAACAGTAATCGGGGTAGTCATACTCATAATGATGAGGAAAATCTGCTCCGGGATGATGATTTCCACTCCTATGACGATCTCCAAGCTCGATTTGACGAAACCCAGCTCCAAGTTAGCTTCTAGGATGTGTTCTTCGTACTTTCTCTCTCCAGGGCTCTGTTTTTGCTCTGAAAATCCGATTCTCACACTTTTGGCTCGAAATTGGCTGAAAAAACCAAGATTTCCCGACACACACGGGCAAGCCACACGGCCGTGTGGCTCACCCAGTTGCCCGTGTGAGTCAAAATGCAGTGTATCAATTAGTTCGATTTTCAGGCTTCCCACACGGTCAGGGTCGCACGGCCGTGTGAGATTTCCATCCTGCCCGTGTTTGCTCTCGGCAAAAATCACACGGCCACAATTGTAAGTTGCACGGCCGTGTGATGTCCCGGACTGCCCGTGCGGATTCCTTGGCACCTCGCCACGCGTCCGATCTTTGTCCAATCGACCCCAAACTCGCTCCCAAGCCTCCATTCACGTACTAGGACCTGAAATATCACAAACAAGCACAACCTAGCGTGAGATCGGCCTAAAACACGAGAATCAACACCTCAAACGGTGTAAGAACAGGGGTAAAAACATGTGTAATTAACGGTCTATCAAACTCCCCCACACTTAACCGTTTGCTTGTCCCCAAGCAAACCAAGTCAGACACAAGGTAAGCTTCCATTATTCAATCAACCAACATTGGGGACAAGTCATAAAGGCACAGAACACGTGAATCGTACTGGTTCTCAAACATCAACACATGAACAACCGAGTGCAACAAATTGAGTAAAGGAAGAGTCTCCCTTCTGTTCACCAACCAACCTAGACTTGACTCAACCACTTACTCAAAACTGTCAACTCATGCACCCAACTCAAGACATCAGAATAGAGACCGAGCAATCTAGGTCCTCACCGGGGTACAAGAGTATATAGAATATGAAAATGAATCACTCACTATCGACCAGTGGGGTCAGGACAATTTGATGCGAAAAATGCGCATGCTATTTCTCTCAATCCCTAACATCTCTTCACCATGATGGCAGCCTCTAAATGCTAGAGTTCACATATGGAGTGTCACCACTAACTAATCCGGAGGTCTTAGACACAGGTTCAAATGACTGGCTAGGGTCTTGGACATGGGGAAAAGGTCTTTTAGGTGGTGGAAGTATTCATAGCACAAGGTTCAACATTTTCAAACCCACACAATCACAGTCAAACAAACCGGTATTTCCATTCTGCTATTCTGCATGACTCAATATCTCAAGAGCACAAAAGTGAAGGAGGTATAAATGTTAGCATTTCCAAGCCAGACTGCTAAGAAACACTACTTACTGGGCATTATTCAGATTTTTGGTAGTGGCTCTCTTTTGCTTTCAATTTTTTCTTTGTTTTTCTTTCATTTTCTTTTCATTTCTTAAGAGAGCCACCACTTCTGCACATATTTCAAACACCTGCCCAACTTTTAAGCACTACCTCCAACACTCACATTCAATTTAGCAGAAACAGCAGAGAATATGTAAAAACCACTCTGTGGAACCTTCTAAAAGATGAAAAAGGGTGATTTTTCGTTATAGACCAAAAGAAAGGATAACACACGGCTCAAGGGGGATGACTAGGGGATATGACACATCAGGACAGTCAATTTGGTCGTGGGCTAATCCTATGCCCCCATCATCTTAGCTAGTGACAACGTGAATGCTACACATCATGGAAGAGGGATCTATCGCACAAGAAAGAAACGAGCAGGCTCCAATCTCACATGGCTACCTATATGCTCTATCTCACATTATGATACCCTGAACTAGATGCATAAACGACTGTCAAGAACAAGTGATTAAATCAAGTCACGGTGGGTGAGCAAACATTTGAAAGAACTGAACCCCTACAAAATTCTACCGCACGTCTCAGTCCTCATCATAGGTTGTCCTAGTCACAATCAAGCTGTCATGCATCAATCCGAAAACCATTCAATTCATCAATCAAAACACAGTGCCAATATGATCAAACAGAAGTACCTGGAGCCCTCAAATCGTAAGATTCGGACAGCGGACTAGGCTCCAAGCACACAAATATATATTCCCAACCGATACAAAGCACCCCCCCCCCCACACTTAAGCACGACATTGCCCTCAATGGAGGAGAGGGAGAGAGAAGGGGAACGATGTTACCGGATGGAAACACTGCTGGGGGACTGCAAGTGGACCAGTCAGCGAGAAACAAACGGGAAGATGGACAGTTCTGCACGAATCGAACACCAAGAACACACTAGCACACTGTGCGTTGGGGATAAGTGTTAGGCCACAACATAAACAATCCACAAAAGAAAACCAAAACAAAAACAAACGACACTAAGTTCAAGCTCCTCACACATGGAGCAAACACACACAAGTCTAAAACGAAAAACAAAACACCCTGAGATGGGCAACGAGTACAGCCTACTCGTCGCCAAGATTATCCAGATCGATGTCGTCCATGAAGGCGTCATCACCATCAGCACCATCATCACCATCCGCTGGGGGAGGTGGAAGTGGAGAGTCCTCCCAGGGAGTCCTCCAGACGGGCTGCTCGCCCGGTAGCAGCTGGAGTAAGTGCTGCTGAACCTCCTGCATGCGCCTAGAGCGGCGCTTCTCCCGCTCGATGTGTGCGAGAGTCACCCCCTGCTGGGTCTGGATCATGTCCAGGCGCTCATCATAAGCAGCCAAGAACTTGACACGCCAAAACACAACACCAAACCGCGACCAAGTGTAATCGCAGCCCGGGAATGCAGTAACAGGCAAGTTCAATTATCAACCCGGGGTCTAGATCTACTGCTTACTCCGTGATTATCTATTATCTAGCCAACTAATTCGATTTATTGTTGTTTAAATCAAAAGCAGTAAGAAAGTAGGAAATTATTCGGTTTTCTCAAGCAGGAAAGAGTCACTCGGGAATGAGTCCCCCTAGCTCCTTAGTTAGGTTCAATTGTAATTACCCTGGGTTGAGTTACTGTTGATTAGACTGCGGAAGATCCGACAGTAGCTTGGAATCTCTTAAGCTGACCAAGCCCTCTCAGTCTAACTACCCGGCAGACGACTAGTCTTCACCGGGATAGAAAGCTGAAGCAATAAGCACAGAACTCCACTACTGGAATTGGATTCCAGTACAAAGCAGTAAACTGGCTAACTCTCGTATAACCAATCTCCTACTATCGAATGAAGAGGCTCTAACAACCTAATCAGATTCTATCTATCTCAGGTTGCAGCAGAAATCAAGAAAAGCTGATCAGACTTCAATCAATTCAATAAACATGCATCATTCGATTAAAACCAAACAGTATAATCATCCCAAGTCATTACAATCAAATCCCTAACACCAGGAACTAGGGTTCTTCATACCCAAGTGAGAGAAGGGTTCTAGTCCATAGAGAGAGAGAAGAAAACAGTAATCGGGGTAGTCATACTCATAATGATGAGGAAAATCTGCTCCGGGATGATGATTTCCACTCCTATGACGATCTCCAAGCTCGATTTGACGAAACCCAGCTCCAAGATAGCTTCTAGGATGTGTTCTTCGTACTTTCTCTCTCTAGGGCTCTGTTTTTGCTCTGAAAATCCGATTCTCACACTTTTGGCTCGAAATTGGCTGAAAAAACCAAGATTTCCCGACTCACACGGGCAGGCCACACGGCCGTGTGGCTCACCCAGTTGCCCGTGTGAGTCAAAATGCAGCGTATCAATTAGTTCGATTTTCAGGCTTCCCACACGGTCAGGGTCGCACGGCCGTGTGAGATTTCCATCCTGCCCGTGTTTGCTCTCGGCAAAAATCACACGGCCACAATTGTAAGTTGCACGGCCGTGTGATGTCCCAGACTGCCCGTGCGTATTCCTTGGCACCTCGCCACGCGTCCGATCTTCGTCCAATCGACCCCAAACTCGCTCCCAAGTCTCCATTCACGTACTAGGACCTGAAATATCACAAACAAGCACAACCTAGCGTGAGATCGGCCTAAAACACGAGAATCAACACCTCAAACGGTGTAAGAACAGGGGTAAAAACATGTGTAATTAACGGTCTATCAAACTCCCCCACACTTAACCGTTTGCTTGTCCCCAAGCAAACCAAGTCAGACACAAGGTAAGCTTACATTATTCAATCAACCAACATTGGGGACAAGTCATAAAGGCACAGAACACGTGAATCGTACTGGTTCTCAAACATCAACACATGAACAACCGAGTGCAACAAATCGAGTAAAGGAAGAGTCTCCCTTCTGTTCACCAACCAACCTAGACTTGACTCAACCACTTACTCAAAACAGTCAACTCATGCACCCAACTCAAGACATCAGAATAGAGACCGAGCAATCTAGGTCCTCACCGGGGTACAAGAGTATATAGAATATGAAAATGAATCACTCACTCTCGACCAGTGGGGTCAGGACAATTTGATGCGAAAAATGCGCATGCTATTTCTCTCAATCCCTAACATCTCTTCACCATGATGGCAGCCTCTAAATGCTAGAGTTCACCTATGGAGTGTCACCACTAACTAATCCGGAGGTCTTAGACACAGGTTCAAATGACTGGCTAGGGTCTTGGACATGGGGAAAAGGTCTTTTAGGTGGTGGAAGTATTCATAGCACAAGGTTCCACATTTCCAAACCCACACAATCACAGTCAAACAAAACGGTATTTCCTTTCTGCTATTCTTCATGACTCAATATCTCAAGAGCACAAAAGTGAAGGAGGTATAAATGTTAGCATTTCCAAGCCAGACTGCTAAGAAACACTACTTACTGGGCATTATTCAGATTTTTGGTAGTGGCTCTCTTTTGCTTTCAATTTTTTTCTTTGTTTTTCTTTCATTTTCTTTTCATTTCTTAAGAGAGCCACCACTTCTGCACATATTTCAAACACCTGCCCAACTTTTAAGCACTACCTCCAACACTCACATTCAATTTAGCAGAAACAGCAGAGAATATGTAAAAACCACTCTGTGGAACCTTCTAAAAGATGAAAAAGGGTGATTTTTCGTTATAGACCAAAAGAAAGGATAACACACGGCTCAAGGGGGATGACTAGGGGATATGACACATCAGGATAGTCAATTTGGTCGTGGGCTAATCCTATGCCCCCATCATCTTAGCTAGTGACAACGTGAATGCTACACATCATGGAAGAGGGATCTATCGCACAAGAAAGAAACGAGCAGGCTCAAATCTCACATGGCTACCTATATGCTCTATCTCACATTCTGATACCCTGAACTAGATGCATAAACGACTGTCAAGAACAAGTGATTAAATCAAGTCACGGTGGGTGAGCAAACATTTGAAAGAACTGAACCCCTACAAAATTCTACTGCACGTCTCAGTCCTCATCATAGGTTGTCCTAGTCACAATCAAGTTGTCATGCATCAATCCGAAAACCATTCAATTCATCAATCAAAACACAGTGCCAATATGATCAAACAGAAGTACCTGGAGCCCTCAAATCGTAAGATTCGGACAGCGGACTAGGCTCCAAGCACACAAATATATATTCCCAACCGATACAAAGCACCCCCCCCCCCACACTTAAGCACGACATTGCCCTCAATGGAGGAGAGGGAGAGAGAAGGGGAACGATGTTACCGGATGGAAACACTGCTGGGGGACTGCAAGTGGACCAGTCAGCGAGAAACAAACGGGAAGATGGACAGTTCTGCACGAATCGAACACCAAGAACACACTAGCACACTGTGCGTTGGGGATAGTGTTAGCCCAGACGGCAACAACATAAACAATCCATAAAAGAAAACCAAAACAAAAACAAACGACACTAAGTTCAAGCTCCTCACACATGGAGCAAACACACACAAGTCTAAAACGAAAAACAAAACACCCTGAGATGGGCAACGAGTACAACCTACTCGTCGCCAAGATTATCCAGATCGATGTCGTCCATGAAGGCGTCATCACCATCAGCACCATCATCTCCATCCGCTGGGGGAGGTGGAAGTGGAGAGTCCTCCCAGGGAGTCCTCCAGACGGGCTGCTCGCCCGGTAGCAGCTGGAGTAAGTGCTGTTGAACCTCCTGCATGCGCCTAGAGCGGCGCTTCTCCCGCTCGATGGTTGCGAGAGTCACCCCCTGCTGGGTCTGGATCATGTCCAGGCGCTCATCATAAGCAGCCAAGAACTTGACACGCCAAAACACAACACCAAACCGCGACCAAGTGTAATCGCAGCCCGGGAATGCAGTACAGGCAAGTTCAATTATCAACCCGGGGTCTAGATCTACTGCTTACTCCGTGATTATCTATTATCTAGCCAACTAATTCGATTGATTGTTGTTTAAATCAAAAGCAGTAAGAAAGTAGGAAATTATTCGGTTTTCTCAAGCAGGAAAGAGTCACTCGGGAATGAGTCCCCCTAGCTCCTTAGTTAGGTTCAATTATAATTACCCTGGGTTGAGTTACTGTTGATTAGACTGCGGAAGATCCGACAGTAGCTTGGAATCTCTTAAGCTGACCAAGCCCTCTCAGTCTAACTACCCGGCAGACGACTAGTCTTCACCGGGATAGAAAGCTGAAGCAATAAGCACAGAACTCCACTACTGGAATTGGATTCCAGTACAAAGCAGTAAACTGGCTAACTCTCGTATAACCAATCTCCTACTATCGAATGAAGAGGCTCTAACAACCTAATCAGATTCTATCTATCTCAGGTTGCAGCAGAAATCAAGAAAAGCTGATCAGACTTCAATCAATTCAATAAACATGCATCATTCGATTAAAACCAAACAGTATAATCATCCCAAGTCATTACAATCAAATCCCTAACACCAGGAACTAGGGTTCTTCATACCCAAGTGAGAGAAGAGTTCTAGTCCATAGAGAGAGAGAAGAAAACAGTAATCGGGGTAGTCATACTCATAATGATGAGGAAAATCTGCTCCGGGATGATGATTTCCACTCCTATGACGATCTCCAAGCTCGATTTGACGAAACCCAGCTCCAAGATAGCTTCTAGGATGTGTTCTTCGTACTTTCTCTCTCTAGGGCTCTGTTTTTGCTCTGAAAATCCGTTTCTCCCACTTTTGGCTCGAAATTGGCTGAAAAAACCAAGATTTCCCGACTCACACGAGCAGGCCACACGGCCGTGTGGCTCACCCAGTTGCCCGTGTGAGTCAAAACGCAGCGTATCAATTAGTTCGATTTTCAGGCTTCCCACACGACCAGGGTCGCACGGCCGTGTGAGATTTCCATCCTGCCCGTGTTTGCTCTCGGCAAAAATCACACGGCCACAATTGTAAGTTGCACGGCCGTGTGATGTCCCGGACTGCCCGTGCGGATTCCTTGGCACCTCGCCACGCGTCCGATCTTCGTCTTCGACCCCAAACTCGCTCCCAAGCCTCCATTCACGTACTAGGACCTGAAATATCACAAACAAGCACAACCTAGCGGTAAAAAGGCCTAAAACACGGTGTAAGAACAGGGGTAAAAACATGTGTAATTAACGGTCTATCATTCACACTTGTCGACATTTAAATGGGCATATAGCAAGGTTTTGGTGGGATACTCTATAATTTTGACCATCCAATCCACTGGGTTTCTGGGAAAGGTCTATCTCAAAGTAAATTTCACGGAGGGCTAAGTTTCAGGGAATTTAGGGAATTTAATCAAACTCTATTAGCTAAGCTCTGTTGCCGCATTTGGTCAAATCCTAACTCACTTCTTAGTCGCTCGTATATAGGAAGATACTTCAGTCAAAGTACAATCTTGAACGCTTCAATAGACTCTAACCCATCTTGGCGATGCAGAAGCATTTTATCTAGACGAGATCTCCTCCAACAAGAAATGCGTTGGCAGGTAGGGGATGGAAAAGATATAGATGCTTTCAAAGATAATTGATTATTATCTGATAAGCCCTCCCCTCCCGAACTAATGCTTCAAGAAGTCAATAATAGTTCGAGAGTGTCTTTTTTATTAGAGAAGGAGAAGGGGTATGACATGTCCCTAGACTAAGGTATTGCTTCACGAAGAAATCAGTAGAACTCATTTGTAAGATGGTAGTTCCCATACTACTGCAACAAGATAAACAAATTTAGCATTTCACGAAAAATGGGTTTTATTCGGTTAAAACAGACTACCATCTTGCTTTGGAAAATATCTTGATAGCTAGTCAGAAGTCAGTGGCTCATATAATAAACCCTTCTATTTGGAAAATAACTTGGGCGCTTGACTAGGGATGACAGTGGGTCTGGTTGGGGCGGGTTATTGCCAAACCCAAATCCAAACCCATGTGTTTATCCACCAAAAAAACACGAGGTAAAACCCACTGGATTTGGAAAACTCAAACCCGACTCAATCCGCTGGGTATCCGCGGGGTTCATGGGCAGAAAAGATAAGGTCCTCTCACCTAATGTTGGAGGACATCCCCCCAACGGAGAATATGATATTTATGTAATGATAATATAGTATACAATCTACAGGAATACATATTCGTCCAACAAGAAAAATGTATGCTTATAATTGATAGTAGTATAGAATCAAGCTTTCAAGAATATGATATTTATGTTATGAGAATATGATATTATTGAAGGCTTGATGATATTTATGTTATGAGAATATGATATTCTTGAAGGCTTGATGATATGTATGTTGTGATAATATGATATTCTTGAATGCTTGATTTCATAATACTATCTATTATAAGAATACATTTTTCTTGTTAGACGAATATGTGTTCCTGTAAATCGTATACTATATTATCATTACAAAAATATCATATTATCCGTTGGGAGGACGTCCTCCCAATAGTAGGTGGGAGGACGTCCTCCCAAGTTTCTTTGGCCTTGTGATTTCAACATCCGGGAGTGTCGAATCCTTACCTTGCAGAGCTGCTTACTGTCAATGCCATTTCACTAGTGCTATCCCGAAACCTTCTTCGAGTCATTATTGGAGGTGATTCTGAAGTGGTCATTCGGCAACTTGACGGTAGATGTTGTGAAGACTCGGTAGGCGGTCCCTTACTTCGTGACTGTTTTCATCTGTTGCATTCTTGTTCTTCTTGTATAGAATTTAGGTCGGTCTCACGGACTATCAACTGGGCTGCCCCTAGAGTGACAAGACAAGCTCTGCTGGTATCCTATGTAGAGATAACTTCATTTGACTTTGTAGGATTGCTTCATTAGTTGTTACTTGGGGGTTTTGGGTAGAGTTATTACTATTTTACCTTGTCATTACTTGAGGAAAAAATAACACCCTCTGCATGGCACTAACCTTTTGTTGATGTAATTATCGAAAATTCCATTAATTTAAATTCTTCATAAGATTGTATGTTTTGACAAAGCTATGTTTACATCAGGGTTGGAGCTAGGTGGGCTCTGTACGTCATTTCGCTTATTTCTAAAACTAAGTATAAAACCTCATAAGAATCCGAAAAATCACATATAAACAAAGCAATAAATCTAATTTGTGATGTGGCAACCATATATCTAAGTTCATATACTTAATAGAGTGGAACGATGGCCTGCATGCCTCCCCCTTGTCCGAGATTGGAACTAATTCAATTTCATAACATATCTATTTGATAAAGGAATATGGACGTTGAAGGAGGAGTATGAATTAAAAGGCCGGTGGCCGGCAGGCAGGCAACCTGCCGGCGAAACTAGTTACGAATATATTGTTACAAATATTTCCGGAATCATTGGAGCGAATTCCGCGTCTGAACGTTAGATTAATACCATCCCCTACTGCTATCCACCTATATATACAGAAGTTCCATTCCAGCAACAAATACTATTCAGAAACTCATTCTGACAAGACAACCCATTGAAGCCAGCCCACCAGCTTAATAATTTGCTCAACTACTTGCAACTAGGAGCGCGATAGCTTGCTGCAATTACGTACCCCAGGCCTTAGCTCAGTGCTCAGAAAAGGTAATTATTCCATGTGACAGCATATCACAATAATTCACCGCAGTTATTTTTCTTCACATCATTCGCCATAGTAAAATTAAACTTGTCGTGGCTCGTCTTCTGCATTTTTACTCCCATGCATGTTAATTCTGCATTTTTAGTTGATATGATTTGAATCGGATTATTTATAGTCGACTGAAAGTTAAGGAGTTCAGAATTTTAAAGTTTAGGGTTTTTTTATTTTTACTATTTCTTTCTTTTTACCAGTGTTATTAAGACCGGACCGTGCTGGTCGGTCGGATCGCTAAAACCGCCATTCGGCCGAAAAATCGGCTCGGGCCAGTTATTTAGCCGCTACGGTTTTATGGAACGTCCTGCGAGCGGCCGAGGTGGTTAACCGCTCGAACCGGTCGCTCGGTTTTCCCCCTTTTGGTCGTTCTATTTGAGACTCCGGTTCATGTTCAGACTCGTGTGACATTGCTTTTAATTTTGAACAATGTGGTAGTTTGGAATTGGATTCTAAAACTTCTGGTACTCATGTTTTGGAATTGTTAAGAGTGTAATTTACTGATTTAGTCATGGTTTACCATTACTAGTTATAATGATTGGTTATTAGTTACCGGTTTTCTAACAGTTTTTAAACGGTTTAATGTCGATTGGACCGCAAAAGATCGAATCGTTCACTTTATCGGGTCATACTCCGGTTTGCTTTTGATAACATTGCTTTTTACTATATATTTTATAATTTAAAAGTGTGAATTCCATATTTTTACTATATAGATTTTTACTATTTCTTTCTTTTTACTATATATATTTTTACGCATCCACGCGTTCTAGACTTCTAGTTCTTCGAGTTTCTAGTCGTGCAAATTGATGTCGTGATTCCCCCTATTACATACTAATAATAACTATGTATGTTCATATATAATATCATTGCAGCCAGGATGACGCACGCAGTAACTAAGCAGCACTCCAAAAAGGCCTCAGCAGCAGCAGCAACAATTCCACACGTAGTGGAAGACTGCATGGGATTCGTACAACTATACAACGACGGCACCGTTTCGAGGCTCAAAGACATCGACTTTCTGAAGTTCAACCTTCCACGAATCCGCGACGACGCCGTCTCCTACAAGGATTGCCTCTACGACGAACCTCACGGCCTCCACCTCCGCATCTACAAGCCCGTATCCGACCGCCGCGACGGAGGAGGACGGCGAAAAAAGCTGCCGATCCTCGTCTACCTCCACGGCGGCGGCTTCTGCTTGGGCTCGCGAGACTGGCCCAACTTCCACAACAGCTGCCAGCGGCTGGCGTCGGGGCTCGACGTGGTGGTCGTCGCGCCTGATTACCGTCTGGCACCGGAACATAGGCTGCCGGCGGCGGTGGATGACGGGGAAGCTGTCATGTACTGGCTGAAAGCTCAGGCGACAGCGTCTTGTGGTGAAGGGTACGAGGAGGATTGGCTGGCGCCGGAGGGAGTTGACTTTGACCGGGTCTTCGTTATGGGGGATTCGTCGGGTGGGAACATTGCTCATCAGCTGGCGGTACGGTTTGGAAGTGGTTCGCCCGGTCTGGCTCCGGTTCGAGTGAGAGGGTTTGTTCTGCTGGCGCCTTTTTTTGGAGGGGTGGATAGGACAGAATCGGAGGAAGGGCCTAGGGAAGAAATGCTGAGTTTGGAGGATCTAGACAGGTAAAAAAATATATATAATTTGTTAAAAAAAATCTTACATCTGAAAAATTGCTTATCAGTTATCATATTTGATTTTAGGGTTATTAAATCACGAATTTAACGCAAAATATTTTATTAATTTTTTGTATTATCTTCTATACGATTTAATTTTAAAATTATTTCTTATAAGTAATTTTAAGTGTTAGCTGATGAAGTTTAATACTTAAGTAATTTTTTATTTAATATCTTAAAATGGTTTGAATTCGAATCTTTTTGTTTTCTTATATAATTTTTTTAATCATATAGTTGACATAAATAAATATGGTTGGCTTCGCACTTGACTAGTAGTGAAGGTGGATTGAAACTACGAGATATACTTTAAAGTACAGATAGGATTACATATAAAATTTGTAACAATTGAAATTAAAGTAATCGACAAGGGAGAGAAAAGAAAAAAGAGGTAATTGGCGATTTCTGTCAAGAGAGAATGAGAGATCACCATGCTCCCTGTGGCGGTTCTAGTGAGAGAGAGAAATATGGATTCTCTGATTTTGGCGAAGAAAAATAATTGTTTGGTTGATGGTTGGAATGTAAAATTAAAATGGACGATATAATTTCCATATTAAATTTAGAACGACGTTTAGCAATGAGAAAAATAATATGTAGCAGTAAATTGGCTGGTTGAGGTCAACCATGTAATTAATGATCGACTTCATTTATTCCGACATAGGTTTTGGAGGCTAGCTTTGCCTATTGGGGAGAACAGAGACCACTGGTTGGCCAACCCATTGGGCTACTTATCATCATCACCGGAAGCAGCAACTAAAGTGGATCTAGATCCAATCTTATTGATCGTCGGCAGCCGTGAATTACTGAAAGATCGGGCAAAGGAGTACGCCGTGAAATTGAGAGAGATGGGGAACGTGGCTGAGTATGTGGAAATTGAAGGAGAGCAACATGGTTTCTTCACCAACGATCCTTACTCAGAAGTCTTATCAACCAAAGTTATTGAAGTAGTGGGGAAGTTCATGTACAAGGGAGATTACTGATCAGGAGATCTCTAGAATTAATTGTTCATCTTGCATTGGGCTATAGTAGTAATGTCTATTGAGGTTAGGATGTTTTTACATATTAATGATGGTTGGATCACACATTTTTTGGTTCATAATCATGATCACATAAGAAGTCCTGATCTTAATAAACATTAAAACTATAATGAGATTGGTTTTTCTTTATTACTGCATTCAAAATAAACATTTTTTGTATCACATTAAAATGACATTGTTATTCGATTATTGCCAAATGATAAATTGACACTATATATCTCTAAAATCCCACAAATAAATGTACTTATGGTTACCCTGTCTCTAAAAGTATTAAAGAACCTCTAAGATTGTCGAATTGTATGGGGACATGACCCTTTCATCAAGCAATCAGGTAAAGGTAATACTTTATTTCTAAATTAAATATGCCAAAGTGATGGTGGTGTCAACACTTTGGCCTCAAAATCCAAGTGAATGTGAATTGTTTGTGATTTGACACTTTGATTTGAGTTTTTCCATGGTTAATGAAAAGAAAGGGATATAGTATGAGGTAGATATGTTGTTATTGTTTTTTTTTTTTCACATGTTATTGAGGGCTTTGAGAAGAAGTAAGGTCGGCACTAAAATTTTGGAGGTTATCTTACAAAAATTAAATGTGGTACTAATTTATTATAATCTAATAAAATGAAAATCATAACATAAATTAAACACATTATTAGGGTTGAACAAAGTGACCCGCAAACCAATCTATCAATTCAACTCGACCCAACCCACCCAGTTTAAGGTTGGATGAGGGGTTATTTTTTTTGTACAACCCGACCCAACCCGTATACCAACTATTAGGATGAGTGTTCTATAAAAAAATAATTGTGTCTTGTATAAGCATATTTGCGATTCACGTAACCTATACATTTTTCGACTTAAATTTAGACATAAATTTAACATAGGCTACGATTCACATAACCCTTTTTCTTGTATACAATTTTGATAGATAATATATTATAGATGTATTTGTTTATATCCTCTTTTTAAAAACTAGATATATGTTGAAGCAAATTCCATTTTATTAAAATTCAAACAACATTTATACATTTTGATGCTTTTCATGTCGGTTTATTGATTTGAATTTATTAGTTAGTTATATAATATTTTTATGGTATAGAATAATCATTTTTTGTGTTGGTTGGGTTTTTACTTAAGAATATCGTCAACCCGACCCGACCCAATTATATACAAATAATAGGGTTTAAATTTGTTGGGTGGGTTTGGATTTAATATTTTCAAAACCGTAGGTCATGAGTTGGGTGATTAAAATGGTTAAACCCGAACCACCCTACACATTATATTGTTAACTGGAAATTAATATCCTTCTTGCTATTCTTTTTTAATTTACCGTTCCGTCAAGACAAGTAAGAGGAAGGTAGAAAGAGACTGAATGCTCGTCGCTCGAGTGACGTACTCTGTGAGAAGGTTCTTGCATCGAAACTACTCAAACCATTATCTATGGAAAACAAACTAATAGTTTACCAAACAATGAACTTATTAGATGTTAGATTAGATAATCGATAGAATTGTAATATTTCAAGCATGGACCAGGAAACTGGATCGTACCGGCCGGTTTAACCGGAAAAATCGAAAACTGAACCAAGCACGATACGGTAGGCTGGTTGGCTTCAGAATATCTTATCGGCCGATTTTTACGGCTTAACCAATGCGAACGAAAATACTGCCCGGCTTTGTTCTAATCGACGGTAGGCTCACTGTAAGAAAACGCCACCGTTCTGACACTGAAAATAAAAAAATAAAAAACAAATCGGCCAAAGGCCAAAAACTAAAAAACGCAAAACCCTAATATGGCCACCCTTTCCTTTCATCGTTTCCATTCCCCAAACCCCAGCACCGCCCGCCGCTCCTATTCTCCTCCCGCGACTACAAGTGGCGACCCACGATCGACGACCCCGCGATGGCGACCCACGACGTGGGACTGGAGAAAGCAAAGAGGAAACCCGCTCCCTGCTCCGCTCCCTGGCGATTGGCGACTGGTGTCGATCCCTGATCCGCTCCGTCGTTGCTCTTCTCTCCTCAGCTGCTCCGCCTACTCGAGGTTCCCTCCCATGCTGCTGAAGAAGACAAAAACGCGTCGGCCCTGCTCAAGACAAGAACGCGAGTTCAAACCTTCAAGGTAAGGAACTGCTCGAGTCACCCACTCTCCCTCCCTTGTTTCATGCTTTTGACTGATTTTAGTATACGGTGGAGTTTTTTGTTCCAATGTTTGGTGGAAAATAGATTGTATTTGGAGACGGCTTTATATAATAATTTATGTCCTCTATTTTGTTATCCACTATATTCCGGTATTATTCCGAAACGGTATCCTGAATTTTTCTGTACAGTTTTTAACAAAAAAAAATATTTTTTAATTATAAAAATGTTTTTTTCCAGTAAACCTAAACTCGACACAATTTTGAGTAAAAATAGGTATATTAGTTTTTTTTTTGGTGGGGAACGGAGCGCTAAGGGCGCTCCAACGGTATATTAGTTAATATAGAGTGAAGTTAACATTTTTTTATTGAACTAAATCGATCTTATGAAATGAAATTATCCTCAAACGGATAGATTATTATCATATCTACATAACCAATATCATTTAGCATTTTATCCACTAAACAATATGTTATTTTAGATAAGTAGACAATAATTACTATGGGAAACCTAATTGGCCATAGATCTAGATCCGACGGACAATAGATGAACACATAGGTTATATAAGGAGAGAGTGAGGTAAAAGAGGGACTTGAAACTTCCCCACTTGCACTTTGAGGAGTTTGGGAGCCACCAATGAATAGTAACTCCAATGTTATACTTTTATATATGAATGAATATATGAGTATATGAATTCTTCATCATAATAAATGTGTTATGGATTATGCATAATAGATATGTTATGGATATTCAGTAGAGGTCGTGTTTCGAGATGGGTTGTGAATTGGTGGGCCAAGGCGATGATTTGGGCTGAAGATCATAGACAAAAACCTAAGGATATGAAAACTTAAGTAGACAATAATTACTATGGGAAACCTAATTGGCCATAGATCTAGACCCGACGGACAATAGATGAACACATAGGTTATATAACGAGAGAGTGAGGTAAAAGAGGGACTTGAAACTTCCCCACTTGCACTTTGAGGAGTTTGGGAGCCACCAATGAATAGTAACTCCAATGTTAGGCTTTTATATATGAATGAATATATGAGTATATGAATTCTTCATCATAATAAATGTGTTATGGATTATGCATAATAGATATGTTATGGATATTTGTAGAGGTCGTGTTTCGAGATGGGTTGTGAATTCGTGGGCCAAGGCAATGATTTGGGCTGAAGATCATAGACAAAAACCTAAGGATATGAAAACTTAAGTAGACAATAATTACTATGGCAAACCTAACTGGCCATAGATCTAGACCCGACAGACAACAGATCAACACATATGTTATAGAATCAGAGAGTGAGGTAAAAGAGGGACTTGAAACTTCCCCACTTGCAGTTGGAGGAGTTTGGTTTCCATTAATGAATAGTAACTCCAATGTTAGCCTTTTATATATGAAAGTAGTGAGGGTCTGTTTGTAGAGGGATGTTCCTCCCGTGAATTTTGGTTGTTGGGAAGATTTGGTATCATTGATGATGGTACATTGGACAAAGCTAGATGATGTAGTGAAAGTGAGGCATTTTTGGTGAGAGATGTGTGGAAGGATGTATATGAACACTGGCTTTATATCTCGAGGTCTTTATCACCACGATATTAATTTTTTTTTTTTTTATGATGTATGAGACTAAAATATAGTAAATTAATCTCTTTCTATGGAGGTTCGATGAAATTTTTAAAACTATAACTATGGCCAAAATTTGTGGAGGAAATGAAAAATGATTAAATTTGACATTAGGTTGTTTGGAGTGAATTTGACGAATCTTTCATCTTTCATCTGCCATCTTCATCTCCTCTTTAAAGCGACAAGAAGTAACTACCTTGAGAAACTTATTTGCTTACGTGGAGTTACAATTACGCTCTCATATGCTTTGATGATCCCGTATCAATGGTAGTGGTCTCCTCTTCAGTCTTGGTCCCATCTACATAGTAGATCTTCCTTAAATTTGTTTGTAAGCTAAGAAAAATTACTATTGCAGGAAGACCAATTCTTGTCACCTGTAAGTGGGTATATCAATCATGTGGGTTAAAATTGAAAGAAAAAAAAATCACCACTTATGACCGTGGGAGAAGCGAGGCGACGTCCTTGCAACTTGACCTCATCTCCATCTTGACAACCTAGGGTGTATGTTATTCTCCCTTCTCCTCATCGCACCAAGGGGGTACTTGCAACTTTGCCAAATTACAAGACTGGCTAGCTACTTGTATGACTATCGCAAGATGTGTCAAGACATAAAGAGCCCTAATCATTGTCTTGTTCGAAGTGATCACCGCCTCGTCACATTAGGGCATGTTTACGACCCCCATCTCATGAGGGTAGCTCCTCCCGTCGCTGCATCAGGAGAGATATAGACGATGATGACCCCACTCATCACATGGGTTCATCAATATTTGGTCAAGAGTATGCTCTCATCATTAAGTTACACATTATCTCGCTCCTCTCCTCCATAGTTAGCCAATTTCTACCCGCCTCATTGCACTAGAGGTAAACTGATGGCCCCTTTGATAACACAATGGGGTATGCGATTCACACTTCTCATGACATGAGCGTGGATAATCAACACTAAGCCAAAATTTGGAGTTGATGGAGTGATATAAAGGGATGTAGGGTGCATAATGGCCTGGGTGCCACGAGCCTAAGTAACTTAATACATGTGGTCATCTTAACTTCTTTCAATTGATAATAAAGTTGGTCTGATAAAACCATTGAAAGCCATCCATATGAATTTATACGGTAGAATGATTAATTTATGACTTAATGAAATATTATTTCTCGTAATTAACCGATGTGCTACAAAATTTACATCTTAGGTAAATAGTATTTTTGTATATCGCTCATACTTTTTCTATATAACTTATGTACTATCACGGGAGGGCTAGGGTGCTAACCCTTTTTTTGTTAGTGTGTTAGCTCCAATCAATCAAAATATTTCGTTTGAATGACTTTTTTATTTAAATGAGATGACCACAATTAATAAGGGGGAATGTGAAGAAGGGGCACGCTTGGTATTATGAAAAAATTGGGAAAGGGGAGGGAAGGGGGACCACAAACCATGCCACAACCTCCTCCAAGCATGCCACAACATCAAAGCACGCTACAACCCCCTCAAAGCATGCCACAACCTCCTAAATAACGCCACAACCTCAAAGCATGCCACAACCTCCTAAATAACGTCACAACCTCAAAGCATGCCACAAGACCACATAGCATGCCACAAGTTTATATATAAAGCATGCCACAAATAGTGGACCGGTTTGTAAATTTGTAAAAATTTAGGTACCAAAATGTAAGGGGAAAAATCAAGTACTAAATGTAATTTTCCATCGATATTTTTAGTACTCGAATGTAAAAAAATAATTTTAGATACTAAATAATAATACCTATGAAGTTTAGGTACCAATACTGTAATTTGTAAATAAAACATGGAAAAACAACGTGAATGGAAGGGGAGGAGAAGAGAAGGGAAAAGGAAAGAGAGAAGAGTTAAAATACAATAATACCATTAATGAATGTAAGTGTTAGCACCCTATCCACTCCCTACCATCATAGTATTTTGATTTTTCCAATGGTTTTTTTTTTGTCAAAATATATAAAAGTAATTTGTTTTTGCCAATAGACACTAGTATATACGAGAATTAAATAAACTTACAGCAGGTGAATAATTAAAGTAGATGGTGTCATACGTATTCTTTTTTTATATAATTAGTCCTACGTATTATATTTAATCTCATTATTATTTTGTTAATAATGTTTAAAATCGGTGATGGAAAAGAAGAACTCTAATCGGTTGAACATGAAAGAGAGAGGATTGGAGTTATGCTAAAGGTTTTAGTTAGGCACCTCGATCTCATACGTTCCGTCGTTACATTAGCCACAGGGTTCAAAATGGACGGCTTACTACTGGTTGGCGATGACTACTGTAATTTCCACACAACCCTAATTTATTTGCATAGTCGTCAGCAACGCACCATTATTTTATTAATCAATCCCGTTGTAATTAAGAGAATCATAACACTAATTCTCAAGAGCTACAAAACAAACCAAAAAAGTATACAAACCCCTTAGATATCTACTAGAAATGTAAGAATCATTCTCCCCCTCCAGTAATATAATGCCACCTGTGTACGCATTCGCATACGCACCCCCGCCATAGTTTTTGCATATAAACCCGCATGACAACATCCTCAACTGATCATTCAGCAGCCACAGAAGTTGTTTGCTTCCGTCTAATCATGGACACGAAGCATTGCATCTCAATCACACTGGCTGTTCTCCTGGCGTTCTGCTCCTCTCGAGCTGCGTGCCGAATCGTGTACGAGAAATCCGCCGCTAACAGCACCGTTATTGGCGAAGCAGCGGCCAAATTCGCGAGGATCAGAAATGCCAAAGCCGAGCTGACGATAAACGGGTTCCAGAAGGGCGAGTCAGGTGGCGGGCCGTCAGAGTGCGACGGCAAGTTCCACCCGGACGACACGCCGGTAGTGGCGCTGTCGACCCCGTGGTACGCTGACGGGCAGCGGTGTTTCCGGTCCATCACCATTCGAGGGCCCAATGGGAATTCGGCGACAGCACGCGTGGTGGATGAATGCGACGTCGCGCACGCCCACTGCAAGCCCAATATCGTCGACGCCTCCAAAGCCGTGTGGGAAGCCCTGAAGGTGCCGCGCAACCAGTGGGGCCTAATGGCGGTCACGTGGTCAGACGATTGATTGCTCGCTCACTGTCGATCACCCAAGTCGTTGGTGTCGAAAAAATGGATCGTACGTACGTGTCGAATAAGATGTGAGAAAGAAAACAAGTCTGGTAAGGTTTATCTTTCCATTTTGAGTTTGTTTTGGGTGTCTCTTTCTTTGTTGGAATAAAACGCTTATCGTAGCCGATGGTAGATTTTAAAATCTTGACGAACCTCGAAGAATAATGTGGCTCATCATCATCACCTTGTAGTCCCGCAAATCTATGTGTATGTTTGATTCTTCGTAATGCAAGCAGTCTTTTAAGTCAGTCATTGTCGATCACCAAGTGGCCGCTTCAAGTAAGCCGTTGGCTTGAGAAAAAGGATCATATGGAGTAAAGAAGTTGCATCGTTTGGATGGAGTTTTTTTTTTTTCAAAAAGATATCATATATTGATCAAAAAAGATAGTTACATCCTGGAAACAAGCTAGACCCGGAAATTAAAGAGGCGAAAAACAGTCGGATACAGAGAGAGTGCTTTTCTAGCTACCGAATGAGCTACCCTATTGTTCTCCCAACCTACAAATCGCACACTAAACCCAAAGTGGATGCGTAAACTTTGATCAATCTCCTCCAAGACAACACCCAGACGGCTATCCCTTACGTCGGCTTGGTTGATCTTATCAATAAGAAGCTTCGCATCCCCCTCGAACCGGACCTATGACAAACCACACTCCACACACCAAGCCACAGCCTCCCGCAGCACAAGCAATTCCACCATCTTAGGCTCATCAATCTGGGGGAACTAAACCCCCTTCGCCAATAGAAGCGATCGCGCCGGATCGAACAGTACCATTCCACCAGCGGAGTGCGATCCATTCCTAGTTGCTCCATCCCACATGCATATAAAGCGGGAATCATCCTCTTCACTTAAGGGCTGCAGTACCGGAAAAGACCCCCTAGGGACCTGGTCAACTGGCAAGCTCACCCATTCTTCAAATTGCTGATTGAATTGACGCATTAGCGCAGGAATCCCAAACTATTTGCCTTCAAAGACAACCCAATTCCGGGAACGCCATATCCGCCAGAGGATAGCAACCACCGCCATGAACAAATGTGGATGATGGATCAGAGCCAACAGACGCTAAAGAAACAAGGGGAACGTGTGCCGAGGCAGTCCCTCCCCCAAGTATTCCAGCCCCGAGTAATCCCAGAGGGCTCGCGCAACCGGGCAATCAAGAAACAAGTGCTCCATTGTCTCCGGACTTTCCTAGCAAACCGGACATCGGGGGAGAACCGGAACCTTTTTTTCAATGAGCGCTTCAGTAGTTGGTAAAGACCGACTAAGGATTTGCCAGACAAAAACCTTCAACTTGGGAGGTATCGCTGCCCCCCACAGCCGAACCAACTTGGCTTATCCATCCAACTAACCGAGGACCGCCACCCCCCCCCCTCCTCCTATCCAACTCCACCGCCAAATGATAGGCCGACTTAACCGAGAACACTCCGTCCGTCTTGTTATGCCAGATCAGTTTATCAGGAACATTCTGCCGCAGAAGCGGGATATCCTTAATGGCACGGCAGGTAGGAGGGTCAAACCACTGACTCAGTTTGTCATCAGACCATCGTCCTTCCCCTGGGCAGATAACCTCCGCCACCGAAGGGTCACCCCCTTATGGCAAGACTTGCGGGTTATAACACGGGGGATCCAACTGGAGCCCTGGTATCCAGTTAGAGTGGAGAAGAGAAACCGAGTGACCATTCTCTACCTGCCACCTCAGCCCCATTTCCAATAATTGACGCCAAAAGAGAATACTCTGCCACCCCCATGAAGGGTGTGATCGAGCCTTCGCCTCCAGGAAGGTCCCCTGAGGGAAGTACTTCCCCTTATACACCTGAGCAAGGAGACATTGGGGCTCATTGAGGATCCGCCAACCAATTTTTGCTAACAAAGCCTGATTAAATTGCTCAAATTGGCGAAATCCCATTCCCCCATCGTGTTTACTCCTGCACAGATTACGCCAGGACACCCATCTAACCTTGGGATGAGCCTCATCCGCACCCCACCAGAAGCGGGCCACATGTCTATCCAATAGACGACACAGAGAGAGGGGTAAACAGAAGCACGACATAACATGCAGAGGCAACGCCAACGCGATTGATTTAATCAATGTTTCCTTTGCCGCCCAGGACAGAGTTATTTGCTTCCACCCCTGTAATCGCTCTATCAGTTTATCTTCCAAGTATCGGAACGTAGTCATTTTCGATCTGGCAACCAGCGTAGGTAACCCCAAATATTTATCATGGACCCCTACCGCACCCACTCCTAGAATTGTGGCCAAAAATTCTTGGTCTGGCAGGGCAATATTCTTGCTAAAGCACACTGCAGACTTTGCCAGATTAACCCGTTGGACACTCAATTCCTCATATTCATTTAGAACCTCAATTAAGTTCTCGCATTCCTGGAGTAAACCTCGTAAAAATAAATAGGAATCATCAGCGAAGAACAAATGCGAGATACGTGGAGCACGAGGGGCAACCTTGACTCCCTCCAGTCTCTTTCCCGATATCGCCTTCCTAAGGAGAGCCGCAAATCCCTCTGTGCAGAGCACAAACAGGAGAGGGGATAGCGGATCCCCCTGCCGGAGCCCCCTGTAAGAAGTGAAATAACCGGAGGGGGTACCATTCATCAGGACCGAAAAAGATGAGGATCGAAGACACTCATGTATCCAACCTTGCCAGACAGAGTTAAATCCCATTTTATCCAAAATAGCCAGAAGGAAGGGGCCATTCGACTCTATCATAGGCCTTTTCCATGTCAACCTTTAGAGCCATGTACCCCTTCTTCCCCTGCTTTTTGATTTTGAGATAATGCATCAACTCATGTCCTAGAAGGATATTATCAATAATTTGACGGTCTGGAGTGTTTGTATGAGATATTTGTGAGTTATTTGGGTCTAAATAACTCACAAATAACTCACTTGACAACGTTTTACTGAAATGAGTTATTTGAACAGAGAATTATATACAAATAACTCATACATATGAGTTTATCATAGTCTCTTTCTGAGTTTGTTAGGATGTCTCTTTCTGAGTTGAATAAAATGCTTATCATAGTCTGATGATGATTTATAAATCTTGACGAAGAGCTTTGCCTCAGAGAGTACCGTGGCTCATCATCTTCTTGTTCCCCAAATCTATTTGTATAATTGATTCTTGATAATTAATGTAAGCAGTCCCTGAACTAGAGCAACAAAAACTATATTTTGAAGCTCTTTCTGATGTACTTGAATATTCTTATTGAGATTATGGAGTCCAAAAATGATAGTGAAAGGATGGCCGAAAGATCCTTAATTGATATTCATCAAATAGTCCCACATTTGAACTTTACTAGTATCAAGCAAACCTAAGTTTTAAAACGCAAAACTCACTAGACTTCTAAGATGACACGTGATTTTCGATCTTAAATAGTGGATCATAAGAAGTTTATAATGTCAATCCTCGCACTTAAGAGACCGTTGACCATTGCGATGAAGTGCGAAACATGCTTCACAAAGATGAGGTGATTCGTCTCTCACGAGATTGAGCTTTTTTTCTTCAATTGAGTCTTTCTAGGGATTTTGGGTGAAACATATATAGTTTGGGTAACCATTTACGTGCATCCCTAGCTACCTTCGTTACTATTACATGTACTTATTTGTCACATTATTTTGTTCAAGGGATTTCTTTGTAATTTCCCTTTCTCCTGTAGCCGAGTAGCATTAGGTTGAATTCGGCTATTATATATTTTTGTAAACAGTGGCTGGAAACCCTAACTTCCATCATAATCATAATCAAATCAATTAGAGGAGATTAATACATGAGGCTAGGCACACTTAACATAGCATCAATGAAAGAATGAGTATAGGAAGAATAAAACCCACCATGCTTATTTTGAGTTGGGCAAGGAGAAAACCCCTACTCGGAGGCGCATGACGACAAAGTAAGTGTCTCTCCAAATCAGTACCGATACTGACAGTCTGGCGCATGTGCCTTTGTGGTGATGTGTGTGATCAAGAGCGTTGGTCGAGGCCCATGCCCATTTGGGGAAATAAGAGATTTAATGCTATGATAAGGTTGTCGGATCCACATCCGGGTATAAATTGGGAGCAGGTAAGAGCATTTAACCAAGTTGGATTCTCTCTCTAAAACTTGGAATACCACTTATCTCTCTAGACCATATGGTATGTTCTTATTTAATATCAGTTAATACCATATGGTATAGACTAGTAATAACTGGCTCAAATTTTTTTGTTCCAAAAAATATCAAAGTGGATATCATTTTGAAGAGCACAATTAATTTGATCTAACTGTGCAAAAAAAATTAAATTTCAACTTAAAACGAGTGAGAAATCATCCATTAATGATTAAAAGAGAAAAAATTAAAAACTTTTCCAGAAGAGAGAATAAGCTTTGATGTGACGAATTCTAATTGTATTATGAATGAAATTATTGATCACAAGGTTATTGACAGATCGACCTGCCAGTCCTATCTAGAGGTGGCAAATGGATTGGATTGGTGGATTGGTGGATTGGATTGGTGGATCCATGGATCAAATGGATTGGATCAAATGGATTGGTGGATTCATGGATTGGATCAAGTGGATTGGTGGATTATCCATGAATCCAAATGACATCCTCAACCAAGGACCAATATGTAAAATGTAAAAAGTTTAGGTACTAAAATGTCACAATGAAAAATTTTAGGTACCAAAACGTAATTTTCCAATGATATTTTTCGTATAAAAAATAAAATTTTAGGTATCAAAATGTAAAAAATAAAAATTATAGGTACTAAACCGTAATTTGCCAATGATCCATGGATCCAATCCATGAATTCACCAATCCAATTGGATTTGGATCAAATGGATTGGATTAGGTGGATATTTTTAATGGATTGATGGATTGGATTGGTGGATTGGATTGAAATTGCCACCTCTAGTCCTATCCTATGCATATTTGCACAAAAATCGGAATACTTTTAAAAATAAGATGATAACCCAATTTGGTAACAGAGTACTCTATTCCATCACGACTTTGATCTACCGTCCATATATTTTATGGCCATTGGCCAGTGCTTGTGCAGAAATCCGGCAGCGACTTGTTCACGGCCAGTGCTTGCACCGCAATTGGTGGGCTTGGGAGCCACAGCTACGCGACGACCAAGTATGCGAATCATGGGCCTGGCCCGGAACCTTGCGAGCGAGCTGGGCCTCCACGTCATCCGGGTTAACTGCGTGTCGCCTTCGGCCGTGGCGACCGGAGTAGACGGAGAAGGTGCAGAAGGAAAGCCAAGGTGGCGCGAGGAGAAGCATTCTTGAGCTCGGTTGGGAATCGGAAATGGAGGACGCTCAGGACCCACGATGTGGCGAGTGAATCATGATAATAATCGTTTCCTTTGAGCATAATCTAACCACGAAATTCACACCAGGGAAACAGTTTTGTGTTAATAGCAATCTCTGGCTGAATCAATATTGATCAAGCTGGGAAACCAACCCTTTTTTTCCCCCTTCTTCAGTGTCAAAACAGAACCAAACAACCGCAACCAACGAAAACAGAGTAACTCAATTCAATCCAGATCGACCCATTTGAGAATCGATAATCAGGAAGAGGATCCATCTTCGGGGTAATTGAAAATCCTAAACGCAGTATTGTGCACACTAAACCCACCATCCACAACCAAACTATGCCCGCTCACATACCTCCCCTCGTCACTCGCCAAAAACAGAGCCGCATTGGCCACATCCTCTGTTTTCAGCGTCACCCCTTTCAAATTCGCCAGAGCATTCATCGCCCCTTCCAGCTCCTCGTCCGGCAGCCCGACAAACTTCGTCGCCAGCGGCGTCGCCATCGCGTACGGCGCCAGGCAGTTCACCCGGATCCCGAACTGGCCCAGCTCGACGGCGGCGTTCCTTGTCAGCCCGAGCACGGCGTGTTTGGCGCTGCAGTAGGCGTGCGAGGCCGCACCGCCCATGGCGCAGCTGATGCTGGCGGTGGAGATGATGGCACCCGAGCGGCGCGGGATCATGACCCGGGCGGCGTGCTTCATCCCGAGGAACACGCCCGTGACGTTGACGCTCAGGACGCGGTCGAAGTCGGCCTTCTCGTTGTCGACGATGCGGGGCTTGTTCGGGTCGGAGATGCCGGCGTTGTTGAACATGATGTCGAGCTTGCCGTAGGTGGAGACGGCCTTGTCGACGGCGTCCTTGACCTGGGCCTCGTCGGTGACGTCGCAGCGGACGTAGGTGGAATTGGAGCGGCCCAGCGTGTCGGCGACCACGGATTGGCCAAGGTCGTCTTGGATGTCGGCGATCACGACTTTGGCGCCGTGGTGGGCGAACACTCTGGCGGTGAATTCGCCGATCCCGCTGGCACCGCCGGTGATCAGCGCTACTTTGCCTTCCAGCCTGCACTCATAATCAAAGAAATGAAACATTGTACTCTGGCGGACCAATCATTTGACTTTGGAGAAAGCTATGACCAACTAGGCAACTAGTTAGGCCTAAAAAGGGTAAGTCGATCTGATTCGAATCAATCAAGAAAAGTACAAATCACGTCTCTTCAATTAACCATGTGAGGGAACAGAGTAGTAGATGGTGCTTACTCAACAAATTAGAAATTTAGAAACCAGAGATTTGTTCACTTTTCTCAGATGTGCATGCAAGTGGATTGGTCCAGAAGGAGATCGCCAATTATTCTTAGAAACAAGAGAGAAGGATGAAAATAGATCAGTGATTGCTTATATGTGCTTCTCCATGGCCAAGGTGAAGGAGTGGGATCAAATACAGTAGAGAACTATAGATCAGAGACTGGGGAAGGGAGAGGAAGAAGGAGAATGGATTGAAACAAACAGCAAACTAAGAGGACGTTTACCTTTTCGCGACTGAAGAGATCAGAGAAGTTGGTGCCGCCATAGAGAGAGAGGGTATTGCGAATTGTGTTGACTGTAAGAGGTGAAGCATATGGCAGGACCTATTTATATTGCCAATACAGAGCTTACTCTGGATTAAAAAAAGAAATGGCTTCATCATTAGGGATTTGTCTAGGAACCTTAATTTCTTTTGATTGATGATCTCACACCCTTCCCTAAAAAAAATGATCTGACACCTAAGCTTGTTTTATATGTATATACGAGATGGTTTCATCGTATCTTGCGTAAAATCAAAAGTATAAAATACATTAAGTAAGAAAATAATATATATATGGTATTTTTTACGGTAATCCGTGTGAAATTCGGGGTACCGCATACCTTGAGTATGAAAACGCTATTTAGACCTCTAATTAGCAGGACTTTTGGGCGTGATATTATACCCTAACCCGTAATGAGTGAACCATAGATCCTAATTATCTAAATCATAAACTATAAACTCTAAGATGGTGCATTCATTTTTTTGCCTATATTTGGACGAATCATAACCGTCGATTATTGTTTCTTATTAAATTGATCTTAGGGTATAAGATTTAGAGAAATAAGACATAGATTTTGATCTTCAAGGGTTAGAGTATAGTATCATTTCAGAAAGATCAGTCAATTCAAGGTCTGGGTAGCGTTTTCATACTCAAGGTATGCGGTACCCCGGGTGAAATCCGGGGTATCGCATACCTTGAGTATGAAAACGCTATCCAGACCTTGAATTGACTGATCTTTCTGAAATGATCAGACTGGCGTATGTTAGGCGTATACTATACATCAAGCACTACCAGTGAGATATCTCTATCTAGACCATGAATTAAATCGATTTTGGGGTATGATACTATACCCTAACCTCTAATGGATAAACCCCAGACACCGATTTTCTAAACCTCAACCCGAAGTTTGATTTAATGAAAAACAAAAATTGACCGTTGAGATCGGCCGGAGCTCATCTAAGTATATCTAACGGTTAGATCACCTGTTGTATACGTCTGGGTACCGCATACCTTCAGTATGAAAACGCTCTCTAGACCTCGAATTAGCAGGATTTTTCGGCCTGATACTATACCCTAACCCTTAATAAGTGAATCCTAGGTCCTGATTATCTAAAACTTAAACTATAAACCCTAAGATGATGCACTGATTTTTTGCCTATATTTGGACAAATCATAACCGTCGATTATTGTTTCTAATTGAATTGATATTGGGGTATATGATTTAGAGAATTAAGACCTAGATTTTGATCTTTAAGGGTTATAGTTAACATCATTTTCGAAAGATTAGTCAATTCAAGGCCTAGATAGCGTTTTCATACTCAAGGTATATGATACCCTAGATTGTGGTGGCTACTTCGGTGCACTTACTTTTTTGGGTGCGTTGACTCTAAAATGATCATAATACATCAAATTTTAAACTTTAATTGGTATCATTAGTCTAATATGATAATATAACATAGAATCACAACTCATCCATCCATTATTCTAACCCCTTAACCTTGAATTATGATTTTCAACCCAAAATCCCAAATTGCAAACCCTAACCCTAATCCTGCATTTCTAAATTCTAAATCATTCAAATTAAAGTAAACCTTGGATGATTTGTTTGCAAATTCATGTGTTTTCTTGTTCATCGTACCACAAGTGATGATTGACATCGTTTTCACATGTTTTATCTGCTCAGAATGACGATTATGAGGTAAGTGCATTGAATGCACCCAAAAAGTGAGTGTACCAAATACATAACGATATAGTAGATAAAACTCTGGAAGACAATGAAGTTACTCTAAAAACATTTTCCTGATTTTTAGTCAATTGATTTCAAGAACCTTGGATGATACTAGGTGATTTTAATGATATTGGGCACCATGAGAAGCTTCAAATTCCCACCAGCCTTGTCCTAGTTACATTGGTTTCTACAATACATTTTCTCTTCCTTTTTAGAACGTCAGGTCTTGTTTTGTACTTTTCTTTGAACTTCCTGCATCGCCAAATATTGGGTTGGAAAGCTGGCCAAGGAGGCCGGCCAGATCCACCGGAGCTGGTGGAGGATTTGTCGTTCAGCCAGTTTTTGTCGTCAGCCAGTTACATCTTATCTCATGGCTAACACCTCTCATATTAAATTTAAGAAGAAGCATATGGCATTTGACTATTAATTGATACCCTTGAGACGGGCAAACAAGAGTACTATAATCCAAACCTACCTTGTCTCCTTCCTTCATCGTCGACCGGCGATGAAACCGGACAAAAACCTCGACTGCCACTGGAGCCTTGTAAACTATCAAGGAATCTTTTTCCCTTCTTCAACCGGTGCTTTCTTTTGCTTGGTTTTTGTTTTTATCAACCACCATAGTAAGTTTGTAACCCACCACTAGCGGCCACTTGTGTATGAGATTATGACGGTTCAACAAAAATATTTCTGATTATAAAACATCAGTTCAAAGTTTTAACTGAAAGTGTTAATTAAACAAATGATCCGAATGCTTTCTTTTGGTCTATTAATTACCAAGGTATGCATCATCCCCAGCAATAACTAATCGCTTGTTAGTGGTAATTGTACAATACTGCAAGTTATTAGCGACACTATGTCCCATGAACATGAACTGGATCCATTTCATAATTGAAAGTGACGATAAATCACAATGTTTGGAGCCGGAGCTGTATGCCCAAACAGTAGGTTCGTAATCAAACTCATGATCATAGGTATCCGATCACCCTCGATCTAGTCAATCCAGAAAATTGATGCATTGACTGGACATGGGATGTATATGAGTAAAAGCTACAAAAAAAAATTTTGATGGTTACGGACAGGATATCATTTTATCCTCCCCACCCCATATCATTATCTGGCCCAGCAAGAGCATTTCTTCATATATAAAAAATGCATGGATCAATTGTAACTCAAAAAAATAAATCGTAGAAATGCGCAATTGAGTGACCAATCAAATAAAAAACTAATTCATTTTCCTCAATTGTCTCTTCACTCTTTTACTTTTTTTCCTCTTGTTAACAAGATTATGTTAGTTATTTATTACTTAGTAATTTATCAAAGTCAGAGAACAAAGACTTGGAGAATTATGTACTTTATCTTATGGATTAATGAATGATTTAGGATCAAATGCTTGGAACTGTATTAAAAATGATTGTTTTTTTGTTAACTTTTTTTTTATGGGCAATATCAAAAAAATTTATTAAGCTCTATGTGACCCCTTTAAAACCAAAGGGATTCACATCTGGATCTTTACAAACAGCAGCAAGCTAGCAGGATTCTGCTGCTACTCCACTCTATTTTTTACACTTCAAACAATAAAACCAAGATCTACACTACTCTCTATATTTACTGACTAAGAATCGCACTACAATCTATATCCAGAGCTGCGTTACCATGTCTGGCCAGCTCAATTGTCCTGCGTACTGTCCTGATCAACTCCCCAGACTGCATAGCAGAACTTCCATACAATCTTCCACAGCGTTCCCGCCAAATCAAACTCACAGCTAAGTTCCAAACCAATCGACCTATCATGGCTAATGCTTTCTTTCCCTTGAAAGCTCTAACCGCCCACTGCAAGTAATCATCATAACCACTTAACTGAGGGCAAGTTAGATTAAGCATGAGCAAACATCCCTTCAGCACCTGGAAAGTGTAGTGACAGTTGAAGAATAAATGGTCCCTGTCCTCTATATGAGCCGAGCAAAACAAACAATTTGCACTTGCCACCTTCCCCCAGCTATGCAACTGATCAAGTGTTGTTATTCTATTTCGTGTTATAACCCAGCATAAAAAGCTATGTTTTGGAATTGAGTATCTCCCCCAAACCAGTTGATACCAAGCCACAATAGGCCTAACCGGCTGCAAATCTTGCCAAACCTGCTTCACAGAGTAAGACAGCATCCTTTTATCATTCCAATACACTTGTGTTCCCCAACAACGGAAGAACCCTTCCACCTTGTCCCTGACCTTTAACAGTCTCTTCCAAACCCAAGAGGCAGTGCTGCATTTTCCCAATTCCCAGAAGGTAAGGTTCTTGATTCGATAATGATAGTTCCATGCAACCCACCAAGACCCTTCTTTTGCAAGCAGAGCCCATATATGCCTTGTAGTACAAGCCACATTCCATGTCTTTGGACACCTAATGCCTAGCCCCCCTTCTTTCTTTGGTATTGCCAATAACCCCCAAGCCATAACAGCCTTCTTTCTCATGGAATCTTCAGTTATCCCCCATAGAAACTTACTACAGATCTTCTCTATCTCTTTTATGATGGACAGGGGCAGAATAAAAACATTCATCCAGTAAAAGGAAAGACTACTTAGCACAGAATTGATAAGTTGAAGCTTACCTGCGTAGCTAAGTAGTTTAGGCTTCCAACCAGATATTCTCTTAGTGATCTTCTCTACTAAAATACGACAATCACTAGTAGATAATTTCCCTGCTATTAGAGGAACTCCCAAGTAGCGAACTGGTAACACAGCTCTTTGGAATCCAGCCAGCTGAGCTAGTCTATCATGATCAGCCTCTTCAATCCCTACACAGAATAATTGGCTCTTCTCTGGATTAAACCTCAGTCCTGAAAGCCTATAAAACTTGTCAAGCAAGCCTTTTACACTCTCCACAGCTTTAGTAGAACCATTGGAAAAGAGTAATAGATCGTCAGCAAACACAAGGTGAGTAATACCCAACCTCTTGCATCTAGGATGATAGGGAAAATCACCAGAAGCTGCTCCTTTATTCAGTATACAGGATAACACCTCCATAGCAATAGAGAAAAGAAAAGGGGACAGGGGATCCCCCTGGCGCAGGCCTTTCTTTGAAGGGAAGTAACCACACACCCCCCCCCCCATTTATTCCAACACTAAGCATTGGGGAAGAAACACAGACCTTGATCCAAGAAATAAATTGAGCAGGAAGCCCCATTGTTGTCATCACTGTAAACAGAAACTTCCAATCAATGGAATCGAAAGCCTTCATTAGGTCAATCTTCATTGTGCACCTAGGGGAGATATGCTTTCTGTTATAACCTGCTACCAACTCAGAAGCCATCAAGATATTGTCACTTATGCTTCTCCCTTTCACAAACGCTGACTGACTTTTACTTATCAACTGGGGGAGAACTGTAGAAAGCCTATTAGCCAATATCTTGCCAATGCACTTGTAGAGCACATTGCAACAAGATATTGGTCTAAATTGCTTCATCTGATCTGCACCAGCTACTTTTGGAAGAAGGGCTAACACTGTCGAGTTGATTTCCCTAGGAAGAAAACCTGTAAGAAAGAAGGAACTGATTGCACTTGTGATATCTTCTCCCACTACTGACCAGGCTGCCTTATAAAACTCTACTGTATATCCATCTGGACCAGGGGATTTATTAGTCCCCATTTCAAACAAAGCAGATTTGATTTCCTCCTTAGAGACACTGCTACATAGATGCTCAGTATCCACAGGCTCCACTTTATTAACTAGTAATTTTTCCATCTCCTCTACTGAACAACACTGCACTTCCTGATTTTTTTCCCCTAGCAATTTCTTATAGAAATCTACTGCTACACTTCCAATTTTCTCCACATCAGTAACAATACTACCATCCTCTTTCTGAAGTAATGAAATATTATTCCTGTGCTGCCTCACCCTTAATGACTGATGAAAATATGCTGTGTTTTGATCCCCTTTCAGTTACAGCTTGTATCCTTGCTTTTTGTTTAAAGAACCCTTCTTCTGCTTTTTGAAACATAACACACTCTGCTACTGCTTTTGCTTCTTCTTCAAACAGCTGTGGGGATGGATCTCTAAACACCTTGTGCTGAATAGTCTTCAAAGCATCTTCTGCCTGTCTAGCTCGTAAGGAGATGTCTGAATAGAACTCCTTATTAAACTCCTTAAGCTTTTTCTTCAGTAATCTCAGCTTGTGGCACACTTTGAAAAACGGGTACCCTGTGACTCTTGTATTCCAGACTTCTTGCAATATTTCCTGGAACTTTGGATGATCACTCCAGATATTAAAAAACCTAAATGGCTTAGGTAATGTCTTCTGGTTTGGAGAAGAATTCAAAAGTAATCCACAGTGATCTGAGTGTATGCCTGGGGTTATAGTACTAGCAAAGCTACTTGGAAATTTGGATAACCAATGGCTATTCATGAATATTATATCCAGTTTACGAGCTATAGGATTTCTGGATTGCTTATTAACCCAAGTAAAACTTTCCCCAACTACTTTGTGTTCTTCAAGTTGCATTTCATCTATCCAGTCCTGAAAATCCTGCCCACTTGACCCTGGAGGAGTTCCATTAGAAGCTTCAGATGCAACAAGTATAGCATTGAAGTCCCCAAGAACTAACCAAGGCTCATTGCTGGTTTGAATAGCCTTCATTAGTGCATAAGTTTGACGCCTTTCCATTTCAACATTGGACCCATACACCACAGTAATCTGACAGTCCACACCTCACCTAACCTTCAAATGCACAAAGTTCTCCTCTGTTATCTCTGCTGTGACCTTCAAATCCTTCCTAAAGAAAATCCATATCCTCCCATTGGAAGATTTATCATAATTCTCCAAACACCCCCATTCTGAAAAGTAATCAGTACAAATTTTCCCCATTTTACTCTTTTGTACTCTATTTTCAAGCACTGCCAAGATATCCACCTTCTGAGACCTCAAATGCTTACTAATAAACCCATGTTTGGAGGCTCTATTAAAGCCTCTCATATTCCATGAGGAGACTATCATTTGTGTTTAGAAGGTCTGCCCCCACACCCTGCATTCCTACCCCTTCCACTGGTGATGTAGTCAAAGTTAACTAGAGATGAATTGCCACCCCTAGTAAACTCTATATGTCCACCATCCCCTGAGAATGAGACCACTACTGCCTTTCCTTTAGATAGTTTGGCAGCCACTGCAGGACTGACACTCTTTCTCCCCTGAATTACCTCTTGGAATTCCTCCTCTGAAGGCAATTGATCCACCACCTGCTCTTTCCCTGCCATTTCATCAAGCCCCTGCACTGGTGAAGGTTCCTGCATACTGCTCTCAGTGCCTACTACTGCCAGGACCATATCATTCATCTCTACTCCAAGTCTCAGAGTTTCCTCTCCCTTATCCTGATGATTATCACCCTGAGCCTCACTCTCCGATTGCACCACAAGTTCCTTCTCAGTAACTGGAGGTTGAGTTTTCTTCACTTTGGGCACCCACACCCGACGAACTTCAGAGTCCACCTTGCTACAATCATGTCCAAACCTGCGACACTTTTGACAAACAGAAGGTAAATTGAAGTATTCAACAGTAGCTGAGAAGGGGACACCTTCGTCAGGGACGAATCTTAGCTCCTTGGGACACTTCGATTCCACAGTAATTTCCACACAGCATTTCGCAAACCCCAACTGGTCAGTAACTCTAGTAACCTGAGAACAGAACGGCCTTCCAATCATACTAACCACCTTACTCAAACACTCGGGCAACAGACACTCCATTGGCAATCCTGAGATCTTCACCCAAACCGGAAGGCCAGGCTTCTCGGGAGTAACTGGCAAAATCCCTTTCTCCCATTTCCTCAAGAACAGATTGTTACCCCAAAGATGCCATGGACCTCCCAGAAAAACCCAAGAGCAAGTTGAAGCAGTCGGAAATTGGAAAACCAGAAGCTTATCTCCAAACCAGGAAACCCTAATTTTGCCATCTCTCCCCCAAAGCTTGTTCGCCCAATTTCGAATAATACCTAGAGATGGCGGAGCAGAGATGAATTGACCTACCAGACAGTTTTGCCAACGAGCAGCACCCTTGTCCAGCAAGTCCTTCGGCAGTCGCAGAGCTCCATCGACCAGATCTGGCTCTTCATAGTGAAGCCGACTGCTCTCATCAATGGTGAAGAGATCGGCCCACGATTTGCCTGATTCTGCCATTGGGACTGCGAACCAACCAAAAAACTCAAGAAAGAAAGGAGAATACCGACGACGAGGAGCGCCGCCAGATGAATTCGCCGCCGGCAGGAGGCCAGACGGCGAGGAAAGACCGCTAGGACAGTGGGGAACCCTCGACGGCAGGAGGCCAATCGAGCGGGAAAAGTTGTTACTCTCTTTTCTTTCTCTCTCTCTCTAGAATGCAAATGTTTTTAATTCTTGGCACTTCGCTTCCAGGGAAATTAGATATTCCTGTGTAAATTTTTTTGTTAACTTCATGATATAATATGTTCGTTTAGTGCAATAAAATTTACATGTAAAATATTAGATATATTAATATTGGATGTATGGGGCTATAGTATTATTTCGGGTATCCGGAAAACCACCGATATGATGATGAGATTGTAAAAACTTTCCCGCATTCATGAGACGGATATAAATTTGAATATTCGGAAAACGGTTATGGGATGGTTTACATAAACCCTTCCTATTACCCATGGTAAAGGAAACCGGATCGTACCGGCCGGTTCAACCGGAAAAACCGGAAACCGGACCTAGGGCGATACGGTAGAGTAAAGCTGGCCAGAATTTCGTGCCGGCCGATTTTTTCGGTTCAACCGGCACGAAAGGAAATACCGCCAGTTTTTGGTCTAACCGGCGGTAGCCTTATGGGACTAACATGTCGTCGTTTTACCACCAAAAATTAAAAAAAAAAATTCAGCCAAAGGCCAAAAACGCAAACCCTAATCTCTATGGAAGTCACGCCAAACAGGAGCAAGCAGCCAGAAACTTTCTTTCTTCCCAGCTGCTCCTCTTCGCGACTGGCGATCAGCAAGCGGCGACTCGCGACCAGAGATTGACCGGCGACGACCTGCGACGCCGCTCCTCTTCTCCTCGAGTCGATCCTTGCTCCCCGCTCCGCCGCTGCTCTCTGCTCCGACACTCCTCTCCGCCATCGCTCCTCCCCTGCTCAACCGAACCTCCATGAACCACCAATCTTTCTCTTGCCTCCGGCGGTCCCTTCTCGCACAATCCCTCTTGAGCCTCTACTCTCGTTGATTTTGTGCTGCATTTGTTTGAAAGGCAGAGGATGTGGAATCGATTTTGATAGTGAGAAGGTACAGGGAGAAGGAGGGAGAGAGAATGGGTATGGGAAATTGTCAAATGGATTGATGGTGGTGAGGGCGTACAGGGAGAAGAAAGGAGGAGAGAGAAGGGAGGTAGATTTTGATAGTGAAACATGAAAGGGACAAAGGGTACAGGGAGAAGGAGGGAGAGAGAATGGGAATGGGAAAGAGGGTTACTATTTGCCGCCCGTCTCTTTACTATTTGTCGCCCGTAAATTAAACTAAAATGACATTTTTACCCTTTGTTCATTTTTTATAAAACAAACCCCATTCCACCACTACTGTCGCCGGCGCCAATCCACCACCGCCGCCAAATCGCCGACATCGCCACCACCGCCAGAATCAAATCACCACAGCCGGCGGAAGGGCCCCGTCCGACGCCGGCGGGAGGGCCCCGTCCGACGCCGGCGGGAGGGCCCCGTCCGACGCCGGCGGGAGGGCCCCGTCCGACGCCGGCGGGAGGGCCCCGTCCGACGCCGGCGGGAGGGCCCCGTCCGACGCCGGCGGGAGGGCCCCGTCCGACGCCGGCGGGAGGGCCCCGTCCGACGCCGGCGGGAGGACCCCGTCCGACGCCGGCGAGCGGACCGTGCATTAGCGACGGTTTCAAAACCGTCACAAAATTCGTCGCTAAATGATATTAATTATTTAACTCAATCTTCTATTTTTTTAATATTATATCATGCTAATAATTATATGTATGTTTATTAATTATATTTATGAATTAGAAAAACTAAAATTTATTCATAAGAAAAAAAATTAAATTATAAAAAATATTGTACAAACTAATTCATACTTATTTTATAATTATGTAAATAGAGCTAAAATAAATAAATTCAGTATAATAGCAATTAAATAATTATAGTATGTTAAATAATTACAAATGATCTGAAGTAGTGTATAAGAGAATGGATATTTAATCATAAATTATCATAAATATTGTATAAACTTATGAATAATTCATTTTAATTATGTAGAATAGTTATAAAATATTTATAAATATTGATTAAACCTTTTTAATTGTATTTATTTCATATTTAATAAGATCATCGTACCTAAATTATGTTTTATAAAACTTCCAAGGAATCGAGGCACGAAGAGGACTCTTTGCGGCTCAGGGAAGGTCGGACAAAAACATCTTTTACCAATTACTAGAGTCACCGACATGAAAAAATATTAAAACTTTCATCGATCTCTTAAAATGTGGATACAAATGTGTTGGAATCGATTGTTTATCAATTGGACATTCCCGACAAAAAGAGATGAATAGTGCCAAAACTTTCATCGAGGTGTTTTTAGGGCTCTGGGGGTGGTAACTAGGAGTTTCTTGTTAGTGGAGGAAGAGATGATTTTGCCTCTAAAATAATTTCCTAGTAGGATTGGATGGATCGAGGTTGAAGGTAGCTATTCAAGGGGAATGAGGGTTTAGGGTTTCAGAGGAGTATAAGGTATAGGAGGTGGATGAGATGCTTTCCTTCTTTATTGTCATTATTGGTCCAATTGAGTCGAGTTGATTCTTATTGTTGTTATCCGTCATCTTGGGTGAGATTATTTCAACTGTGGTCAAACCCTAATTAAGTCAAACCCTAATTCGAATCAAACCCTAATTAAGTCAAACCCTAATTCCCTCAAACAACTATGGTCAAAATAATATATAATTTAGTCAAACCCTAATTCGGGTCAAACCCTAATTAAGTCAAACCCTAATTATATCAAACCTTAATTCGGGCCAAACCCTAATTAAATCAAACCTTAATTCAGATCAAACCCTAATTCGGGTCAAACCCTAATTAAGTCAAACCCTAATTCCCTCAACCAACTGTGGTCAAATAATATATAATTTAGTCAAACCCTAATTCGGGTCAAACCCTAATTAAGTCAAACCCTAATTCCCTTAACCAACTGTGGTCAAATTAACAATTATATACTAATTATTCAACTATCAATATTAAACTAATTAAGATACTAACAATTGTATTTAAAATAAATCTAATAAATATTTATTTAACCGAACCATTCAAACCGAATCATAAACCCAATCAGATCGGTCCGACCAGACCGGGCGAACGGGGTCCGACCAGACCGAATGGACGAGGTCCGACCAGACCGGGCGGACGGGGTCCGATCAAACCGGGCGGACGGGGTCCGCTCCGGCCAGTCGGACCGCGTCCGCTCCGGCTAGTCGGACGGCGTCCGCTCCGGCCAGTCGGACGGCGACTGAAAAAAATAAAAAAAAATTCCCTCCGCCGAGCTTGGGAGGTTGGCGGCGGCGAGAGCGAGCGAGGAAGTCGGCAGCGGCGGAGGGAGGAGTCGGCGGCAGGAGGTTGGCAGGAGGGAGGAGTCGGCGGCGGCGGGAGGGCCTGCAGGAGGAGGGTCGTCGGCGGCGGGAGGGAGGCAGGAGGAGGGAGGGTTGAAGGGGGGCATATGGGTTGAGGGTGGGATAGGGTTAGGGGCAAAATCGTCTTTTTTTCTAACTACGGGCGGCAAATAGTAAAACTGCGGGCGGCAAATAGCGATTTAGAATGGGAAATTGATTGATGGTGGTGACTGGTGAGGGCGTATAGGGACTAGGGAGAAAGAGAATTGAGAAGAAAGGAGGAGAGAGAGGGAGATACGGAAATTGATCCAATGGCCAATATGGTACGTGACAGGAGGGATTTGTGGACTAATTTGAATAGTATATTAATTTATTTTAGAAAAATTATGTTGATATTATATGATTTTCTATTCGCCATCCGGTATATTTCGGTTTTATTCCGGTATTTTCCGGAACGATACAATGTTTTGGCCGGTACGGTTTTTTGACAAAAATAATATTTTATTATTATAAAAACGGTATTTAACGGTTTGAAACGGTTAAATCACGGTTCTACCACAAAATACCCTACCAGAAACGAATCCGGTATGATGTCCGGTACGGTTTCCTTTACCATGCTATTACCATAGGCAAAGATAGTTTTGGTTTTTGTTTGGAAAATTGGCCCAGTCGATATTATTGCGTAATGCTACTGATCTAGTAATTGCTTTCTAGAAGCCCAAACATACTGCAAATAGCCCATCGCGTCACCATTAAGCCACAAAGGCAAAGCCCATAGGATAGGGTCAATAATGGACCACACGCACACGTGAAAGTGACGGTGGGGAGAACGCCGGTGGTTACCTGGCTATCTATACTTCCGCCATTGAAACGAGCGAAAGCGACACGTTTCCTTCCTCTAAAGGCTTAAAACCTCCTCCCCTCGAATTGAACTTCACTCCCTCTCTGTCTACCAATGGCGTGGTTAATCACTCTAACGATGGTACTCTGCACGTGCTATGCCGCCGCCGACGCGGCGGCGGAGAATCGTCCGAGTCAGGTGGGTTTGAGTTCGCTCACTGACGAGCTGCTGCAGATGGCAAGAGAGCCGGAGTTCTTGGGATGGCTGAGAAGCGTCCGGAGGAGGATCCACGAGGATCCGGAGCTGGCTTTCCACGAATTCAACACGAGTCGGCTGGTGAGATCGGAGCTCGACTCGCTCGGGATTCAGTACACGTGGCCGGTGGCGGAGACCGGGGTCGTTGGTTCGGTCGGGTCAGGGTCGCAACCGTGGTTCGGTCTGCGAGCGGACATGGACGCGCTGCCCATTCAGGTTCGTTCTCCTTGGCCGGCGGTTGAGGAGTTGGATGTTTTGTCATTTGCGATTTCCTTTTTCTGTCTTCTTTTTGGTCAATTGTTAAAAATTGATTATCAAATCAAAAGAATCTGATCACTAGTGATTGTGATTAGCTGAATATGAGCCGGTAAGTAATGAAATGCCCAAGTAAATCATAATTGCCGTACCATGGCCGTGAATTGAATTGATATTTTCCAAAATTGAAAGGTGGCCCCATCAAAAAAAAATTTCAAGTACAATAAAATAATTTATTCTCATTAAAAAGTAATATCTTTCAATCATTATTTGAAACAAAATTATTTATTGGCTTTTTAATTTTTGTACTCTTTTCTAATCATAATGCTCTGGTTATAAAAAAAAAATCATAATGCTTTGTGGTATATATATACATGAAAATGTTGATCAATGACTAATTCTAGTATTTATTAATAGACTTAAGCCTATAATCACACTCACAATGAACTAATCGTATATGCACAAATTCATTTTGTAATATATAATTAACTTAAGTAGGATACCTAAATAAAAGCCCCTATGATGGGCATCCTTGCACACCCCTAATTAGGGATGACAATCAAACTCGCATTGCAAGTCCAGTCAACATGAAAAAATTTCGTATTGTTTGAGTATTGCGAGTATGGATAAAACCAATAAAAAGTTTTTTGGGGAAAGAGTGAGTTTGGATTTAGCTTCCTTGCTCATACCCAGCCCATCAAGATAATTTCTTCATATATTAAAAAGAATGATATTGTAAGCCTCCCAATGCCAATGAAGGAAAAGGTAATTAAAAAAAAGTCTCAATTGATAGATGGTTTTCTTCATATTGTTTCAGTACATAACTTATTGTATAGACATGCTTGTCAGGAGATGGTTTTTACGTCCAGTCGATCGATTAGTTCGATCCAACATGACTAATTATTCATAAACTAAAAGGAATCGAAGAGGATGTAATATTTGACTATTTATAATTTCAAAATTAACCTATTTTCTCCTGACTGACTGGAATGAATCGGAATGTTGGAAAATGGATAGGAATTGGTGGAGTGGGAACACAAGAGCAAGAACAAGGGCAAGATGCATGCTTGTGGCCACGACGCCCATGTCACAATGCTACTCGGCGCTGCCAAGCTGCTTCAACTCAAACAGGCCGACCTAAAGGTAGTAAACCATTCATACTAATCATAATAAGCTACATAACATTATCAATAATGATCATTATGTGGTAATTAAACCTTCTCTAAACTCTGTCACCTGGTAAAGGGCACTGTGAAACTGGTCTTCCAACCAGCAGAAGAAGGTGGCGCTGGCGCATACCACATGCTCCAAACCGGTGCTCTCGACAACATCCAAGCCATGTTCGGCCTCCACGTCTACCCCGATCTTCCCGTCGGCTCAATCGGATCCCGGCCAGGAACACTCCTCGCCGGAGCCGGAAGGTTCATGGCCTCCATCAGAGGGACCGGTGGACACGCCGCCAGGCCACAGGATACAAGAGACCCGGTTCTTGCTGCTGCCTTCGTCATCCTCGCTCTCCAGCAAATCATCTCCCGAGAAACCGATCCTCTTCAAGCTGGGGTACGCTGACTCGACTAATTGGCTAAATCAGCTCCGATATACTGATATCATATCATAAACCATAAACCAACTGATGCAAATAACTCGAGTTGTTTGGAGAGATTTCATTATGGATCTTATACCCACTCTCTTATCGCTCATTCGTATACATGGTTCAGGTGATCTCAGTAGGGTTCGTGGAGGGCGGACGAGCAGAGAACGTGATCCCGGAGACGGTGAGACTGGGAGGCACGTTCCGTAGCGCGACCACTGAAGGGCTAGATGACCTCCGGCAGCGGATCAGAGATGTAGTGGAGGGACAAGCGGCGGTTCACCGGTGCAGTGGCTCGGTTGACTTCATGACGGACACCGGGAGGCCTTACCCTGCCACCGTGAACCATCGAGAAATGTACGATCACGCCAAGTACGTTGGAGAAGCGCTGCTTGGAAAATCGAACGTGAAGGTGATTCCGCCGATCATGGCGGCAGAGGATTTCAGCTTCTATTCTCAGAAGATGAATGCGGCCTTTTTTATGATTGGCGCCAGGAAAAGGGAGGCGGGCGGCGATGGTGGAGCGGTGGAGCCGCTGCATTCGCCACGACTCGTCATCGATGAGGATGTGCTCCCCGTCGGAGCTGCTCTCCATGCTGCGGTCGCCATTTCGTACTTGGACGCTGGTGGTGGTGTTGCTGTTGCTGTTGCTGCGGAATGAAGAGAAAGTGGATGTTTGATGGATGTTATCGACTTGTCGTAGTAGAGAGATTATGCAGGTATAGAAAATGGAGCGAGTATGGTGCCAACGTTGTGTCATTTCAAATTTTACACAATAAAAGTTATCAGTAATGCGCATGTCAACCTTGGAAAATATGAAAACTTGGAACCCTACAGTTCATCGTTAGTACTAATCTGCACATATCAAAGTGTAAATCCAAAGGTGGCTAATTTGAGTTGTTGAATCATCGATTAGATCTAGAAGAATTTCTATTATATAGTTATAACATATGAATAAGCTATTAACCACTTGATTAACAATTAACCGTTAAGCTGTGACAAATTGGCTAACAAGTTTGGTTGTTAGCAAATAACCGCTGACCATCTAGTCTGTGACCCCTACCAACAGAACAGATAAAAAGAGGAAGAGATTCGAAGAATAAATATGGACAATGATGAAGACAGAAATTTGAACGAAAAAAGCTAAATAATATAAATTTGAGGAATTTGAATCAAGGTAATTGGTGACCGATTAATCTATTTTTAGAATTTGTTACATATAAAAATTTATTTAAAAGTTGAGAGACTATTCGTAAACTGACACGGCCAGTGAAAATAGACCTAACAACGATATCGTGTCTCGTGAGGAAAAAAATACAAGTGTATATCTAGCAATATTAATGGGAAATTGGGGGATTCACTAAAATAGATATTTCAGAGAGAGATTATCATTAATCACCTGGAAGTGGAAAAGATTGAGTTCCACACGGCCTTCGTCCCTTGGAATATGTACAAATCGAGTCAATAGATGAAGATGCTTTACTTTATTATCTAGCCCGCCAATGGGATAGAACTTGATGAACCAAACAGAACCCTTTAACCCAAAGTGAGCTCGGCGGACGGGGAACTTAGCTGTCGGTTTCCTCATGGAGTTCATCGGCCGCCGGTCCAGCTGTCGCTTCTTGCTGATCACAGTTCTATTAATATTGGGTCAATCTCTGGGTTTTACGGTCGCCGGCGGTGAACATCCAGGGCTGGAGTCACTAGCTAAGCAGCTCATGGCATCGGCAAAGGAGCCGGAGTTCTTTGAATGGATGAGAGGGATCAGACGGAGGATTCATGAGTATCCAGAGCTGGGTTTTGAGGAGCACAGAACCAGTGAGATCATTCGAGCTGAGCTTGATTCGCTTGGGATTGATTATAAATGGCCAGTTGCCCAAACTGGAGTGGTCGCTTCCATTGGAAATGGTGGCAAGCCAATTTTTGCCCTCAGAGCCGACATGGATGCCCTCCCTCTTCAGGTCTTCGCTCTCTCCCTGTTTTCACCCTGCATATAGGAAACAAAAGGGTATTATATGAAATTGCTACCAAACCCTTTTTGACTTCTTGTTTCTGGGTGTCAAAGGAAAAGGTAGAGTGGGAGCACAAGAGTAAAATTGACGGTAAGATGCATGCTTGTGGCCACGATTCTCATGTTGCAATGCTCCTTGGTGCCGCCAAGTTACTCCATGACAGGAGAGACACGCTGAAGGTGAATTATAACACGAACTGTGGAAGTGATTAATCCTTTTTGAGTTTCTGCGTACTGATTTATTTATGCTGTTCACGTATTGAAAAGGGAACTGTCAAGCTTGTATTCCAGCCAGGGGAAGAGGGTTATTCTGGTGCTTACCATATGTTACAAGATGGATGTCTTGATGATCTGAATGCCATCATAAGCATACATGTTTTGCCATCGGTGCCTACTGGTGCGATTGCTTCAAGACCTGGTCCGTTTCTTGCGGGTGCTGGGCTCTTCTCTGCAACAATCCATGGGGTTGGAGTCCATGCCTCATCCCCGCATATGGGTAGAGACCCGATTGTGGCGGCATCTTCTGCCATAGTTGCTCTCCAACAGATCGTATCACGAGAGACTGATCCCCTTGAAGCTGCAGTAAAATCCTATTTCTCTTAATAATATGCAGGTTCATTAGATATCATAGTCCATACCATCATACTAGCAGTTTAAACAATGGATTTCACTTCACTTTTCTTCAAAAATGAATAGGTGGTGACAGTGGGATTGATTGAAGGAGGCAAAGCAGGAAATGTAATTCCAGATTCAGTGCGATTTGAAGGAACTTTTAGAAGTCTAAGCAAACAAGGTCTACACAACCTTCAGCGCAGGATTAAAGAGGTAAGAGGGCCCTCCTTATAAACTATTGAATTCTCTGTGTATATTATTGTGCTTTTACAACCAGTCTTAAGTCGAATAACAAAACAGCATCTGCTCATTCTCTTTCCAGATCATTGAAATGCAGGCAGCAGTGCATAGGTGCAATGTCACAATGGACTTCATGGAGCACAGACATCTTCCACATCCTCCAATGATTAACGATGAAGCAGTTTATAAGCATGTCAAGAAGGTTGGAGAAATCTTACTTGGTGAATCCAATGTGCACTCGTTTCCAGTCACCATGGGTGCAGAGGATTTCAGTTCCTTCTCGGAGAAGATGCCTGCTGCAATTTTTGTCATTGGAATAAAGAATGAGACTTTGAAATCAGATCAACCACTTCACTCCCCTTACTTCTTCATTGATGAGGAATCATTCCCTGTAGGTGCAGCTCTAAATGCTGCTGCTGCAATCTCCTACTTGGAGAACCACAGTATGCTTGTCAATTGTGATGAACCAGAATCTCATTTACCTTTTGCAGCTAATATCATCTAGGAAAGGCAAATTCAGAGAGTGAACTGTGTCATTTGCTCGACAACTACCTCGTCTTATAAACATGGGACAAGCAGTTGATTGTAGAGCATTATGATGATATTACTAGCAAACTACAGAATTGGGGGAAAAAACAGCTTCCAAGTCCTCCTCTTTAATAGAGGCTGTTGTCCCTGATAGATCTAGTAGTCTTAAAATGTAACTGCTGTTGTTAAACAGTAAACTAATAGCTTTCTCTACGTTAAATGTTGATGTAAGCGGGCATTAGAAAAATATGTCCACCCCATCTTTAAGTGAAGAGAATTTATCTAAAGAAGTTAACGGGAACATTATAGGATCATGCCTCTTACCTGTGGCACCCTCTGTTTCCGTTAATACAGTGAGAGGAGCCGCTTTCCTGACTTCAAATCTGAAATGTTTTCCAGCAAACAATGATATCAGTTCGAACAACAGGGCAGGATAACTCAAAGGAAGCAATATTTGCAGATGATCTTTAAACTCTTGTTTAAGGACAATGAGAACAAAGAGTCATTTCAGCTAGCAGGTACCTTCAATTGATATCATGCAGCAGCGGAGTAGATATGCCATGAGCAACTAGGTACAAAACCTAATCAATTATGTTTGAAGCCCCATGTACATGAAATTACACAAGCAACTAGGTACGAAACAAAAGCCAATCAACACCAAATTTGATTCTTTCAGAAGGAAGTGGTTCCCCATGAAAATTGTTGTTCCTCCTCTGGATTTCCTCCATATGAACAGAACCACAAATTGGAACAGAAGCGCCAAAATTGAACAGTTAATCACAATGTACATCCCATTTTTTGCTAGGCAAGAAGATGCTGTCATTAAGCCAACAACAATAATCCACAATTTAAGCTCTATACCCAACTGCAACCCGGTATCTTTCTAAGCCCTCTCTCTTTCATCTTTTCTCTAAGAAGAGAAACATCCAACCAACGATCTGATGCGGCATAGATGTCAGACAGCAGCACATAATTAGCGGCATTTTGCGGTTCAAGCTCAAATAGTCTAGTGGCAACATTCTCACCCAATTCAAGATTAACATAAAGCTTACAAGCTCCAAGAAGTGCACCCCAAGCACATGCATAAGGCTCTAAAGGGGACGATACTAGAAGCTCGTAAGCAGCTTCTAGCCGCCCTGCCTTGCTCAGAAGATCAACCATACATGCATAGTGGTCACGAGTTGGGACTAAGGAGTACTTATCCGTGAGAGTAGTAAAAAAATCCCAACCCTCTTCCACAAGACCAGCTCGACTGCAGGCTGACAAAATCACTGTAAAGGCAACTTCATCCGGAACCAACCCCTCATCTAGCATCCTATTGAATAGTTCAATAGCTTGATCACCACGTCCATCGATAGAATATCCTTTTATCATAGAACAGTATGTAATCAGGTCGTGCTGAGGCATTCTGTTGAACAATTCTTCTGCTCTAGCCATGTTTCCGCACCTTGCATTCATGCCTATAAGGGCAGCCATTACATGAGCTTGACAAGAATCAATCGAGCTCTTGGCCAGGTAATGATCAACTGATTTTGCCAAATCCAAGCTACCTATCTGCGCACAAGCTGACATCAAGCTCACCATGATGAATTCATCAGGTATAACACCCGCAGACTCCATTTCTCTAAACATTTCCAAAGCCTGCTTTGGCATACCGTTTTGAGCAAATCCCGATATCAATGCTGACCATGCAACAATATCTTTCTCCGGAGAAGATTCAAACAATGCCAGTGCAGAAGCCATATCTCCAGCCTTGGCATATCCATCAATCAAAACAGTATAATCAACAACAGTCTTTCGAGGCATTTCATCAAACCACTTTCTCGCACCGATAGTGTCCCCGGCTTTCACCAACCCAATGATCATAGCAGTCCAGGAAACCGAATTCCTCACTGGCATTAGGCCAAACACTTCCCTCGCATTTCCCATGTCCCCAGCATTCGCATACCCAACCACCAGCGCTGTCCAACAAACAACGTTTCGCTCGGGCATTTCATCAAACACTTTAGCTGCGCTAACCATCTCCGTACATTTACCATAAAAGTCAACCAAACCTGAACCCACGAACATATCAACCACAACCCCGTATCTAATCGCCGACCCATGAACTATTCGACCTTCTCTCAACTTACATTCCCGCGAACACGAGGTGACAAGGGAAGAGAGAGTGTACTCATCTGGAGACGCACTATCACTCTTCTTCATCCTCGTATACAGCAGAAACGCCTCCCTGGAGCGGGAACTCCGCGAATAGACTTTCAACAGAACGTTGTAGAGCAAGGTGGAAGGAGCGATCACTCTGTTGAAAACAGAGGTGGAGTAGGAAAGAGACGCCGACAGTGACGTCGATAGCTTCAGTAAGTTGGAGACGGTCCAATGGTCTTGCTCGAGGCCTCTGGAAATTATGTGAGCGTGGAACTGGTGGAGGTGGCGAAGGGTTTTGCAGGATTGTATCAGAAGACGGATTGAAGGTCTGGAAGAGAACTTCAACATTGCATTGCATACATCTGCCGAAGAACGAAACAATCTCTGTCCCGGCGGGGAAGGAAGGGAACAGAAGCCAGCCGCGAACTTCAAAACTTCGTATGGAGGAAAATGGTGATGGGCCGAAGAGATGGTCTGGGCTTGGAAACAGCCCAAATAAGATTAGTGGGACCTCGGCCCTTAATCTGATGAAATCCCTCTACTTTTCCGCAGAGGAAGGTTTTAGCCTTTTAGGGTTGTTGTTTTCTGGTGTTTGTTCTGCTAATTCCGGCGGGCGAGAGATGGCGGTTTGGTCGTACCCGCCGACGCGGAAGCAAGTGGTGGCGACGGTTTTGCTGTTTGCGGCCGGGGCTTCGCTGTTCGGGTATGGTGCGTACTTGTCTCTGGCGAATGTTGAGCCTCAACGAGCCCGAGCTAAAGCTCGAAGCGAATTTGTGAGGGAGCGGCTCCGGAAGGTGATCGGTGACTAGAAGAGTAGTGCCATTTGGTTGCCGGGACTGTGCTTGCTTATCTGAGAAAATTCCGCTTTGTATACTAGAGTCTGTTTAGATTGAGACTTGGGAGGGATTGCCAATAGATTGCAAATCTTGTATTATTTTCGTTGAATAATTGCATCTTGTTTTGCTCGAGAACCATAAAATAAACCGAGTAAATTGCAAAGTGAGTTCACTGCATTTACTAAAAGTTTCACGTTTGTCACTAAAAATATTTAAGTTCATTCGTGGTCACTAGAATTAGTTGAACATTTCAGATATGGTCTTCTCCGTCAAACCCGTGACAGTCAATTCTTATAATTAACCATTAAATATGTAATGTGACAATTAAAAAATTATAAGTATAAAATAAAATTCAATCTATTACAATTTTCACCTTAGTGGCAACTTCTATGGTGCAGTGACGGCACTGGTACCGTCAAAATTTTCTGACCGGTTCAAATAGCATAGATGTTGTTCGGAATGGTTGAAACAAGCTGGTTGGGTCAACGATTTTTGGATGGCGGAACCAATCCTAAGAGCAAGAAACCCTGATGACATATAGCGCCCTCGATTCTCCCAAGTTCACAATTGGGTGTCGGAATTTCGGCTGCCGAACTCATTCTGGGAATTGAAATCAAAGTTGGATGCAAGAATTTTAGGGCGGTTCAGGAACGAAAATCAGTTGCTTTCCCCTCAGTTTTACTTGCTCACCGAGAGGCCAATTCAGCACAGGGTTACACAATCGCATAAAAGGAAAGCATTGAAAATTGGCAAGGCATCGTCTCTTCTGTTCCTCTTATCTTCGAACGGCGGGGAAGAGACGAACAAATAGTTTTATTTCCTTCTTGCCCTCTTGGAATCTGACGGAAAATCCCGTTGTTGGACCCTATGTACATCGCCGTAGCCTGACGACGGTTGTTGACGGCGGCGGGCGTGCTGTTGGTGTCTCTGTAGAAAAGGACTTGTTTCATAGCTCTACAATCATTGTGGCTAGTAGGGGTGCAGTCACAAGGTTCAAGAGGCTGATAGTTATCAAGCTCATCTCGCAAAGCAATGAGATTGCCATAATATTCTGTAACAGAGAGGTTATCTTGCTTAATAGAGGCCAGATCTTCAACTATCTCAGCGATTCTGACCATATCTCCCTGTCCATATCTTGAACGAAGGCTTCTCCAAGCTTCATAGGCAGACTTGAAGGACATAATTGTTTTCCTGATGCCAGGTTCAACAGCTTGCTGTATCCAAGCAAGTACCATGATATTGTTCCTGGTCCTGGTCCAGGGCCAGTGCAGGGGACTCTCTGCTGCTGGTTCTGTCAAAACTCCATTGATGAAACCAAGTTTATTCTTGGCTCCCAATGCATTCATCATAGCTTTGCTCCAGTCGTTGTAGTTAGTGGTGGTTAGTTTCTCACCCACTAGCTGCAACCCGGGCTGTTCAGATCCATGGAGAAAGTAGGGATCTGCCATGGGATCGATGTGCATCTGAACATTGTTGTTGTTGTTGGGAGGTTGTTCATTGTTGGCAGCTTGCTGGTTGTCGAGGCCAGCTTGCTGTTGTGCGTCCATGGCGGCTAGGGTTGTGTAGGCTCTGATACCATAACAACACCTTGTTGTTGGAAGAGAAAAACCTAGCTTGATTGATTACCATCCACTTGCTTAAATAGCAAAGCAGGAAATGTTCAGTGTCTTACAAAAGGGGTAAAGCAGACAAACTTGGGTCTGAAGGAAGTACAGCCCGAAAAAGGAAAAATAACATGAAATAGAAGATTGGGTATCAACTGGGAAGTTTGCCAGTTCCACCGGAAACGACATCGCTCCACGATCGCTTAGTCTTCGGCTGCAACGGCGTCGCTTCGTCCTGACGGAGTCTTCCTTCCTTCAACGACACCGGATCAAGGAGAGGGAAATTCAATTTTGAATTTTTCCCTAATACTGTGGGAGAGGAGCGTGTAGAGGGTCTTGCGTCGGATTCCTCGTGGACGCTCCGCACTGCCAAACCAAAAGCTTATATCTCTGCAACATCGCCATTTTTGGGGTAAAGTAGAGGGGTCTTGATCTTATGAGATGAAAGGGGGAAGAAGATGAGGAGATTAAGCTTTTGATTTCAAAGAGGAGAGATCTGATTGTCGGAGATTGAATTAGCCATTTGGGGAAGGATTTAAATATAAAAAAGGTTCAACCAAACTTAATAGGTTTAACCTACTCTGATTAAGTGATGGTTAATAATCAACGGTGCTCATTAAATACACTAAATCCAACGGCTAAAAAGCAGGCGGCACTAATGCCGTGCATGCACCACAGAATCCGCCGTTTTACAACCATTACAAAATTAAAACCCCTTTTTTATCGCCTCCGACAAACATCCTCCCTCAGACCTTATTTCGCCACCGATATGGGCGAAAAAACGAGAAATTGATCTGGCATCTCAAATAAAGATCAGACAAATGAAAATTACAGTTCTTGCCGCTGATAACTCCATAAAATTGATTTCAGTTCCTTTAATTCAATTCCCAAAATGAACCCCTGATCCGATGTCGACCTAACGGACCACCACACACGCGCGCGCGCCGTCCGTCCGTCCGACCGACCGGTCGGTTGGTTGGTTGGTTGGATCACTTGAGACTATATACATATTTTTCGGAGAAATTCCGAACGAAATTAATTAATTATTAATTAATTATTAATCGGCTATTCTGAGGAATATTCTAAGGGATAATCGATTGAAAAGGAATATTCGAAGGATAATCTCTCCTAAATTTATCCTAACCGACGGTTTTAATTAAGGAAATAATTATCTTCCTTAATTAATCCGACTTATTCCCCAAGCAAGAGGGTATATTCCTAGGGGTTCGGCTCCTATAAATAGCCGCCTCCCCAGCCCCTCTATACACACCACAACGAGCATAAACACAATAGAGAGAGTGTTCATAGAACTCCGGTTTTCGCACAAAACCGCGAGTACACAGAGGAGCTGTTTTATCCTGGAGACGACCGGTTGATAGTCTGCCGTGCGCATCGAGGGCAGTGCCGCGAACGTCTTAAAGAGAGCGACCTAGTCCGCGACTCAGCTCCAGATTCGGTATCCTCGTCTTGTTGTTGTTCCGTTTCTAACAATTTTAAGACGTTTGGTTGCTGCTATGTCGACTGAACAGAACAACATGGCCGGATCTGGTGCTGTCGATATCAATCGACCGTTTCGCTTCGTTGGAGTCAACTTTCGTCGCTGGAAACAAAAGATGGAGTTTTACCTGACGACCAAGAAGTTGGCACACTGCCTCACTAGCATGCCCGTCGAGCTGCCGGAAGAAGCGACTGATGAGGAGAGGACTGCTTCTGCTAAGGAAAGGGAGCATGACTTCCTATGCAAGGGCTACATCCTCAACGGCCTGGCAGACGACCTCTACGACTACTATGCGGACAGCAAGAACACCGCAATGATGGTCTGGGATGCGCTCCAAAAGAAGTACGACACGGAGGAGGCTGGAGCTAAGAAGTATGCTGTCAGCCGCTACCTGCGCTACCAGATGGTGGATGACAAGTCTGTCGAAGTTCAGTCCCACGAAATTCAGAAAATAGCTCACGAGATCGTCTCTGAAGGTATGCCTCTGGACGATCAATTTCAAGTTGCTTGCATTATTGATAAGCTGCCCCCTTCGTGGAAAGATTTTAAGAATATGCTTAGACATAAAACCAAAGAATTTTCACTGGAAAGTTTGATTACTCGCCTAAGGATTGAGGAAGAGTCCCGCAAGCAGGATATGAAAGAAGAGGTGATGGTCGTCACTGCTAAACGACCCACCCCTAGAGCTCTTAAACCTAACCAGAAAGGGTTTAAGGGTAAGAACCAGCAGGTCCGCCCCCACCAGAATGGTGCCTCTCGAGGTAACCAAAGGGTCATGGCCCAAACCTCTAAGAATGACCCACCGTTTATCTGCTTTAACTGCGGAAAACCGGGTCATATGGCAAAAAAGTGCAGGAACAAGCATAACCCCGCCGCTGCGGCCAGGGTTAACTTGACAGAAGAGGATTTGGTAGCCATGATCACAGATATGATCGCTGAAGTTAACCTCACTGGTGACTCAGAAGGATGGTGGCTGGATACAGGTGCATCGAAGCATGTATGCAACAATCGTGCTATGTTTAAAACATATGAAGAAGCACCTGCTGACAAGAAAGTGTTGTTGGGGACTACTCACACCACTATGGTTGCTGGTTCTGGTGAAGTGGAGCTGAACTTCACCTCTGGGAAGAAGATGGTGCTTAAGGATGTGTTGCACACTCCAGAGATAAGGAAAAATCTTGTTTCGTGATATCTTCTTAATAAGGCTGGGTTTAATCAATCTATTGGGGCAGACTTGTATACTCTTACTAAGAATGGGAGTTTTGTGGGAAAGGGATATGCATGTAATGGGATGTTCAAGTTGAATGTCGAAATTAATAAGATGAATTCTTCAGTTTACATGGTGTGTGATTTGAATGTTTGGCATGCTCGTCTTTGTCATGTGAACACACGAATTGTGAAAAATTTAAGCAAGCTAGGACATATCCCTAAACTCTCAATGAATGAATTTGATAAATGTGATTTCTGTAGCCAAGCTAAAATAACGAAAACGCCCCATAAATCTGTGAGTAGAGAATCAGAACCCTTAGATCTGATTCATTCTGATATTTGTGAACTTGATGGGACGTTAACTATGTCTGGCAAGAGATACTTTATCACTTTCATAGATGATTGCTCTGATTATTGCTTTGTTTATTTGATGAAAAACAAAAGTGAAGCCCTTGACATGTTCAAGGTATTTGTGGTTGAATTCGAAAATCAGTGCAATCGAAAGATAAAAAGACTTAGGAGCGATAGAGGATCAGAGTATGACTCTAATCCCTTCAAGGAATTCTATAGCTCACATGGTATCATTCATGAAACCACGGCACCATATTCACCAGAAATGAATGGTAAAGCTGAGCGGAAAAATAGGACATTTACAGAATTAGTTGTGGCTATTATGCTCAATTCTGGAGCTGCTTCTTCTTGGTGGGGTGATATTTTGTTGACGGTTTGCTATGTGCTAAATCGTCTTCCAAAAACAAATAGAAAAGAATCACCCTATGAGATCTTGAAGAATAAGCCACCTAATCTGTCCTATTTAAGAACGTGGGGCTGTTTGGCCTACGTAAGAATTCCTGATCCTAAGAGGGTTAAGTTGGCTAGTCGAGCATATGAATGTGTCTTCGTTGGCTATGCGGCCAATAGTAAGGCATATAGATTCTATGATTTGAATGCTCGTACAGTAATAGAATCCATTGATGCTGATTTCTTTGAGACACGATTTCCATTTAAAACGAGAAATAGTGGGGGTAATGTACTACCCGCTATTAGAGATAACGGAACAAGTGGGGGTGTTGGATCTGAGGATGAACTCAGAAGAAGTAAAAGAGCTAGAATCTCTAAAGATTTTGGTGATGACTTTACTACAGTATACACCCTAGAGGATCCAAAAAGTTTGCAGGAAGCATTAACTTCCATAGATGCAGACATTTGGAATGAGGCCGTTATAGATGAAATGGAATCGTTAGAGGCTAATAAGACTTGGCATCTAACAGACTTACCTTCTGGCTGCAAAGTCTTAGGTAATAAATGGGTTCTAAAAACGAAACGGAAACCTGATGGTGCAATCGAAAGGTTCCGAGCTCGCCTAGTAGTCAAGGGCTACAGGCAGAGAGAGAATATAGATTTCTTCGACACCTATTCACCAGTATCTAGAATAACATCCATTCGTGTCATGATTGCTCTTGCTGCCTTGAACAATCTCGTGGTACACCAAATGGATGTTAAGACTGCTTTTTTGAACGGTGATCTAGATGAAGAAATCTATATGGAACAACCAGAAGGGTTTGTTATCCCTGAACATGCCTCGAAGGTCTGTAAGTTGGACAAATCATTATATGGTTTGAAACAGGCTCCAAAACAGTGGCACGAGAAGTTTGACACTCTCGTTCTCTCACATGGCTTTAAGGTGAATGAAAGTGACAAGTGTATTTACTGCAAGTCAGAGAATAACACTTGCACTATCATATGTTTGTATGTAGATGACATGTTGATATTTGGTACAAATATTCACGTGGTCAATGAACCGAAAGCCATGTTAAAAGAGAGCTTTGAGGTGAAAGATCTGGGAGAAGCAAAGTTTATGCTTGGAATCCAGATAACTAGAACAGCAAATGGTTATTCTCTAGATCAATCTAGTTACATAGAGAAGATCTTGAAGAAGTATAACTATTTCGACTGTAAACCTGCGTGTACTCCGTATGATGCTAGTGTAAAGCTATTCAAGAACACTGGAGACAGTGTAAGACAAACAGAATATGCTAGCATCATTGGCAGTCTCCGTTATGCTGCGGATTACACTCGACCAGACATTGCATATGTCGTGGGATTGCTTGGCAGGTTTAACAGCTGTCCTAGTAGAGAGCATTGGAATGCTATAGAGAGGGTCATGAGATACCTCAAGAGAACAGCAAACCTTGGTATACACTATCAAAGGTTTCCCACTGTACTAGAAGGGTATAGTGATGCGGATTGGAATACCCTATCAGATGACTCCAAGGAAACCAGCGGATATGTTTTTAACATCGCTGGTGGAGCTGTGTCTTGGAAGTCAAAGAAACAAACAATACTAGCTCAATCAACTATGGAATCAGAGATGATAGCACTAGCAACGGCTAGTGAAGAAGCAAGTTGGTTGAGAGGATTGTTGTCAGAGATTCCCCTATGGGAAAGCCCGGTCCCTCCGGTATTGATACATTGTGATAGTACCGCAGCTATCGCTAAAGTTGAGAACCGGTTCTATAACGGAAAGAAACGACAGATTCGTCGTAAGCACAGTACTGTTAGAGAACTCCTAACGATATGAGCAGTGAGGGTGGATCATATAAGATCCGAACAGAATCTAGCTGATCCTTTGACGAAAGGATTACCTAGAGAGAAAGTCCAGAATACCGCCAAGGGTATGGGACTTATGCCTACCGAACCACGGACTACAAGTGATGGTAACCCGACCCAATAGACTGGAGATCCCAAGAAATGGGTTCAATGGGTAATAACAAGTCATGAGTAGTATGCGAAAAGTTCATGCATAATGAAGCATGAATCCCAAAGCTATGTAGGTTGAGTTAATAACTCTTAATGAGGTCTATACCCTATGTGGGGTGGAGTACTTTACTTTGGGGGTACTCCTGATAGACTCACCTATGTGAATGTGGGAGTGGGGCCGCTCCCTATGGAACTTTGAGAGGCACAAAGTTGCTAGAGCGTTCACTAAACCAGGATAACGTGCATGGCCATAAACGCACGGGCTAAGAAGAGAACACAACTCAATGAAAAGATCCGGTGTGCTACACTGTCTGAGATAGGGTTCAAGACTACGAGTCACCCTTATGAAATCGGAAGTGTAACCACTACGCTAAGGTTCAAATCTTCGCGATACCTTAGCTTATGCCCGATCTTATGGAACTGTTGATGCTCAGAGATAGTTTCAAAACTATTCAAGTGGGGGATTGTTGGAAATGTGTATGAATAGCTTTGAAAGCTATAGAGTCTCAAGTGGAAAAACTACCACATTGGTAGTTTTACTTGGTGAAATGAGTATAAAGATAGGAGCCTCTCTCCTAAGGGCATGCCCCTTGGGGTGACCCACTTTTGTGGGAGAGGGAGGACCTAACGGACCACCACACACGCGCGCGCGCGCCGTCCGTCCGTCCGACCGACCGGTCGGTTGGTTGGTTGGTTGGTTGGTTGGATCACTTGAGACTATATACATATTTTTTGGAGAAATTTCGAACGAAATTAATTATTTATTAATTAATTATTAATCGTCTATTCTGAGGAATATTCTAAGGGATAATCGATTGAAAAGGAATATTCGAAGGATAATCTCTGCTAAATTTATCCTAACCGACGGTTTTAATTAAGGAAATAATTATCTTCCTTAATTAATCCGACTTATTCCCCAAGCAAGAGGGTATATTCCTAGGGGTTCGGCTCCTATAAATAGCCGCCTCCCCAGCCCCTCTATACACACCACAACGAGCATAAACACAATAGAGAGAGTGTTCATAGAACTCCGGTTTTCGCACAAAACCGCGAGTACACAGAGGAACTGTTTTATCCTGGAGACGACCGGTTGATAGTCTGTCGTGCGCATCGAGGGCAGTGCCGCGAACGTCTTAAAGAGAGCGACCTAGTCCGCGACTCAGCTCCCGATTCGGTATCCTCGTCTTGTTGTTGTTCCGTTTCTAACAATAACTCCATAAAATTGATTTCAGTTCCTTTAATTCAATTCCCAAAATGAACCCCTGATCCGATGTCGATCTCAAAATACACGAAACTGTGCGTAATTTTACCTGCTCTTTGGTGGCAGAGTGAGCATTCAACTGCAGCTTCAGAGCAGCATTGGATGCGAGGGAGTGGGCAAGAAGGTGAGGCAGGCGTTGGGAGATGTCGGCAGGAGGCAACCTCTGCCGCAAATCTTGGATCGCACGGGTGAGAGTAGCCGTCTTCCAATCCAATTCTCGAACATACTTCTGCAACTCTTCCGTTAAGAGATTCGGGATGTTGTCGACTTCGTCGCCGTGAACGCTTCCCTGACCGCATACCATGTCTGCCGACTGCCGCCCATGCTAATAGTCCCAACATGTCCTCCGCCTCTCGACGTCGACTCTAGTCTGCGTTGAACTGGCATCTGCCGAAAATGGCGCCCGAATCGGGTCGAGCTCGGGAGAAGAAGAAACAATGGTGGGTTTTGGGAGTTTGTTTAACAAAGGAGAGAATATCTTGTTCACGGGAAAGTGCGGTGATGAGAAGGCTACCTTCAATTTCTTGTAGTGGGTGAGGAGTTTGTCGGCGGCGGCGGAGAACCGAGGATCAGAATCGCCGCGGAGGGGGTGGGAGGTGGACGAGATAGGGGAGAAATAGTTGAATCAGCGATGAGCTTTACTTTGATCAAAGGTGGGATGAGAAAGAATTAATATTTAATTATAATTCTTTATATGTTTTATTTATTTTAATGTATTGTTTTAATGAGGTGTAATTGTAAAGCATTAAAATTTTATTTTTTTATGATTTTTTAATTAACACGTACACATTTAACGGTCAACTATAAGAGTTGACTGCCACATCAGTCAAAGTTAATGGAATTGAACGGAGAGTGACAAACTTGAAATCTTTACTTAATTTTAGTGACCACGAATGGAATTAAATATTTTTAGTGACCAAACATGAACCTTTTTATTAAACTTAGTGACCAACCTTGCAATTTACCCATAAAATAAAATTCGAGATAGTATGGGTAAATGGCAAGTTTGGTTACTGACATTATTAAAAAAGTTTATCTTTGTCACTAGAAATTTTTTATAAAGGTCATGTGTAACACCTTAGGCAAATCCCATATTGACAAAGCACGGGAGAGATCCATGGTTCATAAGTAAGAAACCGGCTTTAACTGACAAGACGCGTTTTGGGATGAAATGGAGGAGTTCTTGTGAGAACTCTGAAGTTAAACGTGCGCAGTGTGGACTACAATAAGGATGGGTGACCTTATGGGAAGTCACCTTGAATTGCACACCAAGCAAAAACCGTGAGGGTCGAGGCCCAAAGTGGAATATCTTCATCGTGAAAAGGTTCGGGATGTTACATCGTGTTTACCATTAGAAATATTTTATTTTATTCGTGGCCGCTCAATTCGTTCAACAGCTCATGTTTGGTTATTCTCCGTTACCTTTCGTCGTTCGTGAACAAAGTCTGTTAAGTGTTGATGTGGCTAACATAATTGTAGAGTCAGCCCAACTTGACCCAGAAAAATGAAGACCTGACTCGCCATGTCAGGTTGACCTGCTACGTCAGCTTACCCAACCCAACCCAACCCAACTCCAAAACCAAACCGAAAACTGACCTACTCAAATTAAAAAGACTCTATTTCGTCTTCCTCTCTTCAATCTATAACCCTCTTCTCCCCCAATTTTCTTCTAACCCTTCTTCCCCGACGATTCCTCTCTCCAACTCCTCCTTTCGACAATGATTTTCGCTAACCCAACCTCAAATCTATAGGCTTCTGCTCAAATTCAGCATCGTCGAGGGCAAAATTGAGGTCGCTTTGTTCGAGCTGCGGTCGATGAAAGGCTTCATAAACAGTGGATTGATGGTGGAGACAAGAGCAGAGTGGTGGAGATTTTAATGACATCAGCATCTTGTCTCCGACTCTCTTTGAGATTCGTCTTTTCCTTCATTAGCGGGGGTGTTCTAATTTTCGGGCCTCCATATGCGAGCCGATAGTGGATCCAGCGAAATGGAGGCCTAGACCTGAGGACAATGGACTTCAACGGGAGGCCAAGAGTTCTAAAGCGTGCTACACGGGTGTGCATCTCCCTCATGAGAACAGTTCGACGAGGATCTGAAGAAGAGTTTCAGCTAGACTGGTGGTGGCGCCACCAGATTGTCCTAGCAGTTGGCGACGCTGATCGAAGATTGTGGAGATGTCAAAGAGATGCCCCGTCACCACCAACTCCATCTCCGATTGAGGAGATGTAGGAGATGATCGATAAACGAGATGGCGACGATGTTCGACGATTGAGGCCTCTCTCATTTTGTCCATATTTGCTTTATTTTTGGATAATCGACATTGAATCCATCTCTTTTCTTCCTTTAAATAATTTTGTCCCTTGGTCGCGCTGAGGAGAGAGGACGAGTCACTGAAGTAGCGGAGAGCACACATTATGTCAAGCGATAGTGGCGATAGTTGTAATATCATAATCGGAACCCATAGGTGAGATCGTAAAACCGTAAGATTGTAACTTTTATCCATTGTAGAAGACCAGTGGCTTCTGGCTTCTGACTTCTTAGATGGAATCCAAAAACCTTCGTCCATTGTTGTCCTCATATGTATAGTACTTCTACAACATCTCATTCTAATGCAACTAAAAATCTTGTTCATTATTCATGCCAAAATCCGCTTTACAAATCTCCTTTAGTAAATCGAGTGTTAAGATGCTCTACAACATTCATTTTGATGTTAAATGTAAAAAGCCCATGGAATACGTTTGGAATGATGTTCCTAATTACCGCAACAATGGAAGCAGCCTGGTCGATGAATATTGGTGATGTTCGCTTGTCCGACATACAACTCAAGAACATCCGGAACAACCAGATGTAACCAAGTCACGGTGGTGTGGTTGAATCCAACAAATAGTGCTACAAAAAAGAGAGAGAAGCATACACACCAAAAAACCAGCATTGGCTCAACACCAATGTGCATTCTTTGTAAAAAAAATGCATTCAGGGATTGATGGTGTGCATTATCTACTTACTGATACCAATTGCTTAAATTCGGGTATGCTTCATAAGTATTTAAGTGTCACATCTGGTAAATGAGTGATATAGTTTCCTTTTCTTGTTCCTGGTCCAGATTTCCTACTTTCTAGATCCTCTAAATTTTGGTATGTTGTGCGCATTAAATAATTTCTGGACAACATTCAATTTCATTGGCATTCATCAATTGACTTATAGCATGCATTCAAATCATACCACAAAAATTTGTTTGTCTTGTATGTTTTATCAAAGTTGATTGTATTACCAAAGAAGCTGTAGTCATATTACATCCTTCCATCATCCTAAAAGATGCTTGCATTTCAATCTCACTCTCATAAAAAATGAGAGACTCTTGTATGCTTAGTTCCCAACATACTAAAGCAGCACCATCACTTCCCCAGGTTCCATTTGTTTTTTCTGCCTCACACTCGTTATGTGATTCTTTAAATCTCGAGGTGTAAAGGGCACATTCTTCATCCCTGTAGAAATAGGTGCAGTTGTCTTACATGAACTACACATTGACACTCTATATTTAGAATGCATATCAGCCACCATTACATGCATACGAGTGCTACTTTTGTTTGACTTCATTAAAGGTTTCAACTTTGGAGGATGCAAATCACGATCACTGTCACAATTAGTTTCTGGTGTGTCAGAAATGTTGAATGATAGTTGTGGTGTGGTCAGCGATGGATCCAGGAGATAGTAGAGCACTGGGCTACATTTGAATAGAAAATAAGATATTGTAAACAAAATATATGATAACTATAGTTTTCATTACAATGTCAATTGTACATGATGATCTTTTAGTTTAGCAAATTCATTAATAATGGAGTCTTCATCCATACTAATAACATACTCTCTATAAAATGAAATAGTTAAGCAATCGGCGAGAAATTCATCGCTCATTTTGTTGCACAGATCAGGTGCCACATGTTTCATTGTTGAAAATGTTCTCTCCGTAGTCGCCGTTGAAACGGACTATGTCAACACTAGACGAAAAAACCGAAAAATCAATTTGTATTGTGTGTACATACATGTTTCCACCAACTTCTCTAGTAATTTTGTAAGTGAAGACACTTCATATTCCTGACTATGAACCATACCTAATTCTTCAAAGAATGCATCTAATAGCCTTCAAAGTCTCGAAAAAAACAACTATTGATCAAGTTCGTAAATATTTTCTTCATCAAAAGACCACAAAGAGCTTTTATGATGGGTAAATGTCAGATTTGGTCATTGGGATTACTAAATCGTGTTATGTTTAGTCACTAGAAAACATTAATATCAATTTTGGTCACTCGAATTACTAAAACATGTCACATTTAGTCACTCTCCCGTTAGCCTCGTCCAACTCCGGTCACTCGATTTTTTTTATGAATGTCACTCGAATTACTGAAACATGTCACATTTAGTCACTCTCACGTTAGTTTCCGTCCAACTCCATATGGAGTTGGACGGAAACTAACATGAGAGTGACTAAATGTGACATGTTTCAGTAATTCGAGTGACCAAATTTTATATTAATTTTTTATAGTGACTAAATATGACATGATATAGTAATCTCAATGACCAAATGTGGCATTTACCCCTTTTATGATCTAGTGAACAACTTGACTGAAGCAATCTAATGATGACTCAACAAGTTTGTAAATATTTTCTTCATCAGAAGAGTGAAAAGAAAACCAGTGCCCGACAAACTAGCTGAGGAATCCATTTCGGGTCCGTTCGTCTCCTCGTTCTTAATTTTTTTTTGGGGGGGGGGGAATTTTTGGAAGTTTGATACAGAAGGGTGAAGTTTAGTTTAGAGGTTATTGTTATTTGGGTAATGTCTATTTTTTATCCAAACCTTTTTCATATTCTTTTATATTATCCAAACCTATCGAAATACTAAGAATTAACTAAATGTTAACTTTCAGTTAGCAATTTTGTTAGTAATATTGATTATGCAATATGATACTGACTTGGAAGAGACACATAAAGGTCAGCATTTCAAAATTTCATTATTTTAAATAAGAAATGAGTTACAAAATTATCAACGATAATGTAAAAATGGCTAATATTTTGATGCATTATGAAAGATTTGGCTAATAAATAGAATTTTAATAGGTCTGGATAATATAAAAAAAACCTGAAAAAGGTTTGGATAAAAAATAGACATTTTTCAATGGAACTTTATACTTTTAGGTTTTATTGTATATTTTATTTTTTCAATTGATTTATTGGGGCTAGAATTTTTAGACTAAATTTAGAGTAGTGATTTGGAATTATTTATGTGGACCATTTTTCTAGTTATACAAAATCTTATTATTAAATAACATTGGACCGACTTTTAAATAGTACTGCGCCGAATATCTAGTATCGAAAAATTCATACGTACTATACTAGCTCATGACCAAAGGAGGGTGGTCGTGGCCCCTGGTGGCCCACCCCTAAATCTATCACTGGCTATGGTATATGGCATTTTTGGTCTGGCTCATACCGGTTCTGGTAAGTTTTGTGATACTAGGGGAGAGTCTAGCATGCGTTGAGATGTTTCTTGTGCGATTTATGGAACTTGTGGTCTACATATTCAGGTTCCTGGTGCGGTTTATGAACTTATGGTCTACATACCTGTAATCAAACGACGACGCAACTCCATTCTCGACAGCCGCAGCTCGAATCTCCAACAACATATCACTGCTACTACTCATTGATGCCTCTTTGATATCCGCTACTAGTCAGCCGCCTACTACTCATTGAAGCCTCTGCGATATCCGCTCCTCGTTGACCGCTACTCATAATTCCTACAAAATTCCCCTAGATTCGAGTATTTAGAGATTGGCCAGGTGAAAAAGAAATGAATCGCTATTTACCGCCCGTAGTTTTACTATTTGCCGCCCGTAGTTACAAAAAATATGACGAATTTGCCCCTCCTTCTAACTAACCCTAAATCCTATCAAACTCATCTCTCACAACCTCCTCCCACAAACTGCCGCCGGCGGCAACCGCTGCTCCCACCGCCGACCCTTCCACTGCTCCCACCACCAACACCTCCATTCCTCCGACCTGGTCCGCCGACCCCTCCACAACCTCCCCTCACAAAATCGCGGACGTTGAAGAGGAAGGAGCTCGCCACGGGTGCTGTCGTCGCCGACGTAGAGGAAGGGGTCCAATCGCCGGACGCGGACGGGTCCGACTGCCGGACGCGAACGGGGTACGACCGCCGGTAGCGGACGGGGTCCGAATGCCGGACGCGGACGGGGTCCGAATGCCGGACGCGGACGGGGTCTGAAATCCATCGGCGGACCGGTCCTGAGACCCGGCGGTTACTGTTTTTTTTTTCAAAGATCGTGTTTGAATTATAATTTATTTATTTAGTAATTAAATAAGTGTAAAATACCATAATTAGGATTTAAATAATTATAAGTATGATAATTAAGCAAAATGAAGAGAATTTTTTAAGGCAAGTTTTTGAAAGAGGAAATTGAGTAATAAGTTTTCGGAAGAAAATTTCCGTAATTAACAATATATTATTTTGATTATATAATACATCTAATGATTATCATTTATTAATATATTAACATCCCAATCCAAATAAGTTAACAACTCAATCCACTTATGGTAGTTGATTGAGGGAATTAGGTTTGACTTAATTAGGGTTTGACTTCTATAGGGTTTGACCCGAATTAAGGTTTGATTTAATTGAGGTTTGTCCCGAATTAAGGTTTGACATAATTAGGGTTTGACCCGAATTAGGGTTTGATTAAATTATATATTATTTTGACCACAGTTGTTTGAGGGAATTAGGGTTTGACTTAATTAGGGTTTGACTAAATTATATATTATTTTCACCACAGTTGTTTGAGGGAATTAGGGTTTGACTTAATTAGGGTTTGACCCGAATTAGGGTTTGGCTAAATTATATATTATTTTGACCACAGTTGTTTGAGGGAATTAGGATTTGACTTAATTAGGGTTTGACCACAGTTGAAATAATCGATTGATAAACAATCGATTTCAACACATTTGTATCCACATTTTATGAGATCGATGAAAGTTTCAATATTTTTTCATGTCGGTGACTCTAGTAATTGCTAAAAGATGTTTTTGCCCGACCTTTCCCAAGCCGCAAAGAGTCCTCTTCGTGCCTCGATTCCTTGGAAGTTTTATAAAACATAATTTAGGTACGATGATCTTATTAAATATGAAACAAATACAATTAAAAACATAATTTATACACTACTTCAGATAATTTGTAATTATTTAACATACTATAATTATTTAATTGGTATTATACTGAATTTATTTATTTTAGTTCTATTTACATAATTATAAAATAAGTATGAATTAGTTTGTACAATATTTTTTTATAATTTTATTTTATTTTTTTATAAATGCACGGTCCGCTCGCCGGCGTCGGACGGGGTCCTCCTGCGTCCGACGCCGGCTGTGATGATTTGGTTCTGGCCGCAGTGGTGATCTGACGGTGGTGGCGACGCCGGCGATTTGGCGGCGGTGGTGGACTAGCGCAGGTTACAGCAGGAGTGGCGGGGTTTATTTTATAAAAAATGAACAAAGGGTAAAAATGTCATTTTAGTTTAATTTACGGGCGGCAAATAGTAAAGAGACGGGCGGCAAATAGTAACCCTCGAAAAAGAAGATACTAGAAGTTTGAATTAAATTTCAAAAATGACGAGCGTGCCCCCAAGTTCAAAAATCTTCATTGATTGCCGTGAACTATTAATGAAAGTCAGCCTAATGGGAAAAAATTTATTGGTTGAGAAACTTGAGATTAGTGTAGTATGGTGTTAAAAAATGAGTTAGCACTCTAATCCTACCACCACCCAAATATATTTGTTTTCATATAAATATTATATAAAAAACGCTTGCAACCAATTTTTGGATTTAATGTTAATATTGAGGCAGAGATATATATATTAATTTAAGTTTCTAAAGCAAAAGTGCTAGCGACCATTGCCCTTTTAGGCTTTTACACCAAGTTGGTTTTCAAAACTCAGATCCTCGAAAGTTGAAAGCCCAACGGGAACCGAGGGAAAATGGAGGACCTGCATGTCCTCGCAGTTCCTACACCCACAAAACAAAAGAGTACAGCCAAAACGACGGCCGCCGGAATCGAGGCCGGAGAAACCAACGGGTCATCCCCGCCAGCTACAGCCTCCCGCCGTCGCGGCCGCCCTACCGCCTCCCACCTTCCCCCGCGCAAGAAATTCTCCGTTTCCACCTCCTGGTACCCACTCCTCGTCCAGCTCAAAAACGAACTCCATCTCCGCTCCCTCGCCGACACCGTCCACTGGCTCATCCACCGGGTCCGACCCGACCTCCTCCCCACCGGACCCACACCCAAACCCGACAAGCGCTCCGCTCCAGAAGCCTCTGACCCGGCGGAACCCATTTGCATGCCCATCCTGCAGGCCGAAGCCCGGTTGCTGATCCAGAAAAGGTCGATTAGGGCGACCGTGATTCAAGCCGCTTCTTTGTTTTTCGACACCCCTGGAACTTTAGGTATTCCGATTGTGAGCTCCACAGCTTCAATTTTTTCCTTTCCCGCGCAAATTTGATGGGTTTTTCATTTTTTCTTCAATCAAGAAAGGTCATTGTGTTCCTTAAGTGTACATTTCATGATCAATTTGGTTCATTGATCAGATAAAGCCGAGCGGCTGATCGCCATAGCTGCTGGATATGGCTCACATTTGATCGTCTTCCCTGAAGCATTTGTTGGTGGCTATCCAAGGTGCATGCCTCCCGTTGATTCTGGGGCAAAAGATGATGAATTGATGCTCAAATACCGGTCGTCAGCCATTGAAGTTCCTGGTTAGTTCCTCTTAGTTCAATCGAAGTCACTTAACTCGTCCGGCTTGAAATAATTGGCTGAATTGGGAATTTATTGAACTTCTTAGGTCCAGAGTTTGAGAGTCTGGGGAAGATTGCTGCCAAACATAGAGTGTACTTAGTAATGGGAGTAGTGGAGAGGTCAGGGAAGGTCCTGTACAGTACTATGTTGTTCTTCGATCCAGCTGGCCGAATTCTAGGGCAACAAAGGAAGATGTTTCCATCGCCATCAGAAACTGCAGTATGGAGTTCTGAAGGCCAATGCAATTCTTCACTCCCACTGTACCAGACCATCGTAGGAAATGTTGGTGGCCTAATCTGTTGGGACAACATCTTCCCGCTCCTAAGAAATGAGCTCTATGCCAAAGGTACATCTGCCGGCTTCCGAGCACTGCATTTCGCCAATGGTTGCCAAGTTTTCCTTATTCTGAGGATCTGCTGCAGGGATTGAGATATATTGTGCCCCAAATGCGGATCCCGGGGAGATGTGGAGGTCTGCAGCAGTCCATATTGCAGTAGAAGGCAGCTGCTTTGTTCTCTCGGCTAACCAATTCTGTCGAAGGAAGGATTATCCACTAGCAGCAGATCAAGATGGGGATAGCAACGAAATTGTGTGTGCAGGAGGTAGCTTCATTGTCTCGCCATCGGGAACCATCTTGTCTGGACCTGATCATGAAGGAGAGTGTCTACTATCAGCTGACATTGGTAATGAATAAGCAACACAATTCATTTTCTCTCTCTCACACATTGCATAATCCCTGGCTATTGAACTCACCAATTGTCTGTACAATGGCACAGACCTTAAGGAAATCGATGGAGCAAAGAGCAAACTCATGAGGATAAACCAGACCGAGAACAACGTTGATGCCCGGGCAGGCAGCAGCCATGGAAGTTGAAGTCCGAACAGGCACACAAGGGTAACTCGGTGTGGCAAGTAACACCATTTTAATAGTTACTCTGGTAATCTCTGGAAGGTATTTTGTTCCTGGACTCCCCTGATCAGCCGTCTTGCTAACAGCAGCAGCAGCAGGTGTAGTTGAACTGCTGGTTTGTGTATATTTTTTGGTACAGAAGATGTACGTAGATATGTAGTTGATGGTGATCAGGGTGACCTTTTGGCACTATTATATTATATGTAGAGTCCAAATGTAGATAGTTGCTAGCGGGAGCTGCATTTGCCCTATTTATGTATGTTCAGCTTAGATGTAGGCATGTAGCAACTCCAGAAACTTGCATTTCTCAGTAAATATGTAGAAACTTCCCTTTTCCCAGTTCAGTCACTTCGCTTTTCATTGTTTGTCAATAACTCAATTTAGAGCTCCATATGGATATTTGTAAGTTGTAACACTAAAATACCTGCCATCTCTCCGACTAGTACGTCCCTATTGTCATATTCAAGGTTGTCAAACCTATTTAAATCTTTGAGCCGGTCAATCAAAGGGTTTGAGGTTTAATGGTCTGATTGGGGAAGGGATTTGAGGTTTAATGGTCTGATTGGGGCCCGACCGAGTTGAGCTGTTTTAGACGTTTTCTAAATATATATACAAATAAGATAGTAATTAAAGATTTAATGACTGAAATTAAATTTATCTGTTTCTATTAAAAACTTAATTTCACAAAATAAATCTACCTAACCTCCATGACCCACCCACCATTTCTCATATGTCGTTTATCTTCCTCTCTTCTTCTCCCTCTTTAGTGATCAGACCGGGAGACTTTCTAGTTTCTGGAGGCCGTTTGGAAGCCCAAATTAAGGGGTCGTTTGGAGAATATGAGTTTAAATCTACCGATTGTCAACAATCGAAAGATTCTAACTCTTTGGATTGTTGAAAACATATTTGAAATTGTTTATTGTTTGGTAACTGTGATTGTTAACATTCAATAAAAATAAAAAAATTTAATATTATATTAAATAACATGTTTATCCTTAATAAAAAAATTAGAGTGGTTCAAGAAATATTAAAAACTTTGTTGATAAATATATTTCAGGTGATAAATAAAAAGAAGAGAAAAGCTAGGAGAAAAAAAATCTCACGAATCAAGATATAGAATCTCTCTGATTATGAGAGATTTGATATCTGCAGATTTTAGAGATTTGAAATCTCTAAAGCTAGAATCCACAATACAAAAAGCAACAAAAAACATAACTTTCTATAAAATCTACGGATTTAGTAAATCCACGTCCTGAATAGGGATGGCAATGGGTAGGGTCGGGTGCGGGTTTACGCTATACCAACTCCTAACCCGCCGGGTAGAGCCTTCTAAAATACCCGACCAAATAACCACCGGGTATGAAAATTATATAACCATACCCTACCCACCGGGTAACCACGTGTATTCGAGTAACCATGGGTACGAATCCTAAACTATGAACTTATACACATATATGCACATACATACTATTGTCCATTAAAAATTCTCAATACTTGTAACTGTTCTAACTTCAACAATCCACACAAATAAAAACAGCAAACACATAATAATTGTTCTTGCTTCTACAATCCACACAAACATAATAATCGTCTACATCTTCTTCATCAATAATGGTAGTTAAACTCAATTTCTCAAGCTAAACTAAATTTCTCAAGAGAAATTGACCCTTTGCTTAGCGGGGCGGGTATAACGGGGCGGGTATTATCGATTACCATACCCGCACCCTACCCTTTATTTTGAAACCGGGTATTATCCGTACCCGCCCCTTAATCCGTCAAAACGGGTAATTGCCCTCGTTGACCGGTTATGGTCGAGTAGGATACCCATGGTTACAGGTTGGATTGACATCCATAGTCCTGAATCCTGTTCTCCAAACGACCCCTAAGTCCAACCGAGAATTCGATAGGGATTTAACAATACAGGTCATACCCAATTGATTCTTGGATTAGTTGATTGATTTGATCAGTTGGGCACTTGGCTGGTAAGGATACTCTCCCATTAGAGACGTCATGGGATGGGGATAGGAAAAGACATATGAGTGTGCTAGCTCAGTGAGAAGTGACAACAACATTCGCCTACGATTTATTATGGTAGTTGGAATGCTTTGGGCACCGGCCATCTCTGTGGTCTGTTGGTTGTGTGTTATAAACACAGCCTTCTGGTCCCGGGTTCGATGGTAGGTAGAGAGAGAGAAGAAGAGAGAAGGAAAGAAGAAGGGAAGTGAACAACCAAATGAGGTATTATAAAATACCTCTCTTTTAACCATTTTTTTCCTTCACTTAAAACATGAACAACCACACCAGAAGCAGAAGATAGACACAATTTATAATACTCTGATAAAGCTTCATAATGAAGGAGCTAAGTTAGAGAGCTGCATTTGTACAAAAATCAGGAACTCTTAAATTCTCCCACCAATTCCCACATACTTCTCTGCCACCATTTCTCTACAAACAACACCACCACCAGTCTCCTGTTGGTTTCCAAATAGGTTAATGCAAGCAAAACCTGCGCAGTGATTTACTGCAAACTCTCATTAACCCAGCTCCATGGAATGTGCCAGCAGTCAAATTTCCTCACCTTCTGGATTTCCTACCACTGCTCTGAGCTTCAGTCCTGGTTTCTGAAAGCCTCGATTTTGATATGATCCCTGTTACAGTTGGAGGTCGATCTTGACCTGATAGCCTTGCCTGATGCTGCACTAAATGCCGTGTGGGACTACCATAGCTTCGGGCAGTTTCAACCCCAGAACCACATAATAGCAAGTCTCGACGACCCTTCATCGATTGATATCCATAAACATCTTCCCCATAACCATTCCCATGTGGCGACCTCAAGAATTCACTGAACCTGCCCCGCTCTAAACCGTCCCTCTCGTTCTTCCCATTCCATTCAGCAACATCTGAAACACTCCGTTGTAGAGAACTACTACTCCTAGATACTCTCCCTGGAATAGACTTCCTGTACTTGATTTCTTCTTCTTCATTTTTCACCCTTCTAGGATCACGAGGAGTTCCAGAAGGGTAGGGGAAGTTATAGGACCTCTTGGACATGTCCATCCCCAACTCTATGGAATGCAAATCGCTCTCGCCTGTGTCTAAATCCTCACACACTTCCCCGTTTTCTACCTCTCCTTCGCCGTCCACTTCATCACCATATGATGCAAAGTGAGCTCTACTCAGATAAGCCCGTCCTTTCTCCTTGAGCGCTGCAGCTGTTTTGGCTCCCCCTAGGAAGACTTCAAGTTGACCCCTCAGTTTATCTACTGCAGCATTCTTCTCCTCGAGCTGATGCTTAGCTTCGGAGAGCTTCATCTGCACTCTCTCCTCTCGCAAAACATCAGCCAACTGCATCATCTCCCTCTCCTTTTCCACTTCTTCATACAGCTTTGTAGATTCTCTCTTCATCTCTTCAGCTTCAGCTTTATGATCTGCCCCAATGTCATTGGCCAGTTCATCGCAAACATGCTCAATGACGGCTCTCGCTCTCTTCTCATGTTCGAGCTCCTTCACAGCATCTGCTAATGAAGCCTTTGTGTCTGCGAGTTCTTTCCCCAGCTTCTTGTTCAAGCTCTCGAGCCTCCTCCTAAGCTTCTTCTCCACCTCGAGCTCTCCAGCAACGGACTCGATTGCGGCCTCGACTAGTTTCTGCTCCTTGTTCTTCCATGCTGCCTTTTCTTCGGCGAAGCACTTCATCAGGAAATTGATCTCATTCTGGTCAGCGCGGTGTTCGTGGATGAACTGGTTAACCTGTAACCGAGCCCTCTCGAGCTCAGCGTGCAATGCTGATATCAGAGACATGCTGGATGAAGGACGTTGTTCGGTTCCCCATACACGGTTAATGATTTTAAGAAGTTCCTTTGAAGTGGTCAATGCATTGCTGATGTCCTTTAAACGGGTCTTGGTTACCACATTAGTGGTAGTAGATCCAGTGGGCGTTTGGACACGGGACCTAGACTCAACCTGAAACAGGAAACTCATTGCGTAAAAAGGGAATATAGAAACTGAATATGGAAGCAATAAGATCATAAGTTGAATCACTGTACCTCCATGAAGCTGGCATTGCTAACAGAGTCAAACGGAGCAACACTCTGGTGTTCCATAAGCCTAAGCTTCTGTGAAATCGAGGATGCTCTTCTGTGGCGGCTTCCAGTCCCAGAGCGATCACCCCTCTGGAATACAAGCAATTCAACCAACATGGTTAACTCTCTTCACTGATTCCTCAATAACAAGTAGGCATGACCCCAAATGTTGATTTTAAGTCAAAATCATGTATACAGCATGAATATTCTCTCAAACTAAGTTTGGCAGCACAAAGTTGCATATCATGGACAAAATGTCTCATCATCAAGGGGAATGTTGAGAATTATCTAGTCAGTCCTACCATCTAAACAAACCTAGAGAAAACCAATCAAAAGGGATACATCAAACACAGCCAAGCTGATTAAGGTGCAGTCAGCCAGCCAAGCACGCATGGACACAAGATACCATCCGTCTCCAATTGTCAAGACAGACAAACTTGTATCTAATTTAAAACCTTGAAATCCCTTGTCTGCAGATCAGGATCAAATAGCATAGCACACATTCACGAAGTAAACAATCAACAAAGGGGTGAAGCTGACCTCAGAAACAGGGCTGTGGGAAGGATCAGACAAATGGGGAGGCAGAGAACCAGAATGGACGGACCTAGCCGCCGCCGCCACCGTCCTCTCCCTAGCCTTTCCCTCCTTCCTTAGTCTCCTCTCAACCGAGCCGACCGTCTCCGGCCTCCTCGGCGACGGGACCTCATTCATCTCCCAGAGTGTGGCCGCCAATTTCCTTGCCGACACCGGACCCTGCTGCTGCTGCTGCTTAATTCCTTTACTCCCTCCGCCGCCGTGCAGGGAAGCGGCGTAATTGGGGGAGCCCAGGCGGCGCGACGCCGACGAGGGAGTGCGAGTGGAACCCATCAGCTTCCACATGGGGACCGGAGTAGTGGATCCAGTCCTCTTCCCCACCAGAATCGCCCTCTTGAACCGGTAGTTCTGAATGACGGAGGATGACGACGACGCCGACGAGGAACACCCCCGTTTCCTGATTTTCCCAGGCAGCAATTCATCCATTGCCGCCGCGGTCCGATTCTGCTTCAGCATTGCCAAATGTCCAGCCAACGTTAACTTCCAAACTTTTTAATTCAGATCTCAAGAACCCTGCAATGAACACACAAGATTCAGGGGAGCAAAAAGCTAGCACCTTTAGCTATCCATCAGGATCAACAGCAACGCAAAGACCCAGAACTTGTTGAAATCAAAGAAGGGAGAAGTGGGAGCAACTTACAGTGAGGGGGAGGCTCATGGGTTGCAGATGGGAATTGCTAGCTGAATCAATGATGACCAATTTTGAAAGGAGAAGGCAAGGGAGGAATGATTTCGCGAGCGTGGTGAGAAAAAGGGTGGGGAGGAGAATGTGCAGAGTTTGGGGAATGGGAAAGAAGAGCTACAGCACAGCATCAAATGAATAGCACCAATCCAATCTGAAGGGAGGCCTCAAAAAGAGAGATTAGATTTAAAAACAAACAAAGAAAAGGTGGAAACTTTATTAAAAAATTAATGTCGGGGTGGGATTGAGCAACGCTGGCTGAGGTTTTGGAGGAAGGTGATTACAGACTACAGACTACAGACTACAGACTGTATACTGAAGAGAGAGAGAGAGAGAGAGAGCTCTCTGTAAAGTGTAAAGTGAGTAGGCGAAGAGCGAAGTAGAGGGGGAGAGGACGGCGGAGGACTGAAGTTGTCCGATCCAGGTGAGGTTGGAGACGTGGTCAATTGCGGTTCGTCCTCCCGATTCCCTTTTTCTAATTTATTTTACTTGACTGGTCGAAACGGCGGATTAGCGGTGCGTGTCATGAAGATTGAAGAATTATCGGTTATTGTAATTAATTATAATAATAATACATTAATGATATACTAGGATTTGGTAAAAATGGACAGACAGACGGACAGACATATATTGATATTAGGGAGACAAAGTTGACCCGCCGGGATCCTGTGAGTAAACGCACGCGAATTCCGCCACCACTCCGGTCAAATCAAGATTACCTGAATGTTACGAGTTACGACGTTACTTGAAGAGATCTGTTAAGCCGGATTTTTTTTTCTCAAAGTAAAAAAAAAAACTAGCTTATTACCCGGCCTCGTGTCGGAGGTAGTCTCGAAAATTGATTCTAAATGATATTACTCATTAATATCGTTAATATGTATGTGGCGATGGCCGAAGGTAGGTTAACAACACCATAATAATATGATGGAAAGTCATTATCCCATTGCATTACAAAAGAAACAGTAAAACATAAACACTATAATGGACAATCCAAACCAAGTCATTAGCCTTAAATATAGTCACTATTGTCATGTGATGCCCCTAGAGTGAACATGAAAAAACCAAAAGAATGTTTACATAGTTAGCTCCAATTATCGATGGTAAAAATGAAAGCCACCAAGAGATTTCATAAGAAATATCCAATCTAGATTGCCCTTAGACCAAAAATCACAGTGACACCAAAGGCAATAAATCTCTGGCTGAGAAAACAAAAACCAGCAACGTCCAAATCAAGTCGATGGAATGGTCGACCAGTTTTCCCTGATAAATAGTTTTGCACATTAAAATGACAAAAAAAAAAGAAATACAAAGCATGCAATCTGCTGTAGAAATCTCATATATATAAACAAAAGAAACAGACAAGCAATATATGCCTGGAAGCACCAACATTAGGGCTGGGAAAATAGACCAGACCGTTAGAAAAACCGTGGTCCAAACCGTACCGCACAGTTTGGTCCGGACCGTAAGACCGTGAAGTATGGTCTGGTCTGGTCCATGGTCTGTATTATTTTATGATTTGATCTCTTGGTCTGGTCTGGTCTAGACCGCGGTTTACCGGACCAAACCGTAGACCCAACTGACTTGTCAATACGTGTTAACAGCCCATTCGACCACTCTCCAAACTCCCACAACGCCACCCAAGTCTCAACCTTAATTTTGTGAATCTCTTCCCTCCTTCATTCACAACCACATTATGTTAATGTTTATGACATTATGGTGCAAGCTGGGATGCTTTTACTTTGTATCTTTGTTATGTACTAAGATTTAGAGAATCAAAATTATTCATGCATGTTAGGATTAATGTTTTAAGGCAAATAACAATTATTTTTCTTGGTTATTGGTTCAATTTTTTGTGTGGTTAACTAAACAAATTATTCATTTTTCGTTGAGTGTGGTCTATCTAGACCAGACCAGACCGAACCAGACCGCACCAGACCGCACAGGCGTGGTCTGGACCAGACCGTTCTTCTCTTTTGTTCCAATGCTACATTCTCCAAATATGAGGATCTTCCTTTTTTCAGTTTTTCATTTACTTAAAAATGTATTTATGGAAGCATTAATATAATTTGTTCATATTAATATTTGTATAGTTCGTCATTATTTTCAAATACAATTTTTTCGATATAATTTTTTTAAATTCTGAGACCATTTTTTTTTTTTTTTTGCAAAAAATGATTGACCTAATTAGAGTTTACACACAACACTTAGGGATGTCAATCCAACCCGTAACCATGGGTACCCTACCCGACCGTAACCGGTCAACGAGGGTAATTACCCGCTTTGACGGGTTAAGGGGCGGGTACGGGTAATACCCGGTTTCAAAATAAAGGGTAGGGTATGGGTATGGTAATCGATAATACCCGCCCCGTTATACCCGCCCGCTAACCAAAGGGTCATTTCCCTTGAGAAATTTAGTTTAGTTTGAGAAATTGAGTTTAGCTACCATTATTGATGATGAAGATGGAGACGATTATTATGTTTGTGTGGATTGTAGAAGCAAGAACAATTATTATGTGTTTGCTGTTTTTATTTGTGTGGATTGTTGAAGTTAGAACAGTTACAAGTATTGAGAATTTTTAATGGACAACAGTATGTATGTGCATATGTGTATAAGTTCATAGTTTAGGATTCGTACCCATGGTTACCCGAATACCCGTGGTTACCCGGTGGGTAGGGTATGGTTATATAATTTTCATACCCGGTGATTATTTGGTCGGGTATTTTAGAAGGCTCTACCCGACGGGTTAGGAGTTGGTATAGGGTAAACCCGCACCCTACCCTACCCATTGCCATCCCTAACAACACTTGAAAATGATAAAGCTGAAAGAGTTCACATAATAGTTCAAATGATACAACTGATTGGTTACACACAACACTTGATAATGATAAAGCTTAAAGATAACACACAACACTTGAAATGATAAAGATGGAACACATAACATGTCAATAATCGCCTAGCAGAGAATAGTAATTCCCATAACCTCCTCCTCCACTCTCATCTCCTCCTCCGGTCTGATTTGCGTTGGATGAGTAGTTGGGAACAGAGTTGGGATCATCTTGATCATACCCTAGAACAATGTTTTGCTGAGTTTTGTAATACTGCCTCTTTCTTGGTGTCAACTTTGACAAATCCCTTTCAAGAAGATCAACGTTGTTCCGAAATAGTGCCGCTTCCCTCTCTCTTTTTTCAACTTCCCATTTTTGTTCCCTCTCCCTTTTCTCAAGATTCCACCTTTCTTCGTCGCGCTTCGATTTTTTTTCTTGGAATTCCATCCTTTTTCGCTCATACTCAGCCCTCGAAGCATGCCTCTCCTTCAACTCACTTCCATAGTCCAGCAATTGAGCAGTGTAGCTTTCTGATGGCTCAGTGACTCACTTCTACTGTCACCCTAGAAAATGGCCAAGTGTAACCACTTCCTAAAGCGTAGTATAGCGGGTTTAGGTTTCAATGTCAACCCGGGTCCTAGATTTGCTGACTACTTAATGAGTTCTTGTTATCTAGCAATAAAACTGGAGTGCAAGTCTAACTACCAAACAAACAAAGCAAGTAAACTGGTTGTATTCAGGTTAAAGAGGTCACCCGGATATGGTTCCCCCTAGTCTGCAGTTAAGCCGGATTGTAATTACCAAGTTCAGTTTCTATGAAGATTATACTGCGGAAGGTTCTTAACCAGTCTGAAGTCTCGACTAAAGGTCTTCAGACCCTCTCAATCTGACTCTCTAGCGGGCGACTAACCTCCACCGGAGTCGACAGATTGAGGCCCTAAGAACAAAACCTCCACTACCGGAGTAAATCCGGTACAGAATAGTGAGTTGGCTCCTCGACTAAAGTCACCAACTCCCTACCTTCAATCAAGGATACTCTATTAACCTAGGCAGATATTCTCATTCTAGGTTAAAGCAGAAACAACAGGAATTTGATCAGGATTCAAGTCATTCAATCATAAAACCTCAATCGAATATAATCAATCACAGAATCAGTACTTGGGTTCATACAATCAATCTCAACATACAGAACTAGGGTTTCCCACACCCAGATGAATGGGAGAACTACTCCATGGAGAGAGAAGCAAAAGCAGAATCAGACGCGGAAATCATACTGTGAAGATGGATTTCTGCTCCTGGACGTTGAATCGGCACTTCTCCAAGCTCAAACCAAGCTCCAATGGTGTTGAAGATCGATCTAGGGCACTTGGAGACTCTTGTTCGTCGCTTTCTCTCTCTAGGAATCGTTCTATCTCTCTAAAACTCGAATCCCCTCTCAATTTGGCTGAAATCTGCCTAAAAGGGCATCATTGGCCAAAACACTGTCGAGGGCACGGCCGTGCTTTGCCTCAGCCCGCCCGTGCTTTGGCTAGGGTTAATTACACGGCCACATGTTGGTGAAAACACGGCCGTGCTTTTGGGAGAACACGGCCGTGCTTTGGGAAAACACGCCCGTGCTTTGTCTCGGCCCCGCCCGTGTAATCAGCTCATGTCTGCCAAACTCGGATTTGCTCTCGGCAGTAAAAGCACGGTCACAGAACACGGCCGTGTTTTGAAGGCCTCCTGCCCGTGTTTTTACTTCCGAACCTGTTCTCCTATATTCAATGCTTCGTTTCTCCCTCGTCCGGACTCCAAATCAGTCGCCGTTTGATCCCAGACGCTCGTAGTCTCGTCCTCTTTCTTTCCATGTCAAACTTGCACGATTCTTTGTCCATTAAGTGAGGTAGAAATCCATTCTTCTTCAGGTCATGCCAGAGTTTCTTCTCCCGAATCGCCAATTGATCTCTGATTGACTTGAAACTTGCGCCTATGCTTCACTTTATGTGCTAGGACCTGAAATGTGACAAAGGAACACAACCTAGCATAAAATAGGCCTAAAACACGAGAATCAACACCTCAAACGGAGTAAGAGCAGGGGTAAAAACATGTGTAACTAACGGTCTATCAAACTCCCCCACACTTAACCGTTTGCTTGTCCCCAAGCAAACCAAGTCAGACACTAGGTAAGCTTACATATCACAATCAACCAACATTGGGGACAAGTCATACAGGCACAGAACACGTGAATCGCACTGATTTTCAAACATCAATACATGCACAACCTCAATAACAACCTGGACAACCACCACAAAGGACATTCGAGTGCAGCAAATCGAGTACAGGAAGAGTCTCCCTTCTGTTCACTGGCCAACCTAGACTTGATTCAACCACTTACTCAAAACAGTCAACTCATGCATCCAACTCAAGACATCAGAATAGAGACCGAGCAATCTAGGTCCTCACCGGGGTACAAGAGCATAAAGAAAATGAAAATGAATCACTCACTCTCGACCAGTGGGGTCAGGACAAATTGATGCGAAAGATGCGCATGCTATTCCTCTCAATTCCTATCATCTCTTCACCATGATGGCAGCCTCTAAATGCTAGAGTTCACATATGGGGTGTCACCACTAACTAATCAGGAGGTCTTAGACACAGGTTCAAATGACTGGCTAGGGTCTTGGACATGGGGAAAAGGCCTTTTAGGTGGTGGAAGTATTCATAGCAAAAGGTTCCACATTTTCCAAACACACAATCACAGTCAAACAACCTGGTATTTTCTTTCTGCTATTCTGCATTACTCAATATCTTAAGAGCACAAGAGCGAAGGAGGCATAAACATCAGTATTTCCAAACCAGACTGCTAAGAAACACTACTTACTGGGCATTATTCAGATTTTTAGTAGTGGCTCTCTTTTGCTTTCAATTTTTTTCTTTGTTTTTCTTTCATTTTTCTTTTCATTTCTTAAGAGAGCCACCACTCCTACACATATTTCAAACATCCGCCCAACTTTTAAGCACTACCTCCAACACTCACATAGACTTTAGCAGAAACAGCAGAGAATTTATAAAAACCACACTGTGGAACCTTCTACAAGATGCAACAAGGGTGATTTTTTCCATTATAGACCAAAAGAAAGGATAACACACGGCTCAAAGGGGCTGACTAGGGGATATGACACATCAGGACAGTCAGTTTTTGGGCGTGGGCTAATCCTATGCCCCCATCATCTCAGCTAGTGACAACGTGAATGCTACACATCATGGAAGAGGGATCTATCGCACAAGAAAGAAACGAGCAGGCTCAAATCTCGCATGGCTACCTATATGCTCTATCTCACATTCTGATACCCTGAACTAGATGCATAAACGACTATCAAGGACAAGTAATCAGATCAAGTCAGATCAAGTCACAGTTGGCAAGCAAATAGTTGAAAAATTTAACCCCTACATCGTTCTACTGCACATCTCAGTCCTCATCATAAGTTGTCCCAGTCGCAAACAAGTTGTCATGCATTAATCAGAAAACCAATCAATTCATCCATCAAAACACAGTGCCAATATGATCAAACAGCAGTACTGGGAGCCCTCAAATCGTAAGATTCGGACAGTGGACTAGGCTCCAAGCACACAAACAGATCTAATGCAGTCAAAAGATAAACACCCCCCCACACTTAAGATCGACATTGTCCTCAATGGAGAAGAGGAAAGGAAAGGGGAACGATGTTACCGGTATGCACAGACTGCAGGAGACTGGAAACGGACCAGGCGGGAACACAGCACAGCTCAAGGGAAACAGAAGAGCTCAACCAGAATATGTGAGGTCTGATGTCAGCCCAATAATACATCATCCAGAACAAAGAAAACAAACCAAAACCAAACCAAAACGCAATCCGACTCGAAACATAAGAAAGAAAGTCAAACCGTGCTGGGGTTGCCTCCCCACAAGCGCTTCTTTACCGTCTTTTAGCTGGACGCCCATGGTGGATACTCAGGGAGGTGCAGGAACAGGTGCCTCCAAGAGCGGATCCACGTCGCTCTTGAGGTACAGCTTCAGGTGATGACCGTGCACCCGACGGTTGCAACCACCAGCAGAAGTCAGCTCGACCTGGCCATCCGGCAAGATGCAGGCGAGGGAGTACTCGGATGGCCAGGGTGGTCGTGGTGCGGGGGGTGGGACCAGCTCATAGTGGTCTCCACTCTTCTTCCGTGCAGGCTTAGCCACCTGCGGCTTCGGTCGCCACTCCTCCTTGAGCTTTTTGTTCGGAGGCGAGACTGGATGGAGTGGCGACGAAGGAATGATAGGCGGGTCCTGCAAAATGAGAGGTGCAGAAGGGTACACGACAGGCTCGTGTACCTGATCAGAAATAGCATGCACAGGCGATACAGAAATCATAGCACAATGATCAAAGTCAGTCACAGGAAAAATAGCCTGTTCATTTCCAGCACGCAAGATCAGTTTACCATCATGCACATCAATCAGTGCCTTGGCGGTGGCAAGAAACGGTCTACCTAGAATCAAAGGCACATCCACATCATCATTTATATCCAGAATAACAAAATCAATAGGATATGTGAATGCACCCACATTAACAAGCAAATCTTCTATGATACCCCTAGGATGCACCACAGAACGATCAGCCAGCTGAATGCTCATCCTAGTAGGGCTAAGTTCACCTAGGTCTAGCTTTTTGAACAATTTATATGGCATGACATTAATGCTAGCTCCTAGGTCCGCCAAGGACTTTCCTACATGCATGCTGCCAATAGTAAGAGGGATAGTAAAACTCCCTGGATCCTTGCGCTTTTCGGGCAGCTTGTTCTGCAGGATGGCAGAACATTCCTCGCTCAGCAGCACTGTCGAAAGATCCCCAAGTTTCTTCTTGTTGGTGCAGAGATCTTTCATGAACTTCGCGTACTTGGGCATCTTCGACAGTGCCTCCACAAATGGTACGCTGATGTTGAGCTGCTTCAACATTGCCATGAACTTGGCAAACTCAGTCTCCAGCTTATCTTTATGGAGGCGAGTGGGGAAGGGAAGCTGGGGTACATGCTCCTTCACCACTGGTTGTGGCTTGGGAGCAGGGGCTTCCTTCTCCACCCGCACTTCTGCATCACCGGCTGGAAGTGCTGAAGCAGGTAGTGGTTCCTCCTGCCTGGTCGGGGCAGGATCAGCTGATGTAGGCCTGCCGCTCCTGGTGAAAATGGCATGGGCAGTCTCGTGAGGGCCGCGAGGATTGGGGACAGTGGTGGCAGGCAGAGTCCCCGGTGCCCTGGTAGTATTCTGGCGAGCTAAGTCCCCTATCTGGTGCTGGAGATCCTGCAGAATGGCACCCTGGTTCCTCTGGCCTGCCTCCAGTGAAGCTATGGCCTGATCCATCCTCGTGAAATTTGCCTGGCTGGTGGTCATGAATGCTGCCAAAATGTTCTCAAGCTTGGTCATCTGATTATCGGGAGCTGGTGCTGCTGCTGGCTCGGCATACTGACGCTGAGGCTGCTGGAATGGCTGCCCCTGTCTAGCCTGGAAAGGCTGCCTCTGCTGAAAACCACCTGCTGGTGCTGGGAACCCAGGTGGCTTGTTGGTGTTGCTGCTCCAGGCGAAGTTGGGATGCTGGCGCCATCCCTCATTGTATGTGTTACTGTATGGATCGAGGCGCCGAGCATTGGCGATGAAGGCCACCTGCTCTTGGGGAGTAGAAGACTCCCTCATAGACTGACAATCCTCCACGAGGTGATTCGGGCTCTCACACCACTGACACTGAGCAACTGGAGGTGTAGCCAAACTTCTGCCCGGAATAAGACTGTTGGGCTGCTTCAATGCCTGCACTAGCTCAGCTACCTGCTGCTCGAGCCCGGATCTGGTCTCCATGGCGTGCACACCACGGTCCCGGGAGTGCCTGCCTCTGCTGCTCTGCCCCCAGGAATGATCGCGGGCAGCCAAGGTACTGATCATCTGGTTCAGCTCGGGTGGAGTCTTAGTAAGGATATCCCCTCCTGGGCATAGAGACTCGATCACCCTCTGGCTGTCTGGGGTGATGGCACTGTAAAAGTTCCCCACTGTGAAAGCATCGCTGAAGCCATGATGGGGGCACTGCCAGAAGTATCCCATGTACCGCTCCCATGCATCACGAAGGGACTCATCTGGCTCTTGGCGGAAGTGAGTGATCTCCCGCTGAATCTCAGTAGTCTTCGATGCCGGATAATATCTGTGCACGAACTTATCCGCCAGATCGTCCCAAGAAGTGATGGACAGTGGGGGCTGGGTCTCCAACCACCTCTTAGCATTCCCCGCCAGAGAATGGGGGAAGAGGTGAAGGCGGATTGCCTCATCCGGAACACCATTCAGCTTGAACCCGTTCGTCAGCTGCAGAAAACGGGAAAGGTGTGCCCGGGCTTCCTCATCCTTCAAGCCATGGAACTGGATAGAGGATGTGATGAGCTGAATCCAGCCTGGCTTGATCTCGAAGTTATTTGCTGGGACGGGTGGATAGAGGATGACCGGGTGGATGTCAGCAATCCGTGGAGTGTAGTAGTACTCCAAGGTGGGACCCGGCGGTGGTGGTGGATGCTGATTCACCGGGGGAACCTGTCGAGCATTCCCCGGTTGTGGGATGTCTTCGCCCTCCATCTCGGACTCTTCCTCAGAATCGCTGGTTAAGTGGCCGTCTATGCACTCTCCCGTAACCAGTCTAGCTCACTGCTGTCTCCTAAGTTGGCGGCAAGTGCGTTCAAGCTCTGGATCCAACGGCAGTAACCCTCCTGACTGGCTACGGGTCATGCACTACCTGCACACACTCAAGCAAGCAAACCCGTGAAGGCACAAGTGGGACAAAGCAAACAAAGCGAAAAGAAAAGCTAGAGTAACAGAAATCACTTTTCTTCAACAACCTAGCCGTCCCCGGCAACGGCGCCAAAAACTTGACTCACTTCTACTGTCACCCTAGAAAATGGCCAAGTGTAACCACTTCCTAAAGCGTAGTATAGCGGGTTTAGGTTTCAATGTCAACCCGGGTCCTAGATTTGCTGACTACTTAATGAGTTCTTGTTATCTAGCAATAAAACTGGAGTGCAAGTCTAACTACCAAACAAACAAAGCAAGTAAACTGGTTGTATTCAGGTTAAAGAGGTCACCCGGATATGGTTCCCCCTAGTCTGCAGTTAAGCCGGATTGTAATTACCAAGTTCAGTTTCTATGAAGATTATACTGCGGAAGGTTCTTAACCAGTCTGAAGTCTCGACTAAAGGTCTTCAGACCCTCTCAATCTGACTCTCTAGCGGGCGACTAACCTCCACCGGAGTCGACAGATTGAGGCCCTAAGAACAAAACCTCCACTACCGGAGTAAATCCGGTACAGAATAGTGAGTTGGCTCCTCGACTAAAGTCACCAACTCCCTACCTTCAATCAAGGATACTCTATTAACCTAGGCAGATATTCTCATTCTAGGTTAAAGCAGAAACAACAGGAATTTGATCAGGATTCAAGTCATTCAATCATAAAACCTCAATCGAATATAATCAATCACAGAATCAGTACTTGGGTTCATACAATCAATCTCAACATACAGAACTAGGGTTTCCCACACCCAGATGAATGGGAGAACTACTCCATGGAGAGAGAAGCAAAAGCAGAATCAGACGCGGAAATCATACTGTGAAGATGGATTTCTGCTCCTGGACGTTGAATCGGCACTTCTCCAAGCTCAAACCAAGCTCCAATGGTGTTGAAGATCGATCTAGGGCACTTGGAGACTCTTGTTCGTCGCTTTCTCTCTCTAGGAATCGTTCTATCTCTCTAAAACTCGAATCCCCTCTCAATTTGGCTGAAATCTGCCTAAAAGGGCATCATTGGCCAAAACACTGTCGAGGGCACGGCCGTGCTTTGCCTCAGCCCGCCCGTGCTTTGGCTAGGGTTAATTACACGGCCACATGTTGGTGAAAACACGGCCGTGCTTTTGGGAGAACACGGCCGTGCTTTGGGAAAACACGCCCGTGCTTTGTCTCGGCCCCGCCCGTGTAATCAGCTCATGTCTGCCAAACTCGGATTTGCTCTCGGCAGTAAAAGCACGGTCACAGAACACGGCCGTGTTTTGAAGGCCTCCTGCCCGTGTTTTTACTTCCGAACCTGTTCTCCTATATTCAATGCTTCGTTTCTCCCTCGTCCGGACTCCAAATCAGTCGCCGTTTGATCCCAGACGCTCGTAGTCTCGTCCTCTTTCTTTCCATGTCAAACTTGCACGATTCTTTGTCCATTAAGTGAGGTAGAAATCCATTCTTCTTCAGGTCATGCCAGAGTTTCTTCTCCCGAATCGCCAATTGATCTCTGATTGACTTGAAACTTGCGCCTATGCTTCACTTTATGTGCTAGGACCTGAAATGTGACAAAGGAACACAACCTAGCATAAAATAGGCCTAAAACACGAGAATCAACACCTCAAACGGAGTAAGAGCAGGGGTAAAAACATGTGTAACTAACGGTCTATCACTCAGCAACCCCCTTTCCTTTCTTCTTAGCCGCCTTCTGGTAGATATGACCATTAGGTAGGAATATTTAGGTAAGCCACCTGTGAATATGTTTGTCTATAAAATGTGCTATCTCTCATTTGTCATTAATTCAATACTTGGCCGAAACTTCCTCCCATTTCTGAAGCAAACACATTCATCAACTTCTCACAATTTCTAAAACAAACACATTCATCATGAGTTCCTCAGACTTCTCATCGTCTAGAGGAGAAGAAGAGATGGAAGAGCTGAATATGTTTCACTATGACCGTTTAGCTTTAATCGGGAGGAGGCTTGATGAAGCTTCATCCTCACGTCGTCGTTCAACAAGTCGCACTTACATTGATCGTGAAAGGGTTTCAGGTCATGATCGTCTTATGCAGGATTACTTCAATCCAAATCCAACATAAGATGCTCGCATATTCAGAAGGCGTTTTCGTATGCAACCACGACTATTTAGTCGCATAATGGGTGACGTTGTGAGGTACGATCCCTCCTTTGAACGAAGGAGTGATGCTGTTGGTCACTTAGGCCTATCACCGGAGCAAAAGCTTACTAGTGCACTACGCATGCTAGCTTATGGCTCTCCAGCTGGTCAACTTGATGACTACATGCGTATGGGTCGGAGCACTGTACTGGAAGTCTTCAGGAAGTTTTGCAGAGCCATTGTCGGGATGTACTCGTCGACATACCTTCATGCACCAATTCGGGCTGATTTAAGGATCCTACTTCGTAAAGGCTCACAACGCGGATTCCCTGGTATGATTGGGTCAATTGATTGCATGCACTGGGAGTGGAGGAACTGTCCTACTTCTTGGACTGGGCAGTACTTGGGGCACAAACATAAACCAACAATCATTCTCGAGGCTGTGGCTTCATACAACACCTGGATATGGCATGCTTTTTTCGGCGTACCTGGGTCGAACAACGACATCAATGTTTTGGGGATGTCTCCAGTGTTCGACCGTATCCTCAATGGATCCGCTCCACGAGCACGATTTGAGGTAAACGGTCATACCTATGATCAATGTTATTATTTGGCTGATGGTATTTATCCTTCGTGGTCAACTTTAGTGAAAACATTTAGCAATCCAAGCTCAAACAAAGAAGCCTTGTTTGCTCGATGTCAAGAAGCACATCGTAAAGACGTAGAGCGGGCCTTTGGAATTCTTCAAGCTAGATGGGCAATCGTTCGTGGCCCTACGAGATCTTGGGATGTTGCCACAATAAATATATAATGTTGACATGCATTATATTGCACAACATGATAATTGAAGATGAGCAGGTTGATTCTGACGATGAAATGGAAGATAGTCTTGATTATGAGGTCCATGACCAACAACCAACTAATGTCAACAGAGATATTCCAATAACCCTAACTGAGTACTTGGCTAGAAATAATAGGCTTCGTTCTGCACCAACACATCATGGGCTTCGTCAAGACTTGGTTGAGCATATTTGGAACTTGCATGGAAATAATTAGTCATTGTTGTTGTTTGTAATCGATCCTTTGTAATTCAATTAAAGTTGTAGTAGGTGATAATTTGCTTTGTATTTCAAGAACACATTTTTATTTCAATAATATATTTTCCATTCTTAGTTCGGTCTAGTTTTTGTTTACACACAACCTCAAGATGATAAACATAAATTTTAAGTAAAATGAATTCAATTTAAATCATCATATCAAATAAAAGAAATTAAACAAGATATTAAACACAAATGAATTTTTTTTAAAGAAGCTTAAATAATACAAACATTAATTCTCATTCCCTTAATTAATCATAACACCTTCTATTAAACCAAAGAAATCAAAATATTCATTAAAGCCATAATTAAACATAACTAAATCCCTAATTAATTACATAATTAAACCATCATTTAAAACCTAATCAACATTAATTAAATTACAAAAAAGAAGTTGTGGCGGAACAACCGCACGTCCCGGGGCTGGCGGTTGTTCCGCCACAAGCTCTTTTCAGACGGCATAAATGGGGTAATCGCCATTCCCGTCCCCAGATTTGCCGCTCCAGATGCCGATTGCCTCCAAAAATGGCGCCGATCGCCATTATTGATGCCGCGTTGGAAGAAGACAGTCGCCATAAATGGGGAATTCCCCAATTATGAGGCTTCCGTTGGACTTGGCCTTATCCTTCTCGACAGCAAACATACTGATTGGTCCACTCTTACTCCTTCGTGACAGCTACATGGCATTTTGCATCAATGCACATTAATTCAAACGACCATTCCTTGCTGCAATTTATGGTTTGGGATAATATCACTTCAGTTATAATAAAAATTTACATGAAATGAAAAAAATTATCATTATAATAGCCTTGTAAAATTTAGAGTACCAATGGCGATTCCTCTCTCTCCTCGATGGCTTTGTCAATAAAATGAGATTGATGATTATATCTACCAACGCATTCTATATGATCATAGTATGGCCTTTTGTATAAAACATTTTTGTCGTACCCATTTTCACGTTGCAACTCCAAGAGCTAACTTGTTGTGACTTTCCTCTAGATAAACAACTTGTATCAATATCAGGCATGGAAAAATTTGTTTTGGTTGAGATACTATCTGGATCTTGATGCTCTGAAGAAGGCTAAACCGTTTCTCATGCATTGTTTTCTTACCATCTAAATTAAAGAGGAAGATCAGGTTATCCTCTTTTATAGTTTAACTTGACAATTTCTTACAATCACGATTCATAATTTTAGAACAACCACCTCTGATAATACGATCTTATGGAAACAACACTAATGAAGTACCCAAATTACAATTCTGTACATGTTTTCTATGAGGGTGTGCATGTGCAGATTAAGAAAAATATAAAGATTAAGGAGGGAGCTTACTTGGCACGCGATTTTGATGAGCAAAAATTCCGTCAATAAATTCCAGGTGGAGATGTCCAATCGAACGGGTCTAGACATGCGCATATATCAACATGCTATGCTACAAACACAAAAAGTTCGATTTATCCTTCCCGTGACAACATATGCTCAGCATGTATTTATTCCTTGCAGAGAGAAGGATATCAAACCATCTTGTATATTCTCCGATTATGGTTGTCACTCGTACTTTTTATATTGTAGTAATTAGAACCCCACTTTTAAATCTGAAAGCAAGTGACAACTATCACAAAACATCATATTGTAAAAACTTATCTGCAATCATGAGGTTATTTCACTCAAAAGAAACCATGTTTTATATGTTGAAGATCAACATTATAGCTTGAATAGTTCAATTTGGCAATGATCTCAACTCTTACATATAAATTTTGTGTGAAAGTGGTATGATTTATGCTATTCACTATGTTAACACTAATCATAATAGTCTTTGTTTACTGGAAACTAACCACAAAAACATTTGAAATCAGAAAAATGATGATACTGAAAAGGAGTATCATAACAAAAACAACACAAAGTATAACTATTTATCTTTAATCAACTCTAAAGTCAACCCAGGAGATCAACCAAATGAACTTATGTTAAGAGATCGCACATTACTGTCAAAGAAACAAATAACCCATCAGTCAGCTCTCTAAGCAAGAACACTGAACCTTTCCATATTTACCCCTCCGAAAATTTCTTTGCGTAACAATATAGGTGGAGGAGGTTAGGCATTTGTCGAGTCCGATGGGAAGGTTTAGAGAGACGGCGATGCTCTAGCGTTTAGTAGGCCGGGAGCCCGGGACACTGTTTATATTTAATCAACGCAAAAGTCAACCTAGAAGATCAACCAAAGAAACTGATGTTAAGAGATCACACATTACTGTCAAAGAAGCTAAATAACCCACCAGTCGGCTCTCCAAGTAAGAACATTGAACCTTTCCATATTTACCCTTCTGAAAATTGCTTTGCATAACAATATAGGTGGAGGAGGTTAGGCAGTTGTCGAGTCTGGTGGGAAGGTTTGGAGAGATGGCGATGGTCGAGCGTTTAGTAGGTCGGGACACCATTTAGACCTGTTTACATTAGTTGCGCATTTTCAATCCGCATTCGACAAACCAATATCACTCAACCTTTCCATATTTACCCCTCTTAAAGACACATGTGCCCCATATTCACTCAAAACTTCTATGTTCAAAAATATTGTTGTTTTATGATAGTTATATTATTTAAGTCTATGTGAAGAATTCTGCATCGCTTCTACACATTCAATACTACTATTCGATGTGCAATATTTGCACCAATGACATTAGGCTTGCGATTTTAAATTATTCTTCTTTTATAATCAAAGTATGAAAATAGAAGTATCAAATACCAAAAAAGATTAGGGGAGAGTTAGTGGCTAGGTTATCTGTGATGGAAAATTCCTATGATCGTTCATATTTAAACTTCCTGTATATTTTTAATTTAAAAAATTAAACAAATTTGTTTTGTGTAACTGGTTCTTTTCTCAAAGAGATCACAATTCAAATCCCATAACTTATGTATGTTTCTTGTAAATAAGAAAATAATAAATGAGTGTGAAGACGAATCAACCCTTCCTACTTTTGCTATGGATGTAAGGATTTTGTAATGGGGGAAGCACTTTCCCATTTCACTACTATATTAGGTGTAGTTAAAGTAACCCGGGTGGTTGAGCGTTTAGTAGGTCGTACACTATTTGAGCTCGTTTACATTAGTGGCTCTTTTTCCATCCGCGTTGGGAAAACCAACAACACTCAATCTTTCCATATTTACCCCTCCAAAATTGCTCTGGCGTAACAATAGATGTAGATGAGGTTAGCCGGTTGTTGAGTTTGATGGGAAGTTTGGAGAGACGGTGATGGTTCAGCATTTAGTGGGTCGGGGCACTATTTAGGCCCATTTACATTAGTAGTGGTTTTACCATCCGCGTTCGGCAAACCAACATCACTCAACCTTTCTATATTTACCCTTCTCTTAAAGATACATGTGCCTCATATTCACTCAAAAGTTCTGTGTTTAAATATAGAGCAATGTCTATTTTTTACCCAAATCTTTTTCAGATTCTTTTTTTCTAACCAAATCTATTGAATTCCTAAAAATTATCCAAACGTTAACTCTCCGTCAACTTTTCTGTTAGTAATGCTGACTAAGTACGACCATAATTTGTTGACTTCCTACGTGACGGTCAGAATACCACCATTTACTATTTTTAATAAAAAGATTATCAAAAAACAAAACAAAATCCTACCCCTCACGTGGACGAAATAAGTAACGGTAACATAATGAATGCCCGGACTTTGATAAATTATAATACGTTTGGATAATAAATAGAATTTCTATAGGTTTGGTTAAAATAAAAGAATCTGAAAAAGGTTTGGATAAAAAATAGACATTGCCCTTAAATATATCCTTACTTTATGCTAGTTATAACAATTAAGTCATGTTAAGAATTCTACATTGCTTCTGCACATTCAAGAGTGCAATTCGATATGCAATATTTGAATCAATTACATTTCGATTGGTACCCGTGGTGGAAAAGTCCTATGATTTTTCAGATTTAAGCTTCCTGTATTTTTTTAATTGAAAAAGATCACACAAATGTCTATATTGTAACTGGTTATGTTTCTTATCTTTTTTCGAAGAGACCATGGTTCAAATATCATTACTGAAGTATTTTTTGTGTAAATAAGAAAATAATAAATAATTGTAAAGACAAATCTACCCTTCCCACTTTCACTCTGGATGCAGGAAATTTGAAACGAGGCTTCAAGTTTTCTCAGTTGAATTTTATTTATTGTGTAAATTTTTGAAAATACATGTCTTATTAAATTTTTCTAATCTACACATGTTTCATCAAAATCGTTGCAGTCAAAAGCGACCAACATTATCATTGCGTTCTTATACGACGGTGAAAACTAAACCTCTTGTGACAAACGCGGAGAAATATTTTGGATGAATCATCGTCTTTGTCAAACGCGGTAAATATATCATCGTAGACGTGGACACGGTGAAGCATTGAATCTGGGAGGAAAACCTAAATATGCGTCTCACTGCATCTAACGACCATGGTTAACAGGCAGAGCGACGCAGATCACTTACGTGGACCATAACTTATTCACCACCATTTAGGGACACGATGAAGATGTTGCACGTGGATCGCTGACGTGGGACACAATGAAGCGTCGGATCTGGAAGGAAAATCTAAATCCGCGCCTCACCTCATCCGATATCTGTGGTTGATAGGCTGGGCGACGCGGATCGCTGGCATGGACCACAGCGTGTGACTGCTATCAACGGACACGGTGAAGGCGTTGCTTTGGAAAACTAATATGAAGTCCCCGCCTCTGTCCGACGTGGTCTCCTTCCCCTATAAATACAAACGTCCCTTCCCCATTTCAACCACACCACCACACTGCACAAGTCTTTCTCCTTCTCCTCTACTCTAGGAATTTGAGTATGCTCTGTGGTAGCGGTTAAGGTTGATCCTCCACAACAGATCTCAATTCGTCGAGTTATTTCCTACAACCCTCAACTCTAAAAACCCGTCGAACCTCCGCCCGAATTCCGCCATAAAATGGACGAAGACGTTCTTAGGGTACCCACTTGCTTTTCATTTTGTGATTTATTGTTTTGTAAATTAGTCGTATATTTACTCTCTTTTTGTGAATCATCGGTGAGATAGTACAAGACCAAAAGATGTCTTAGTAGTTTAACCATGATTTACTCATTATCTGGAATTGAAATAATTTGATTTTATTAAAAAAAATTATAGATGGGTGTCGATCCTCGATTGTATATCAATCTTGGGCCAAGGGATGCAAGGTATTTAACCGAGCAATCAACACATCACTCACATGCAATTTGGCAGAACTATCCAGTAGACACGTTGTACCGTCTAAAACTTTAATTTTTCAGTATTTTAAAAGTTTGTATATTGCTTTCCTTTCACTAATACTTGCTAATTTTTGCATTTTTTCGTAGGAATCACTTATTCCCATCGTCCATAGAGGGACCTCACGCTTCCCCGATTGGCATGACCTACTCTTGTTGTATATAGAGAGTATTGGTTTGGATATGTTGAGATAGTTTGCGCGCATTGAGATCGACAACGAGTTGTTGACGACAATGTCAGAGAGGTGGCACCCCCAAGATACATACCTTCCACTTTCCGAGGGGGGAATGAAATCACCCTCAGAGACGTTGCGATCCTCACCGAGCTGCTGATCATCGGAGAGGCCATCATCGGCAACTCAAGAGTTACCAAAGAATGTTGGGGGACCCTGATTAGGGAACGTTTGGATTTTGACATGTAGATGACGACGTCACTCTAAGGACGGGGACATGCACCGTTGAATGGGGCAAATTTCAATCTCATGGCTTGTTGATCACATCCAAGCGAAGTTTCAGATCAACACAAATACCACCGAAGAACAAGTGGAGCAATATGCACGCGTTTACCTCATTACCTTGGTTGGTGGATTCATGTTTCCGAACAAAGCGAATAGGTGGAGACATGACACGTAGTTATCGATGCTCCTCGGTGATTGAGAAGTGATTGGGAGAAAAATTTGGCGGTCGGCCTTGTTAGCGACGGTCTATAGAGAGCTGTGTACATGCGCAAAAATGGGTGCGAAACAAGCTGGTGGTGCTATGTTCATCCTCCATCTCTGGGCATGAGAGCATCTTCCGATGTTCGCTACGAGATGCTCCCTATGGGGGATAAGTTAGCGTGGTTATCAAAATCTACACTATTTATTTTCCTTATTTCCCCTATTTTTTAGTTTGACGGTGAAGATTTTTAAAAGGATAATTTTGAAAAAAAAAATATATATATACCACATGTAGTTATTGTTTATTAAACCTACGTATCCCCACCCTACTCTCTTCCAGGACCCAGTCGTTGCCCTCTCTCTCGCTCTCTTCCCTGGTGACTCCCTACCACCTTCTCTCACTGGCGTCGCCTTCCTCCTCTCCGGCGACCTCCCCTCCCTTTACGTGCCCCTCCTCTCACCACTCCACCCCACCGACCATTCCTCCCTCTCTCCCCTCACCAACCCCACTCCACCCCACGGCCCTGGCCCCCTGCTCCCTCCCTCATATCTTCCCCTCACCACCCCATTCCACACCTCCCCACTTTTCTCTCTTTTTTCTGGCGAGAATTTGTCGCCAACGTTTTACCGCTTGTACGACATCAAGGACTAGCTGGAAACTCTTCGTCGAATTACATAACCGCTCCCCCCACCAATGGTGGCAAGTAAGTTTATTTTACTTTCAAATTTTTAATTATTTTATATTTATTTACTTTTTTCATTTTTACGTAGGTTTTGTATAGCTTTAAAAATTCTTACATCCTTGTATTTACTTACATGCTTAGATTTATTACATGCTTACATTTACTTAAACTGAACCCTTTCAAGTATGCATTTTATAGCTTCGAATGCTTTAAAAAATTATTACATGCTTAGGATTACGTAAATTGAATCCTTTTGGCGCAGTCTGGGGGAGTTAAAGCGGCGAGTTGCAAGTGCTATTTGGTGCTGGATTATGTACTTAATCTGGAAGGAATGTTGTAGCAGAGTCTTTGGTGGCCCTCGACTTGACTGGCAGGTGCTGCTTCGACAATTGCGTGAGGAAATTCTGCTTGTAGCTATGAGTAATAGAGCCTTTTGTGTTGATCTTACTAGTGTTAGTGAGTTTAGATCACTAATTTGAGAAACCGGGCTGTGGTTTCTTCGTAGACAATCTCCTTTTGTCTAGTTTTTTCGGACGCTTGGTTATTCTGATCAAGAGAGCTTAATAAAATTTCCTAATTATCGGGGAAAAAATTGAATCCTTTCAAGTATGTATTTTATAGCTTCCAACTGACAATGCTTACATAATTGTTACTTTGTTATATATAATTTACCAATTTTCCTTCCGAGTACCCACCCTATTACACTCTCCCTCTGCCCCTTAGTTGAAATAAAGTTTTTTTCACAAATTAGTTATGATTTGGTGAAAAATTGTCGTTTATATTAAACAAGTAGATCTTTGATTTTGGGTGGATCATATGCATCATTGCTAGTTGGCGGTATTTTATAAAAAATGAATATGTCAAAAAACAATTTGTGAATGTCTATCATTCTCAATTAGATGCATTTGAAATTTCATTCTCAATTAATTATCATATCTAATTTAATATTTTTCTCGGTGGATCTAAGGACTATTAGACATATAATTAGTATAATAATAATAATAATTAATAATGTTAGGGTTTGGCGGCTAACCTAGGCTGATTAGGTTAGGATTAGTTCATTAGGGTTTTGGGTTTATTTCCTATATATATGTACTTTGGGTTTATGTCATGATCAATCAAGAATAGTATTAAGCAAAGTATCCTTCTAAACCTAATTCCTCTCAACTCCTAATTTCTATCCTCTCCTAATCCAAGGCCTCGGCCGATTCCCAATTCTATTCTGTCTTTCTCATCTAAATCCCTAATTCTTTCTCTCAATTCCTAAATCCCTAATTGTTACGATAATTACGGGTACCGAAGATCAGTCTCTAGAATCCCTAGAAGCGGGGTTCTTTCAGTGGTATCAGAGCCCGTTTGAGGCACCCGTACCATGGTTTCGAACTACATCGAGCTCTTAGTCAAAGAACTCACAAAGCTTTTGAAGTCGAAACTGAAAGGGGTAAGGAATAAAGAGGTTACATCGTCCTTGCCGCTGTCCGGGAATATCGCGCGGGCTGCCCTACCCAAAACCGCAGCCGCCGCGTCAATGGAGCCAGTGAAGAAAGACCCACTGCAATTGTCGATGTGATTGTCGAATGCCACAACTGCAGAGCTAGATTTTGAAGAATGGTTGGAACAACCGGTGTTCCCAATTTAACCGAGTTGTCCCCAATCTCGGGAGAAAGCCGGAAGCAGCAGTCGGCCGTGTCGTTCCTTCCTGCCGACAACTTTGCACCCTACACAATGCCTTCAATGCGCAAATCGCTGGGAGCCACCATTTACGTGGCAGCAAGCATCACACAATCACCGCCAGCCGAGGGAATTGCCTCCCCGAGAAAAGTCAACCACGACACCAAAGTTCAAGATATGGAGAGGAGGTCAGCACCAGGTCGCATTGTGGACTGGCGTTTCAGGAAGAAGAAGCAAAAGGCCAGAGATGGCCTTGTGATCGAGCGCCGGGCGGACTCGTCACAGTCGATGATTCCGCGGGGAGGGGAGAAGGAAGACGATGGCGACTTCTCTCTCTCCTGCGAGCCAATGGCCAACGACGAGAGAAGGCTGGAGGAGAGGGCCTCCATGCTACCTCCCAACCTCCTGGAGATTGCGTTGCCGAAGAACGAGAAGAAGCAAATGCCTCCGAAGAAGAAAGAAGATGGTGGTCGCCGTTCGATGAGGAATTCGCTGGAGCCGGGGTGGCCGTCGGGTTGGTCGCCGTCGGAAAAAGAGGGTGCGAGGAAGAAGAAGAGCTACGACGGATTCGCGTCAACGGCAACCCTAGGCGCGCAACCCAATAGCCGACGTCTTTGGGGCGAGCTCTATTAGCCCAACCGAGTAGGCATTAGGCAGTGGGTTGCATCTCCAAAGTTGGGTCACAGTTGAGTAAGAGGTGGGCCAGGAAAGAGTCAGATTGTGGGCTTGAAGATCTGGTGACAACAAGAAGAGATTTAGCGGGCTTAATTGAAAATATTGGGCCGCATCAGTGGGAAGGGTTTATGTTAGTTGATGGGCCAAGTCTTGAAGGGATTGAGCCAAATGGCTGTTTAATTGGGTTTTTTGTGCAGAGAAGCTATTTAAAGAAAGAAGAAGGTTTGGTGGACTTAAAAATTGGGCTTTGGAGGAGACAAGCCCAAACGAAGATAAGAGTGAGGAGAGGCTTGATTTGGATTTGGGCCACAACTCATTCCTCCAAGCTATTATGGACCGAGTCCAAGGTGAAGGAAAAAAAGGTTTGGAGATGCTATGTGTTATTTTCACCGTTAAGCCCATGATAGAATTTATGGATCATTTCCTTGAAGACCATAAGCTAGAGCATAAAGAAGAACAATTCCCCGATTCATATTTTGTGGAGTTCGAGAAGGAAAAATTGTTCGGCTATGAAGAACGTGACATATGCCACGTGGTTGGAAAGTCGAGGAAAGTTGGACTGACGCGAGAAGAGTTCATTCGTGGAATTGAGAGCAATTGGAAGCGGAGAAAGCGGAAGATCAAGAAGACGGAAGTTGACTGCAACCTTGACGACAAGGTTTCTTCGAAGGAGGGTGGAATGTTAGACATATAATTAGTATAATAATAATTAATAATGTTAGGGTTTGGCGGCTAACCTAGGCCGATTAGGTTAGGATTAGTTCATTAGGGTTTTGGGTTTATTTCCTATATATATATATGTACTTTGGGTTTATGTCATGATCAATCAAGAATAGTATTAAGCAAAGTATCCTTCTAAACCTAATTCCTCTCAACTCCTAATTTCTATCCTCTCCTAATCCAAGGCCTCGGCCGATTCCCAATTCTATTATGTCTTTCTCATCTAAATCCCTAATTCTTTCTCTCAATCCCTAAATCCCTAATTGTTACGATAATTACGGGTGCCGAAGATCAGTCTCTAGAATCCCTAGAAGCGGGGTTCTTTCAGGGACCCAGCTCATTGTACTCTCCCTCCATTCGTGAATGCGGCCCAATGCTCTATTTTATTTTGAATATCCCTTCGGAACATCTGATAAAATTGGAACCTGTTAGTTGAATGTTTGCGGGCTAGTTTAGTTTCGGCAAGTTCGACTAAATTGGGCTTCCAAAGTTGGGTCTGTCAATCCATATGTCCCAAGATTAGGCCCGTTGTGTGTTATCTACAAATAAATATAAGGGAATGCCAGGAGAAAAAAATTGCCATGTCAGCCACTGGTTCAATCCCCGCACACTTCGGAAGGCCTTTTACGTAATTCCCTACTTTTCATATTCTGAAGCTTTTGCACGTTTCGTCTTCCAATCGGCGCCGCTTTTCGGTTCAGAATTTGTGTTCCACATCACGGCAGGAGGCCCAAACTCAGCTACAACAGCAGCCCATTCCCCCGCTGTCGACGCCCCATTCCTTCGCCGTCAGCGCCCAATTCCTTCTCTGTCTTTCTCTTGATGGTGCCGCTTTCCTCCTCCGATTTTGTGTTCCAAATCTCGGCAAGAGGGCCACACTGATCGTCCCTGCCGGCGTACTCAATCTGCTCCCGAAATCCCAAGCCCTGTGTATTCTCCTCTATAAGTTTTCTCAGTTAGGCCGCTTTCTATTTTGTCGTTGCGGAACCTGTATGTGCAATGGACAATATATCTGCTTACTAGCCATTCAGTTGGAATAGTTATGTGTGCTTCAGTCCTCCGACCACCGCATCAATTTCCGTAATCAAAGCTGCCCACTTGGTTGGTGTTGTTTCTCTTGGGCGAGCAAGGATTGCAGCAATACCGTCAATTTAATAAGTACCAGTCCAACCTGCTGATCCTAAGCTTTTGCTTAGGACAAAAATAGTATCTCTTCCTTCTGCAGGATCACTACTCCATTTTTCCTTTTCACAATTCCTTCAGCAGCAACCATGTTCCAATTCAGGTCTCCAATAACAAACCCAATCCCTGTTTCTCACCTGTTATTGGTACCCGCATCCGCATTCAATTTAAAAGATATATAATTTTATAAATGAGTTCAACTTAATGCATTAAGAGATATGGAAGAGTAATTCTGTACCTCTTATTCATGTACTATTATATTTTATTTGCTGACAATTTTAGAAAAAGGTGTTTGATGTTGAAGGGCAAGTGATTGAAGTACTATCTAATTAGTGCTACATAGGGTGAGTTGTATGCCCTCGGAAAGTGGAAGAGGAGTTGGAGGAGTTCTGTTGTTGATATTGAAAGACAACATCTTCGATTGCATATAAGCCAAGTAAGCTGCTAATTGTTTTTGTTTTCCTGCAAACTATAGTCTGCAATTTTTTCGTTTCAATGCTATAGGAATCATGCATTAGTTGACTTGGAGGAATTGCCATGAAGAATCATGACATCCTTCAGTAGCTTATTGCCGAGCAAACTAACCGGCCCACCTGTCGCTTATACCCCTCTCTCTGCCGCCCTTTATCTTTTCAATTGATTTCTGATATAGTACGATAGTTTTTTTTGTCATCAAGAGGTCATTTGTTCGATCTCGGTGACTCCATCTGTAAAGCACATGATATTTTGATTCTCTTTCTGAATCGATTTTTATTTGAAGGCTGCGTTAATTAGTAAGTGATAAGCTGTACATCAAGAATTGATGCATCTCAATAGCTTCAGATGTAGAAAATAGAATTTGATGGAAGCCTAGACATCGCAACTGTAAATATGTTGTTGTAGGTTGAGTTTTGGCGTTCATAATCTACATCAAGACTAGAATAGACCTGTTGTCAAAAATACAATTTGCAGCTTATTAATGTCTGACAGTAGTAGATGCAGCAAGTAGTGTCGATTCTGGATATAACAAAAATGTGTAAGAAAAATAATGCACCGATGTTGAGGAAAGAAACAACCTGCCTGTTTCCTTCTGGGAATTAATTAAACTCAAGTAAAATTAAAAGAGAAGACAGAAAGCTCAAGTAGGTGGTCGAAATACCCTCTGCAATTCAGAATCTCCATTGGTTTGTTTCCAACTACCTTTTAAGCAGTAGTATATGTTTTTATAAACATGGTTTTATTTGTGGTTTTGCAGGGTAATAAAGGTAGGCCTTATTATTTTTGAGTTGCTGTTGTGGTCAAACAAGGACAACACAGATGGCTCCTAAGCGTCCTCGCGATCCCGCTTCTTCTAGCCAAAACCCTCCAGCATTCCCGAACTCTACTACTATTAGATGTGAAATTTCGTCTCTTAGTTTACTGTCTTTGTTCCTTATTGGATCAAATGTTCCATCTCAAATTGTCATTTATTTGCTTTGTGAATATTGTTGTGCTTTGTTAGGGAAAGGTAGGGCGATCTTTTTCTCGCCTGAAGGACCAACACTAGCAGATGTCGACAAAGAAAGGACACGTCTTGAGGGTGGTAAGTGTGCAATTTGTTGACCTTTGTAATTGCTTAGAATTACATTCTGCCTGTTCTTATTTGTGGTTTCTTTATTCATAGTTATTGATGCGCTGAAAAGTCGATTGAATCGCAATCATCGTCATTTTTCAACTTTGGCTCGGAGGAGAAGGAAGTTCCTTTTGGTAATGCGACGTATCCATGGAGTCCGCGTTTTCTCAGTCCCAGGTATGTATCAACCTAAATTTGGTCATTCGGTATCCAACTTTTCTATTTAGTAATTCAGTACCCATTATTTCGAAGGTTTGAGCCCATATTATATAATGTTTAGTTCTATAGTCCAAAGTTTCCAACTAATTGTGTATGTTTACAGAACTATTGATTTGTCCTATATAGTATGGGTTTTAGGGCGCTGCAACTTCATTGGTTACCTGTAATTGTTTGGTTGTGTTTGTTAATTATTGTGATAAAGCTTTTATTATCCATGGAAACCAGATAGCTTCAAATAAGCCAAGATTCTGTTTCCAGTGTTGACTTTTAGGATTTTTTATTTGATGGGAGTGCATATGTTTTATGGTACAACATATGATGTTCCTTTGAAAATCTTTCAAGCAAAGCGAAATAGAGCAATGAGAATGATTAAGATTTGTGAAAAAAGAAAGAAATTTGGAGTTCCTAGAGGATTTCATGGACGAGGTAAGTGTTCTACATCATTTGCATTTTGTTTGTTTAAACACCAGATTATGTTAATTTATATATATTGTCTTTCAGGTTATCCGGTGGTTGAAGAGTTCTCAGTTGGTCAGCCTGATTGTGTATGTCAATAATGTGGCACTGTGTTTTGGAGAAGTGAAAGCACTCGCTCAACTAGGGGAAATGTATACCCCGAATTCACATTATGTTGTAAGGGTGGAAAGGTGAAACTTCCTGAACGTCGTGATCCGCCAGAGTTTTTGAAGATGTTGTTGGAATCTGATTCTGCTATTGCTCGGCATTTTCGACAACATATACGTCAGTATAACAATCTCTTCAGCTTTATTTCTCTTGGTGGTAAGGTGGATCATTCGATAAATGATGGTCGTGGTGCCTATGTTTATTCCATTGGAGGACAAATCTATCATCGTATAGGGGGGTTGGTTCCTTTTGAGGGAGAGGCTCCTAAATTTGCACAACTATACATTCACGAAACAAATAATGAGGTGCAAAATCGCTTTAAATTTGTTTCTGCGGGTTCTTCTGGCAATCAATTGTTACATGATGTTGTGGAGAGTCTACAGGTGATGCTGGATGCAAATAATGTTTTGGTTCAAACATTTCGATATGCTCGGGATCGAATTGTAGAAGATGGTATTCAACCTCTAAAGATTATGCTTATTGGTAGACGGACGATGGATGGGAGAGAATATGATCACCAACTGCAAATGATGTTGCTGCCTTGATTGTTAATGAAACCGGTGAAGATTGTTTCTTACCTGATGTTGTGGTTCAATATCAAACTATGACATTGGAGAGGATTAGTTTTTATCACCCCAGTTTAATGGCCCTGCAGTATCCTCTTATTTTTCCTTATGGTGAGGATGGTTGACATGGAAATATAAGTTATTCTACAACTTCTCTTGATGATTTTGATCAGAGTAGTGTTTCCCAGTGTGATTTCTAAAGCTATCGACAACAAACAAGGTTTGATAAATCTAGCTCATTACTCCTTGCTGAGAAATTATTTCAGCAATATGTTGTTAATGCGTATGCTATGATAGAGGCAGAGAGATTAGAATGGATTAGAAACAATCAAACAAAGCTACGCATGCATTACTTCTCTGGTCTTATAGATTCATTCTTACGTGGTGATACCGACCTTAAGTCAACTGGGAAGCGTGTCATACTGTCATCCGGCCACACTGGTGGCCCTCGATATAAGTATGAAAATTTCCAAGATGCAATGGCTATCTGCAGGTGGATAGGTTACCCTGAATTATTCATTACATTTACCTATAATGCCAACTGGCCTGAGATTCAGTTTATGGTTGATTTGATTAAAAGTGATGGGAGGAAAGATCCGGACAGGGCAGATGTGATTGCTAGGGTTTTCAAGTTAAAACTCAACCAGTTCATGTCGGAGATAAAGGACAAGAAGATATTTGGGACAATTCGTGCATGTGAGTTTTTATTTTATTTGGAAAACTTGACCAAATTGTGTTGTACTTGTTGTTATAATCCATTGGTTTATACTTGCAGATGTAGAAGCTATTGAATTCCATAAGCGTGGACTGCCACATGCTCATATTTTGTTATTTCTAGCCCAGGAAGACAAGTTTGTCAGTCCGAATGATATCGATTCTATTATATCAGCTGAAATCCCGGATCGTGCTTTAGACCCGGAGGGATATGATGTTGTCACATCATTTATGATGCATGGCCCATGTGGAGTTTCAAATAGAAATGTTGTATGCATGGTGGATGGTGCTTGCTCAAAGCATTTTCCAAAATAATTTTGTGAGCAGACAATTATTGACGAGTATGGATTTGCTAAATATCGTCGACGGGATACAGGTGTGACCTTTGAGGTTAATGGTGGTTTCTTAGACAATCGAAATGTTGTGCCATACAATCGGTATTTGCTGTTGCGCTTCCAATGCCATATTAATGTTGAATTTTGTAATAAATCAAGGTATGTGCAACTAACTCCTTACACAAGTATTAGTCTGTTTGTTGTATATATTGGGAACTTAATCCCCAAAATTATTGCATTAAGAATTCGGCATAGGTTATAACATATAAGATAATTCCCAAATAAAATATTGTATAAAGAATTCATTCTATCTATTTTGCCGTCATTCAATATTAATTTCTTCATGTCCAATTGAATTTTCTAAAGTTGTATAATTTTTGTTTAGGGTGTGTTGTATGTTGCCTGGCCTAATTTCGTTTCTGCCTCTTTAACTTCATTTTTGCGAGACTGATTTTAGTAATGTGTTTCTTCTTTGATAGGGCTATAAAGTATTTGTTTAAATACATTAACAAGCCAGCTGATCGTGCTGCTACAACGTTGGTAGATTTTGATTCATCGAGTACTTCCCAGAATGTGCCTGAAAGTTCTTCAAGATCAGTGTGTATTGATGAAATTAAAGCTTTTATGGATTGTCGATACATTACATCTGGGGAGGCGTGTTGGAGGATCATCAAGTTTGATGTGTACAGCCAGTATCCTTATGTTGTTCGAATGCCATTTCATCTACCTGGTGAAAATATTGTTGTCTCAAAGGACAATTCTTCTAAGGAAGAAGTTGTTGATAACCAGCGGGCTGCATTATCAATGTTGATGGCATGGATGAAAATTAATCAACTATCTTCAGAGGCAAGAAAATACACATATGCTGAATTTCCAGAACATTATGTCTGGAAAAAACCACAACAACGATGGCAACGAAGAAAATCGAGGGTGTGTATTGGGAGATTGTATTATTCTCCGCCATCTAGGAAGGAGAGATTCTACCTGCGAATGTTACTTCATGTGGTTAGAGGTTGTACTTCTTTTGAGGATATAAGAACAGTTAATGGTGTGATTAAGGATTCTTTCCAGGAAGCATGTTATGCCCGTGGCTTGCTAGCAGAAGATAATGAATGGAATAACTGTCTTAAAGAGGTATCTTCTTGGGCTTCTGGACATAAACTTCACGATCTTTTTGTTACTATTCTGATTCACTGTACAGTATCAAATTACAAGAGTTTATGGGATAAAAATTGGGAGCTGTTAAGTGATGACATACTCTATAGGCAGAAAAAAAAACTTTGCGATTATCTACTCTCCAGCTTTCAGATGGTGAACTACAGGATTTGTGCTTAATCGAGGTTGAGAAATTGTTGCAGAGGCACTGGAAGTCTTTATCTGATTTTCCTGGCTTACCCAGTCCATCCACAAGTTCTATGGTTGGTTCTACCAATCGAATGCTCGCAGAGGAACTTAATTATAATTGTGGTGAGCTTAAATCTCAATTTATTGCTATGTACCCTAAACTGAATCCTGAGCAAAAAAACAGCATGTGATGAGATCTTGGATTCTGTATATGCTGATAAGGGAGAATGTTTCTTTGTTGATGGATTTGGAGGCACGGGAAAGACATTCTTACGTGTTTAAAATTACGATCAGAGAGAAAAATCGTATTGTGTGTTGCCTCATCAGGGATTGCTGCATTATTGATGACAGGGGGTCGAACTGCTCATTCTAGATTCCACATTCCTGTGGATATTGACTCCAAATCAACCTGTCATATTGAACAAGGGAGTGACCTAGCCGAGTTGATTCAAAAATCGGCCCTCATTATTTGGGATGAGGCACCAATGTCTCATAAGCATTGTATTGAGGCTTTTGATTGAACTTTGAGAGACATCATGCGTGTAAAGTATAGGCACTCTGAGGATTTGCCTTTTGGTGGAATGACGGTGGTATTGGGAGGAGATTTTCGGCAAACCTTGCCAGTGATCGTCAAAGGCACAAGATCTGATATTGTGAATTCTTCTATCAAGAAATATGGTGTCATTTTAGGATTATGAAATTGGTTCATAATATGCGGCTGGCTAGAGAAGGTTGCTCTGCAGATGATGCTCGCGAGCTTACCGAGTTCAGTAGATGGATCCTTTCTATAGGAGATGGTGAGGACACAAATATATTTGGTGAGTCCATGATTTGCATTCCTACTGAGTTATCTGTGCGACGTAGTTTGGATCTCATTTCTGATATTGTTGATGTGGTTTATGGAGGCTTACAATCTGGTCATGGTGATGCACGGTACTTTGATGGTCGTGCTATTTTAGCTCCTCATCATGACATGGTCTTTTCAATTAATAATCATGTACTAGCTCAATTTCCGGGTGAAGTGACAACATACTATAGTTCTGATTCTATTAATATGGATCCGGGTCATCAAAATGTGGTTGCACTACAAAAAAGACAGGCAGAAGTGACGAAATCCTTCTGACAACACTGTTTTATGGTTGGAAATAATCCTATTTGTAACAAAGATCTGTCGTCCTCATAAAAACATAAAATATTTGTGACAAACATAAAAAATCGTCAATAATGTCCAAAACATTTGTCACTAAAAGTCTAATTCGCAAATACGAGGAACGCCAACTCACTTTTACTGAGGACTTTTCAACTTTTGTCGCAAATACAAATTATTTATGACCAAATTAAAATAGGCGTCAGAAATAATTTGTTTTTCTGATGCCGAAAAAGGAGGGGAAAATTCCTGAATTTTATTTTTGAGGACACTAATTTTTCCTCAGAAAATGTTGTTGGAAATAGTATTATTTGTTATGAATTTTCCCGTTCTCTCAGAAAAAAATCTTTTTATGAGGGAACGTATTTTGTCGTCTATTTTTATGAGGAAACAAATGATTATTTCGTTGAAAAAACTTCGTGAGGAAAATACTTTCTGTGAAGAATTTATATGTCGTCAATAATATGCAAACAATGTCGTCACATATAGACATTATTGACAAATTTTGCTTGTCAGAAAAATTTCTAAGAGTTGAAATTAAAAGTAACCTTAAAGAAAAGGTCATTGATGTACTAGAACCATGGGTCTCTTGCTCACAAAACAAAGTCCAGACCAGTTAGACTAATTACACAACCGGCCCTCGAGATTGAGGGACCCGCCGCATTATGCTTGGAGTCGCCATCGACCTTACATGTGGTGGATCGAACACCTTTTGACCCAGTCTCGACCTTAGGGTCGAAATTGAGATGTGGTTTGCGAAATTTTAGAGATTTGGTTCGGGAGTACGGTTACATGTGGGGACGTGTATTCACACCACACAACGCCCAAAGATTGGTACTACTTAAAATCGATAAGTTTTTAAGGGTTAGGTGTATTATAATTTGCACTTGATTTAAGTATTTAATTATATGATACGATTAATTATGTGTTTATTATTAAGATTCGATCATACGTCTATTGATGTGAATCTCGAAGGTACATAAAGAGTTTTTGGATTAGTTGGACTCGAAACTATTAATTGCCTACTTACCTGAGTAGTCAGGATCAAAGTCCACGTCGTTCGATCATTTGGAGTGATACTGAAAGAAGAAACCTAACACGTATTATTGCTTTTTGTTTTTGAGATTGAGAAAATAATTTTGATATGTGGATATGTTAATCGAGTTGCCCAATTGGCTACGCATGTAATCTTGGATGTGTTTGAACTTGGAAGTTGAAGGTCACTAGTTTGAAGATTATTACTGACACTTTTTTACATTTTTGTCTCTCCCTAAGAGCAAGGTTGCAGCGGGTAATTAAGTAAGATAATTAGGAGGGCATTTTGGTCTGTTTGAAAAGCCGGGTATATAAACAAACTTTTAACGAACTGAAAACCCTAATCTCACTTACCTAAGCCAGCGTCCGCCTCTCCTCTTCTCTTCTTCCCTTCTATCTCGTATCTGCTCTTCTCTTTGGAAACCAATGAAACGGAGAAAGAAAAATCGTACCATCCTTTTAATCTCATCCCTTTTCGTCTGCCTCCCCGATCTCTCACTCAATCTACCATATTCCTCTCTCTTTTCTTTTGGAAATCGATGAGAAGGAACCAAATGGAAGGCATCGATGTAGAGGGTGACGACGACGATCGACACCGGCAGAGGTGGCCATGACGGCGCCGGAGGTTGAAGGTTAGTTTTGTCTCCAATTGCATGTCGATTTTAGGGGATTTCCTACGATTTTTGGTTCCATTTAGGGATTCTGATCGGCCTCTTTTGTTTAATGGTTTGAGAGGGCAACCTCAGATTTCGTCGAAGGCGCCGACAAAGCAGAATGGGGTTAGAAACTCATTTGGTATGATCTCTAAGGTTTTATTTGAAATTCTGTTTGAGACTCCAACTTCGATTTTTCCTTTTTTGGTGTAGGTTATTCAGATTCGGAGAAACACAATCGATTTGGTAACGTTCTTCCTCTATTCCCATCAAGCAGTGTACCGGTGGTTCAGATCTATGATTTGGTAGATCGATCACCCTGTGTTTTCTTTTGAATCTCATTCTCGAGGATTTTGATCGGATTCTAGACCCCTTTGATATTTTTTTCTGGGGTTTCAATGGAGGGGAGAAGAGTAGTCCCCGGTGGTGATGGGGAACTGGCGCCACAAGATGCATATCGTCGATCTCGATGATGACGATGATTCGACCGAGGAGAGGGCCGTGGTTGGCCATTGAAGAAGGAGGAAGAAATCGCAAAGGGCAGCGGCAGTGGGTGGGAGAGGAAGCGACATAGATTTTTTCTTTTATTTCTTAATTAATAATTTTAATTAATAATGTATTATGATATTTTAATAAATGTATATAGTAAGTTGTGCACAATAAATTGTCATTGAATAATATTTTGTTGATGTTCTTAATATATGTTCATTTATTTTTGTTGTTGGGAAATGCATAGACAATAATTACATTTTCACGTATTAAATGTATTTATCTATAATATATAAATTATTATATGTATTTTTCGTCATTTTCTTGGTCATGAATGTTTCTATTTTTTATGTCGTTCTCTAGTGATCCGATGAAATCATTGTGTCGGTAATAATTTCATTTCTGAGGAGTACTCCATTCATGAGGACTTTTACTCGTCAGAAATAACAGAAGGGTATTTTGGGAACAAAAATTTTGCCTAATTATACAACCTTTTCTGACAATAAACAAGTTGTCATAAAACAAATAAGGGTATTTTGGGGATGGAAAATTCAAAGTGTTATTAACAAAAAATATTTTTGCTTACAAAAAAATATTCTCACAAATACTTAAACTGACAAAAACTTTTCGTCAAGTTTTTTTCCTCAAGGGTATTTCTTTTCTGACAACGATAAATTGGGTTTTGAGGATAATTTATCGTCACAAAAAATGTTTTTATGACGCCAAAAAATTTTAGACTATTACCTACGGACCTTTACCCCACGACCCGCTAACGACCGTATTTCGTCAGAATAAAGTTTTAGTGACGAGAAAAGGCTTTTTGTGACGCCAATGGTCTGGTAACATCTGCCAGTCTTTTTTGTAGTGTTGATTCTGACTACTCAGTAGAATTTTTAAACTCATTGAAGATTGGTAACTTCCCTGAACATGAGTTGAAGCTAAAATTGGGATGCCCGGTTATTCTATTGAGAAATATGGATCAAACCCATGGATTATGCAATGGAACCAGACTGATTGTGAAGACAATGGGTACTTGGTGCATTGAGCTAGAGATTATTTCCGGTTCTCATGCTGGTGACAGGGTGTTTTTGCCTAGGATGACCCTTACACATCATTACAAGAGTTTGAATTTTACATTGGAACGCAGACAGTATCCCATTGCATTGTGCTTTGCAATGACAATAAATAAGATCCAGGGTCAAACATTGCAACATGTGGGTTTGTGTCTCCAGAAGCAAGTTTTTTGTCATGGTCAATTATATGTTGCATTATCCCGTGTCACTACAAAGCACGGAATGAATATTTTGAGTTGTGATCAGAATGGTGCTGAGCTGAAGAGTATGCAGAATATCGTTTATCGTAAAATATTTGATTGAATGTAAGTGGCTTCTTCTTTGGTCAACATTCTCCATCTACTGTGTCTTATCTTATCATTTCTACATTTATTCATTGCTACATGAACAAAAACTATTTCTTCTGTTGATCATTTTTCATGTGCAAGTAATATCAAATGTTGTCAAATTATCATGTTACTTTTATACTGTGATCAGCAATTTATAATTTGTCATTTGAATGGATTTAACATGGGAACTTCTTTGATACAGACTTGAACTCTTCTTTGCAGAGTTCAATCCTTTTGGTGGAAGCTTAAATTGCAAGCTAACTTGAATCTTGGACCAGCTGGGAATGTCAGAAGTTTCAAAACCTAGCTGTTGTGGAGTCGTTACCGGGTTTTATGAGTTAGGTCAGCAGATTGTGTGATGTTATACAAGGTCAAATGTGATCCGGGAATACTTGGATAGGCCATAAGTAAAATTGAGCTCTTTTGTAATCATTCAATTTGTGGGGTTTATACATTCATGTAGTCTATATTCTCAATCTAATAGGTAAGTTCTAATGGGTGGCTGCTCTCTGGACTCTGGTAGGTTATTGCAGCATGAAATGTTCTCCGAATTTAATTTTGTTTTTCTTCTTTCCATGGTTGTGAAACAACCATAGTAATGCCATGCCATAAAGCTTCCCTTGGTCAATTTCATATGTTAATTTTATCCCTAATTTGATGTTTTGTCCGTTATAGTTCTGCTTTATTTGAATGCGATTTATCCTTCCCACTGTGAGTTTTCCCTTGGCCCTCTTTGCTCTAAAATGTCGTCTGAATGGTTGTTGTACTCCAAGGCCTCAAGAATTTGTAGTAGCTATGTTCAAACCACTAGCAAAGGGCAGCTAAGACAAGAACCAATGATGCAGTATCAGTATTGAGAATTATTGAAATTTTGCCAGCCTGCAGGTATGATGCGGATAGTTTGTCGTGGGAATCAATTTCTAATCATTTGACTCAAAGTTAGATACCTAGGATCTTCTAACCTCTGAACTAACCAGTATACATTGCTTACAGGTTTGGCAGCATCTTAGACATTTAGATTTTTCTCCATAATCACCTGTTTGTTACCATTATTTGGAATCTTTTGATTCACCACATAATAATGATGCTTATGTTGGCAGCAATTCAGTGATCCATCTGATTAAGATAATGAAAATCTTGGTTGTTAACTATGATATTTGTTTCCAGCATCTCTAATATGTTTGTGAATGGTTTGGATATTGTCAAGTTTAGAGTTTTAGATTGCACACAGTTTTGGATTTTTTCTACTCTAAAGATAGAATTTGAAGTTGGAAAAAGCTTGGATTTGTGTGTTTATGATAGCAGTAGCTTATTAGTGTCAATGTGTTTTTCATAAGTACCTCGAGTTTGTGGTAGTTCAGGACAAGAGCAACATGCTTTTCTTGATTTTCAGTGTTTAGGGAGTAGGGAATTCTCCATGTCAACAGAATTGTGTCGTATTTCCAATTTCATTGCAGGTTCCACCAGAGTATTAATAACCATTAATCCTATATAGCTTTTTGTGAGATAGGGGTAAGATGCATTTGTTGATTTTCATCTTTTAAGGAGTAGGGAATTCTCCATGTCAACAAAATTGTGTCGTGTTTTCAATCTCATTGTAGGTTCCACCAGATTATTAATTATTAATAACCATTCATCCTATATAGCTTTTTATGGGCTAGGGGTAAAATGTCTTCTTTTGGCTTAGAATGGTTGCTCTCATATGCTGTCATTCCTTATGGAACATAGATTAGTTGTGTGTGCCTCCTGTGAATCTCCATTTTCCCAGATTAGTTGTGTTTGGCCAATGGGCCTGATTACTAACTTTGTTTCATGTAGCTTATTATTCTCTTACCAAACTATGCTGGCCAATGGGAGTAGCTACAAAAGTTGTATTCAAATTTACAATTCTTGAACAACTTTTGAACTTATGATATGGTTAGTTTGGTGTTGGGATCATCTCCAAATCTTTTTAATTAAATTAGAAAGTTTGGATCTTCGAACCTGCTTAGATTAACCAATTTACATGGTATACAGATTTTGCAATTAAATTTCCAGTTCAGATTAGGCAATTTGACAGGTTGAGAATGGTTATGGATGCAGATCTTCATTGTGAAATGAATATGGATTTTGAAATTAAAACAAACCAGGCTTTGTATGATTGGTTGAGCTTACTGCTTGGACTCCTTTTAACACCATTGCAGGTTTCATATATCTCATGGACCACAAAAATTGATGCTCTTTGGACTAAGTAGTTTTTCAGAGTTATTTTAATTAAATGGAATTAGCAGTAATGAATGTGGCTGGGCTAAATATTCATTAGTACACAGAAATAATAGTTATGGCGGGAATATGGAAATCAGAAAAATTGAATTCAAAAACCAATTAGTCCATTTTGCTGCACTTTCTGGGATCAAGGCCTCACCTCCACTACTTCCAAACAGAAGATGCGGTTGCAGTTAGCATTTCTCCCTCCTACTTTGGTGGCAGTAACTCTCTTTCCTGGGAGTATAAATAGACCATCATGTTGTAATTTTATCCCAAATCACATAACTCTTCTTCGGAAATCAGAAGCATCTCATTTTTTTGTATCTATTTTGAGAAACAATATCATGGCTTTCCGTCCATTGGCTGACTTACGGGTTGAAGATGTTGACTGTAAAGTGCGTGTTCGAGTACTGCGGATGTGGGATGTCAAGCAAAATGGCTATGGAGAAAGTGTTTTTCGCAAGATGATGATTGTTGATGCTGCGGTAAGTGTCTCAATCTTAGCTTTTGGTTATTTTTGAATTTTTTATGAATTTAATGTAGTTATTTGTTTATGTTTACAGGGTTATGAAATGGAAGCTGTTATTCATAGGATTTCATTTCCAAGGTTCGCTGGAATTATGAGGGAAGGGGCAGTATACAGCTTTGCTAACTTTTTGGTTCAAAGAAACACCACTGCCTTCCGTGTCACGGCACCGGATTTTCGCATTGTGCTTTTGCCTGACTCTGTTTCTGAAGAAATGGTGGATTCTGAAGTAATCCCCAAGTTTAGTTTCAGGTTTCTTAAGACTGATCAGTTCGAAGCTGCATTCCAGAATCATGACTACTTATCAGGTCTGCCATTTTATATTGTTTTGGTGATCTTAGCTTCTGTTCCTTTTCCTTGCATTACCTTTATAACCTAAATATTTTTCGTGTTTCAGATTTGGTTGGTCAATTGGTACAAAGTCAGCCTGCAGAACAGCTTGGTAATGACCAGGTTTCTATCAAGAAGAAAGACCTTCATATTCGGTTGACTGAGTGAGTAGCAATAGACTGAAAGTTTACATTTTAGCATTGCCTATCCTGTCTTTGACATGTAGTCATTTGGTTTGTGTTTCCTGTTGAGTAGTGGTGAAGTTGTGAAAGTTATTGTGTGGGACTCCATAGTTGACCAACTTGAGTTGTTTCTTGAGGATGAACCTGAAACTGGAGCTGTCCTCATTTTGACCTCTGCTATTGTCCACAAGTACCATGATTAGTTATTTAGTAGTTTTGTTATCACAAGATAAGTACCACATATTCAATTTTATATATTAAATCAAGTTTGATAATGTGGAACGAATTGCAGGGGAGTACTACTTTTCCAGTTCATGTGCTTCTAAACTCTATGGGAATTTGCACTATCCTGATGGTCATGACATGCTTGATTTGTATGTCTCCTATAAGATTTAATTCATTCCATTTTTTAGTAGTCATTTTAACATAGTTAATAATAACTTTTATTCCATTCGCGTGTCCATTTTATAGCAGCGACAATGGTGTCCCCCGAAGGTAGGTGAGATATGTCAGACTTTTATAGTCCCAAGTTCCATCAAGTTGATGGAAGATTTGAATGTCAATGGTCCCCTCAAGGTTTTATTGAGATGCATTTTTCACATTTCAATTTGTGTAAGGTTTTTCAAGTGAAGTTGTGGTTTTTTATTTTATCTTCATTCATCATTTATAGGGGGTGACCTACAAAGTTACAGCAGAGGTTTCTGAGGTCAATGCGTACTGGTCTGATCGCAAAAAAAGCTTCATGGTTGAGCTGAAAGTGAAAGATGAACATGACTCCTGTGATTTTATTTTCACCAGCAATAGTTTCAGATCGATGGCTAACTCCATTTTCAAGAATGACCTGCAGTTCGACAGGTCAAGCTTTGAGGTGAATTTGAAGTCAATGAAAGGCAAGAAGTTTCAGTTCTTGGTGAAATCTGTTCCCCGTTTTTACAATCCTGAAGCAATGCATCATGTGGTTGTCAAAATCAGCAGTGGCTAAGAGAAGACCAGGGAAGGATTGGGCAATCGTACTGTAAATAATTTCCAGTTTAGAATTTAGTTCATCGTTTTCAGTGTGTGTTCAGACACTGAGAATTTCAGTTCTTCGTATCAGTAGCTTGGTTATGAGTTTTTAGCTTTGTCCACGTTGACAGTTTCAATTTTAGGTTTGTAAATAATTGGATATTAATCGTTTCCAGCTTTGTGGTTCGTGCTTTTGAGAATTTATTTTTTTGCAAGGGTTCTTTGTTTTTTAGAACTGGTGAATTGTTTTGGCATTCGCTTGGCATTAGACGAATGGAAGGCTTACAAAGCCATTTGATAATTTTCTCTGACCCAACCATGAAGGTTGAGCCCAATAAGAAGAATAAGAAGAATAAGAAGAAGGCCCGTCTTATTTCTTTTGTTTGTTATGCTCTGAGGTGTTGTAGAGGAAACTTAATGGAATAAAACAAAATAATTTTAACTTTTATAAAACATGATGAAATGGATCCAATGAAATCAAGAACAAAATTCTGATTCCATAACTCACTGGGTTTTCATCGAGCAGATTGAAGCAGATCTATAGAATTTTTTCTTAATCCAGCCCAGCCATTAGCAGTGTTCTTATACTCTGATGAAAAACAATTTGTTTGGAATGGGCTAAGTGAAGCCCATCTTTAATTGGCAGCCCATCGTCAAGGGAGAAGAGGCGATTGGTATTTCCCAATCGGATTTGTTTCAGTGAGGGAGAGGGCGTTCAGACCTAAATCCGCCGCACCATTGTTTGCTGTCAATCTCTCTGCCGCACCGGAGTTCTGGCACCTACTCTCCGCCGCATCGATGTCTACCGGTGCTCCTTCCGCCGCAGCGATGGCCGCCGTCACGTCGTCTATAGCAAAGCAGTATTTGGGTAAGTTTTGGAAGGGTTTATTAAGGGGGAGTCTTCTTCCTTCGATGTGCTGCTGATTTCCGCTTTTCATTTGTTAAAATTTCAGGGGATTTTGTTAGTTACGCATCTGAAATTGTTATACTTGATGTAGAGGTCAATCACGAATGCCTGATTGGATTGTTTGGGTTCGTATTGCACATATGAGAATAATGAGGAGAACAGGCATGCTCTCCCTGATCTCCTCTTCATCGTCCCTGGTGTGTTCTAGTACCTCATCGGAGTGATCCTCTTCGAGGAAACCCTCTAACAGAAGACTAAGCCAGGTATATAAGCTGTCCCTAGCCTGACATTTGGTTCTCTGATTGCTATTAGAATTTATGGAGTGTTTGTTTTATCGAGTGGTGGTTTGTAGGGAAGTCACTTAGGTTTCATAGAAGTGGTATGCAGTTATCACCACTGTTATCGGCAAAATGAAAGGCCCTAAAGGAAGTGGCTGGCGACGGTTATCGACGATCTCTTTCGGCAGACGACAACCGCCTTTTTTTATATTTGGATGGTTACAGACGTGGGTAGGATGGTTTCACGGCCGGAGGAGCCTTTAAAAGGACAAGTTCTTCCAGCAAAAAAGAACCTTACCCTTACAGCCATTCTCTTCCCCTTTTCCCCATAGGCAATTGAGAGAACAAGATGGCACCGCAGCTGCTGAAGGATCTCTCCACCAATTCCCGGAAATGGATCATTCAAACTCGGGTCTCTCGGAAGTGGATAGCTACAAATTGCAACACTGGAAAGCTTCTGCATATGGACTTGGTCCTCATCGATTCAGAGGTACAATTTCTTCAAACCAGTTTCATAGCTAACTCTACTATAACAACCCATCCCTTATGTATGTTTATTTCTGTTCTAGGGGTCAGATATTTGGGCTATGATTCCTCCATTTCCGATTCCAAAGTTTGAATCGATTCTGAAAGAGCAAGAGGTCTATGAGATTAGACATTTCAAGGTTGCTCTTACGAAGAACACATTCAGGCCAGTGCCCAATCGTTTGATGTTGGAGTTTGATTTATCAACTTTGGTCCAACATGTGAAAAGTTATCCAAGCATATCGGCCTACAAGTTTTATTTCCTCAAGCACTCTGACATGAAGCAGAGGCTATATGACAAGAAGAATTTATCGGGTATGTGGTACTTTTGTTGGTGTTCATGTACAAACTTCCCTCTTTCAAATGTTAACTTTATCATGTTCTTCTATATTGCAGATGTGGTTGGCCAATTGGTTCAACATTCTGCAGTCACCTCCAAAATCTCAGCAACAAAACGTTGGAAAGATATCACACTCAAATTGATTGAGTACATAACTAGAATTCATCTTTTTCACTTCATTGTTTTTGTTTATGCATCCTTCAGGATAGTTTTAATTTGCTCACTGTTTATTTAACGACAGAGGTGAGATGGTAAGGGTGACTTTATGGGGAACTATTGGCAACCAAGTAGATGACATGGTCTCCCACAATGAAGGTCGACCAGTGATTCTCACTGTTACCTCAGTTTTTGTTGACGAATATAAAGGTGATATTCAATCAAACCATTTCTCTTATAATTGGGGAGCTTTGTCTATCGTCCACAGGGGCTACAGTTTTGAAGGCAAATCTGGATATACAAGAAGTGCAGAAGATTAATTTGGGGTTTGTGCATTTAGTTACCTGCTGATTTTAGTAGTTAGGATATGAATTTAATAGCATTTTTTTCTGCATTCTAGGGATGGCAGGTTGAATGCACCTGTCCTACTTGCTGAGGAACCAGCCCCTGAGATTCAACAAATTTCCATAGCTCAGCTTAACGAATTCAAAACTATGGAAGGGAAGATTGTAAGTTTTTCTTTACACGTCATAAAAATCATTTGAAATTTCTAATATAGCTATTATTGATTTAAACTTTGTGTAAATTTCAAGATCAAGTGTTTGCTGTTGAAGGTCAAGTCATTCAAGTACGATCCAATTGGTTTTACATGGGCTGTGTTGGCTGCCCTCGCAAAGTGGAAGAGGACTTAGATGAGAATTTTTGCGGACACTACAATACCACTTCTAAAAGTGCAGCTGCTCAGTAAGTTTGCTAGCTACTGTCAAAATGTTGAAATGTGTTTCTTTTGACCTTCAGTAGTATTGCTAGGATCATATTTGGTATAAGGTTGTTTCGATTATGAAGAATGAGTTCAGTAGTTTGCTTTTCATTTATAGGGGCTTTGTAAGAAAATTACAGTTCATATAGATTGTAATATATGTGATTTAATCAAAACAGAAATAGATTTAACTTGCAATGGGTTGCTTATACTTGGAGTTTCCAGTTGTTTTTAACACAATCAAATTATTATGTGGTTTGTGAAATGAAAGAAGTTACAGCTTACTGTCATTTGCGTTTAACTGGTATTTGTGACTTTATTCAAAAAACAACAACAATTACCTTCGGACAACTACTACAATTGATAGAACAATCTAATAACAAAGGAACAACATAATTTTGTTTGTCTTAGTTATGACAATTTGATAGGAAGATTGAACTTGAATCGTAGCTTCAGATTTACACTTAACTCACGCATGATTTGTATTTGATTTTTAATCTAGGTATAGAGTGAAGCTTCAGCTGCAGGATGATTCTGGTGATGCTGACTTTGCAATTTTAGAGCGTGAAGGACTGCGTTTCTTTGGTGTTATGGCTGATGTTTTATTCCAAGGAAATCAAAGGAAGAAGGAACCAATTCCCCAGCAGATTGAGCAAGTTGTTAGCATGAAATTGAAAGTGCATGTTAAGCTAACCCAATTCAACTTCATCAACCCTCAAGCCGAGTATACTGTGGCTTGCATAGAACATGATCCTCTTGCGGTAATGACTACAGGTTCAGTGTCATTTTCATTTAGAGATAAGATTCATTCATTCCTTTCTCTTATTATTCTAATAACTTTTGCAGCAAATCAGTGAGGCGTCAGTTGCATCCCAAACTTCATTTCCTGCCAACAGCCAGGAAATTAGCCCTGATTTGGTTGAAGCAAACTTAGAGGATAGCTCTGCAAGTTCTGAAGCTACCGAAGGGAATAACTTCAAGAGGCAGAAGAAGGCCCAAGTGGTTGATTCTGATGAGGAAGAGAAGTAGTGTTGGATTTTAGAAATTTCTATTATTACTAAGTTGTTCGCTGTGAAACTTATGTCCAGCATTTTATTGCTCATTTATGAGTTCATTATGCATGCTTTATTTTATGAAATTTGTTACTTTATATTGTACATAATTTCTTTTGTCAGTTTCCAAAGACAATATGAATTTGAATGGGGAATAATATTGTCCTCATGTTCATTACATTAGTAGTTCATTATCCATGTATTTGGCAAAACTACCTAGGTTTTCTATTTTCCTTAGCAGCAGGTAGTCTAAACTACAACTTTTGGAGAACATCGTTTTGCAATTTCAGGGATTCTACTGCTGGAACCTATGGGAACTGAGTTGCTTCCTTTCCGGGTAGTTTATTCATTTCTTGGTTCTATACGTGAATGTTAATTCAGCATCATCGAATTCCACCGGCCAACGGGTCGGGCCCGATGCTAGTTATCTCAGAGCCGAGGATCCTATCCAAAAGAACACATTCCTCCTCTTTTACCTCTATCCATTCTCTTCCCCCAAAAAGACCACTTGGCAGCACCACCATAGTCCTGCAGTTACCAAACGACACGAACCGTCCTATCCCTCTTACGCGTGTCATCTCATACCCTAAACCGACAACTCCACTCCTTTCCCCCACTTCCACGAATACGACAAACCATATTATACAAAAACCCGACACCCCGGCCAACACATTTCACTTACCCACACAACTTTTCCATCTACCACCTACAATCTAGACAGATGCAGCAGCAGCAACATCGAGAGGACGCCGGCGCCACGGCGGCGAAGAGCCAGCAGCAGCACGCCGGCGGCGAAACAACCAGGCTACTGGACAGGAAAGTGAAGGAGCTGGTGGTGGAGAACAAGCGGCTGGTGGAGGTGCCCTACACGGCGTCGCTGGCCGACACGATGAACACCCTGGTGGCGAACCGGGTGGTGGCGGTCCCCGTGGCGGCGCCGCCGGGCCAGTGGATCGGGGCGGGCGGGTCGATGATCATGGAGTCCGACAAGCAGACGGGCGTGGCGAGGAAGCACTACATAGGGATGGTCACCATGCTCGACATCCTGGCCCACATCGCCGCCGCCGACGACCAGGTGGATCAGATGAACGGTGGCGCCGGGGATGACGAGTCGGCGTCGTTTTCAGATGAGAAGCTCGGGGCGAAGATGTCGGCGCCTGTTTCTGCGGTCATCGGGCACTGCCTCGAAGGGCTTAGTCTGTGGACTCTCAACCCCAGCACCAGGTTTCGGTTTTTTATATTTATTTATATAGCTAGGGTGTTTAATTATATTAATTAATTAACTGTAGCATCTATTGATGAATTTAGTTTGGTAAAATTTGCAAATTTAATTGTTTGATGATAGATTTGAATAAATTTAAGATTACAAAAAATAAAAAAGATTCTTGAAAAAGAAACACAATATTCATACTTTTATCCACCACAACATGATATCATAACTTCAAATTATGTATTAATTTTTATTTTTCTAGCCCCAATTGTCATAAAATATCAATTCAGTACCCGCAATTATTTTTTCCTATAGTTTAGTACCTAAACTTTACTTTTTGTACAATCAGGTTTAGAGATTTTGATACCAATTCATGTATTTTAGTACTTCTATACTTTTTCCTTTTGCTTTATTGTATGTAAACATCTAGAATCTTACAAATAGATCCTATCTGTTATGACTAATTTTAAAGTAATTGATTATTGGCAAAAACATTAATATACTTCTAATCTCGTATCGAGATCAACCATGACATAAATATAGCATTGGGTCGAACTCTTTGTTGTCAAAGGGACTAATTTCAAACAAGTAATTGTTGATGTGAATTTATATTTCAAAAAGCTATGAATTTCAACGAATTGCTCAACGCTAAGGAGTTCAACAAATTGCATTGCAGCATCATGGACTGCATGGAAGTACTGAGCAAAGGGATCCACCGTGCCCTTGTCCCCGTGGACAGCCACATGGCAAACGTGGCCGGCGTGGAGCTGGTGGAGTCGGCCTCGAGCTACAAGATGCTGACTCAGATGGACCTGCTCAAGTTCTTCATGAAGGAGGCTGACAAGAAGTACCCACATGACCACAGCGAGCTGCAGCGCACCATGGCTCGAACCTTGGCCGAACTGGGAGCCGTCAACGAGAACGTCTACGCCATCACCGGCCGCACCAGGGTCATCGACGCCATCAAGTGCATGAAGGCGGCGCTGCTGAACGCCGTCCCCATCGTCGTCGCCTGCAACTCCATCGAAGACGACTCCAAGCAGCTTATAAACGTAAGCACTCCCCACCACTTTTCTTAGAAATGCTGTGCGCTGGATAACTTTTATGATATATCTTCGCTAGCTAGCTAAATCGTGGCTAGAGGTGGAAATTTTCCAAGATTGGATCCGTATATATCGGAATCCGTATATATCGGAAAAATCAGCGATAAGATATCTTATGTTGAAATTGTAATTTGATTATGGTTTGATCGCTTCATATCATTAAATATCATCCACAATTTTGTGATTTTCCAATCTTTGATAATTTTTTATATAATCCACAATCCAATTCATTCGCTAAAATATTCAATTAATTCAATCTATTTAATATGTGTATTTATGAATTGGATTCATAGATACCTGAAAATTTAGTATGTGTTCTTTTAATATGTACATTTTAATACCTAAATCATAAATTTTTAACTTAAATATCGTTGAAAATTTCATTTTTCCATCTAAATTTTTTATTATGATATGTTAGCACCTAAAATTTTCAAAACATTACTTATTGGTTTAATGTTTAGATGTCACTTGGATTCATGAGTTTGATCCACCAACCCATTTGTTCTAATTCATGAATCTCCAATACTTTTGACTAGAGGTGGCTATTAGGATCAAATCCATGGATTCCAATCCGTCTACATAATTATCCAACTAATCCAATTCCTTTGAATCCAATCCAGGGTGAATTCATGGATTTATTTCGTGGATTGTTGCTAAATCGTAGTTAGGATCTATAATTTCAATATTTTACATTTTGGTACGCAAATTTTTTTATTAGACAAAAATCATCATTGAAAAATATACATTTTGGTACCTAAATTTTTTGCATATTGACATTTTAATAGCTAAACTTTTTAAAATTTACACAATGGTCCAAGGCGTGGATGTCATTTGGATACATAGATCATTTCACCAATCCATTTGATTCATGAATCTATCAATCCAATTCGTCAATCCTTTCGTCTCAATTCGTCAATTCAGTAATCTATAAATGCAATCTATCTGTCACATCTAATTTATGATTTGATTTGGGAGACTTCATTCTACTGGCTGATATTTGGTCCATGCAGGGGAAAGGAAGGAAGCTGATAGGGACGTTCTCGTCGACCGACCTGAGAGGGTGGCACTTCGCGACGCTGCAGACCTGGCTGCCGTTGACCGCTCTGGAGTTCACGGAGACGGTGGTCTCGTCACCGCTTCATGCTGTTTCTCCCGACTCCCCGACCACGGAGTCGAGGGAACTCGTTACCGCAACTGCCGGTTCCAGTCTCCTGGAGGTGATCCAGAAGGCCGTTACCAAACACGTGCACAGGGTGTGGGTGGTGGACTCGGAAGGTCTTCTGACGGGAGTGGTTTCGTTGACCGATATCGTCAAGGCGCTGAGGGTGTCTTTGCTTGGGAATGAAGCTGTCTAGCTAGGATATGTGTTTGCCTTGCCTGTGCTTTTTCAGTTGGCTCGGGGCTGAGGTTTTGTTGAACTTTGGCATGGATGAATGTGTGTTTATATACTTGGGTTTTCTGTTAATTAAGGATTTTGGTAGGTCCGAGCCGAGACTAATACATTTTCACGGTGTTTGTAATATAGAGCTCACTGGTATATACTATGAAAGGTTTTGTGCAAGGTGTTTTGTGGGCATACTTGCTTTTTTCCGTTTTTTACTCTTTTTCTGTACGTATTAGATGCAGAAGATTCAGCTTGCTTAAGAGAGAAAATGGAACTAATTAGCGTCAAGTCTCTTATTGAATAGATCGGCAGGTCTATAAAATGTTCAGAATATTGATACCAGACATTGATAAAATGAGCGATTAGGTAGAGCATTATTGGACTACAATTAAGATGATGATTTTGCTCAACGAAGCAATGAGCTAGAACGAGTGGTCCGGAAACCAGAATCTTCAAGAATATATATTAAGGATGTATTTGCGTCGATTCGGGATGATACTTTCAGTAGAGCGAGCCACTTAAATTTTCTTGAAATATCTCAGCAAACCCAAATCTTTAGTGATGTAACGATGATAACAAAAAATGCTTAATACAATGCGTTGACATAGCAACAACAAAGATATACTTCCGCCAAAAGAATAAAAAGCGAGTGATCAATGCGTGAGGTACGAAAACAGAGCTCACATAGAGCTAGCGTAAAGCCGTAAACTTGGAAAACTAATTACGAGATGTTTGGTGAAATCCATTGAAGAATTTGTGAAGCCGACAAACTTTTATATCACTTTCTTTGTTGTTCTCATACACAGAGATGGGAGATTAGGGATGGCAATACGGCGGATTTGAAGCGAGTTTTCTTAAATCATCCACACTTTCAAATACTCAAACTCATATCTACCTCATACCCATGTATGAGAGATTTTTGCAACCCAATACTCGTACCCACAATTTTCGGTTACCCGTGACTAATACCCGCTCTGTATATTCAATATTTATATATACCTAAAATTCATCATTTAGATCTCCAATTAATTATAACATTAAGTTGACATAATAAATCATGAAGTGAACAAATAACAATTATTCTTAGTACGAATAGACTCCGGTAAAAAATAAATTCGACCGGACAGCCTATGATATAGTTTGACAAACCGCCGTGAGTAGTTTGTGAGATTTGGGAAAATTAGCTGGTGAGGGATCACATGGGTCACACAACAAAAATGTAGGCGAAATGATTATACCCACTTGACTTCCCTTGTATTGAAATCCCATCTAAAACCTAATAATGGCTTAATTACGATAGGAGTCGGGCAAGGCAGGGAGCCATCATCCAAGATAGGAAAACAGAGCATCTTTCTTCCACATGCTGAGATTTGTTTCCATTCAAAAGCTAGTAGTTAGCTTGATTGAACCGAATCTTGCCATACATCAACACTATGTTCATGAAGGAAGGGAGGAAAAGGAGGGGAGGGTAGGAAAATTTGGAGGGGAGGTTAAGTTTGGAAGGGAGGGAAATTAGAGAGAATTGGAAAGAAAATATTGTTTAATGGAGGAGAGTGGAAGGGAAAGTGGGAGGGAAAAAGTAGATTGGGAATTGTGATATGTATTATATTTTATTGATGATAGAATAGTTAAATAATTTAATTATGTGTTTATACTATTTACATTAATTATGTAATGTGGATCAAATTTGTTCTTCTTTGTTAATTTTGTTAACTACAATAAATCAAAAGTTGGTTATTTGAATGAAATTTGTCAACCTATTACTAAAATTTTGTTAACTATTTTATTGAGTAATAACATAGCAACTAAATATATAAACATACAACAAATTACAGATACATAAATTTGAGGAGCGTAACAAGTTTTTATATCTCATACAACAGTGTTATGTATGGTGCAAAACAACGTTACGTATGAGGTAAATCATCTATCTTGTTCGGTAGGATATTTTTGTGCCGAAATCGTAACCAAAGCTTATTTGTTTTATATTATTTAAACCACCTATTGGTTTAGACTACAATAGGAGATTTTTCCAGTCGAATTGTCGGTAAGATACATTTTTAAGACGTATGAAAATAGATCATTTGAAATTTACCCATTTGAATCAATTAAAAATTAGTCAACCTAAGTTACCCATTTGGAAAGTGTGACATATATGTTATTTATTAGTTATGTAGTAGTAAAATAATTGGTTATGTGTTGATGTTATTTTCGTTATTTATGAATAGTGAATTAAATTTATTCTTTCTTGCTAATTTAGTTTATTATTAAAAATATTTCTCGATTTAAAATCTCGTTCATTTTAATTCGATTTAAAATTTTATCATAAAAATTGGATTATCTCGACTTGTATCTTTTTCCCTCTAACTTGGATTTCAAAAATTTGACACAGATGGAACGCATTCAGTGGTACCATATGGCATCATTTGGTACCAGCTTCCATTTTTAACTAGAATTTTGATCTATTAGATCTACAAATTTTTCAAAAAAATGTCCAGGACAAAAAATACCATCCCGTTACAATATGGTAATTGGTGGTATAAATAACGATTAATATATTTTTACTATGTTGGATGTAATATATTTCTACTCCCGAACATAATGCACTTATGCGTTAGGTAGATTAGTGTTTTATTATTACTTTTTATTATTCATGTATTGCAGAATAATATTTATTTCTTTTTATTTGATTCAAGTAAGAGCTTCCGTGATTATCTTTGCCTAAACCACTAATCATTATCATCTTTTCCTAATTATGTTTAACCATAAACATCAATTGTTAAATAAAAAAACAAACAACGTTGATCACTTACTACTTTCCGTAAGTGATAAATACTAAAACCTTTAATTTACGGAAAGAGAAAAGAATTAATTTTATTATAAATAAATAAAATAAACTCACGTAATCTCACTTACTAATATTTATTTATTATCATTAAACAAGGAAAGAAAAAAAAAAAAGGAGAGAGAGCGTTGGAGAAGGAAGTTTTCCTTCCAATTCGGAGGGTCTGGTTGCACAGGAGATTTTATCTCCTATTTTCTTTCCCTCCTTACTGTTGTTAGCTTCGAAAACGGGGGAAATTTTTTTGAAACTGACGCTTTCCTTCCGTTTCTTTCCTTCCCCTCCTTTTCCTTCCCAAATGAACATAGTGCAAGTGACCAACTTAAGTTGATGTTTGCTAGATTGTCCTTTTATATGATTTAAATTGAATTTCTAAAATCCATTGAGAGGTGACATTCATAAAAAGTTTCATCACACTGCAACTACGTGGTAGGGTGCAACTGGGTTGGGACTTGGGAATCTCCATATTTTGGTTCCTAGATTTGACCTTGACTCCATTCAAATATTGAAGGGTGAAAGAGAAAACCAAACCATACTTTTCATCTCTTTTAACTATTGTTTGGACCACCTCCTAATGAGTATGTAATGTATAATAGGCAATAGAGATATATACTTTAATATATTTTAAAAAATAATGTTCAATTTACTGACCTTAATTTGGAATTGGAATTCTTACTTTTATTGCGTGCATGTCAATAGAGATAAGATTCTTAGATAAAGAATAATAACACTAATTAGGATGGTGGGTGTGTTCATTGTAGCTAGGGATGGGTATACGGTCCGGTTAAATTGACCCGAGTTGATCTGGTTTCGGTCCGGTCTTTTTAGGAATGTAAGGAGCAAAGATTGGATTAGATACAGTCCGGTTTTGACCCGGTCTGGTTCCAATTTGGTCTCGATTTAGATTGAGCTTGTGGAAATTTGAGTGGCCTGAGACCTCAAAAGGTGAGGAGTTGGATAAGTTTTGGGTGTTGCGCTCTCTTATCCGGTCTTCGATCCAGTCCCAAACGGTTTTTACCTCAATTCTAAGCCTGAAGATGGGATTGGATTGTTTGCTATCCGGTTCCAGTCCGAGTTATACGGTCCTGTTTTGGGTAAACCCAGAAAGCTCGGACCAAATAGTCAGCCCTAATTGTAGCAGAAAAAGGCGAGCTTGTTTTTGTTTAATTCGGATTACATCTACACAATTAATAAAAGCCAAATGAGAAAACTTGAAGTCCCATTTCAAATTTCCTGCATCCATAGTGAAAGTAGGAAGGGTAAATTCGTCTTCACGATCACTGTGTTCGGTTAAATTGACCCGAGTTGATCTGGTTTTGGTCCGGTCTTTTCAGGAATATAAGGACCAAAGATTGGATTAGATACAGTCCGGTCTTGACCCGATCTGGTACCAATTCGGTCTCAATTTAGATTGAGCTTGTGGAAATTTGAATGGCCTGAGACCTCAAAAGGTGAGGAGTTGGTTAAGTTTTGAGTGTTGCGCTCTCTTATCCGGTCTTCGATCCAGTCCCAAACGGTTTTTACCTCAATTCTAAGCCTGAAGATGGGATTGGATTGTTTGTTATCCGGTTTCGGTCCGGTCCGGGTCCGAGTTATAATTGTGAAATGGAAAAGGTGCTTCCCCATTACAAAATCCTTGCATCCCTAGCAAAGGTAGGAAGGGTAGATTCGTCTTCACAGTCATTTATTATTTTCTTATTTACAGGAAAAATACATAAGTGATTGGGATTTGAATTGTGATCTCTTTGAGAAAAGACAACAAACATAACCAGTTAGAGTAAACAAATTTGTTTAAACCTTTTAAATTAAAAACATACAGGAAGCTTAAATCTGAAAAATTATTGGAATTTTCCATCACAGTTAGTAAGCCACTAACTCTCTCCTAAATATTTTTTTGGTATTTGATACTTTTATTTTCATACTTTGATTATTTTAATTCGAATTTAATAATTAATTCTATTTCTATTTATCTTATAAAAGGAGAATAATTTTAAAATCACAAGCCTAATGTCATTGGTGCAACTATTGCACATTGAATTGCAGTATTGAATGTGTAGAAGCGATGCAAAATTCTTGACATATACTTAAATAATATAACTACCATAAAACAACAATATTTTTGAACTTAGAAGTTTTGAGTGAATATGTGTAACATGTGTCTTTAAGGAGAGTAAAAATGATAATGTTGAGTGATGTTGATTTGTCGAATGCGGATTGAAAAGCCGCAACTAATGTAAATATGTCTAAATGATGTCCCGACCTACGTACTAAATGCTCAACCATCGCCGTCTCTCCAAACCTTCCCACTGGACTCGACAACCACCTAACCTCCTCCACCTGTATTGTTACACAAAGCAATTTTCAGAGGGTTAAATATGGAAAGATTGAATGTTCTTGCTTGGAGAGCTGACTGGTGGGTTATTTAGTTTATTTGACAGTAATGTGTGATCTCTTAACATCAGTTCATTTGGTTGATCTTCTAGGTTGACTTTTGAGTTGATTAAAGATAAACAGTGTCCCGGGATCCCGTCCTACTAAAAGCTCAACCATCACCGTCTCTCCAAACATTCCCATCGGACTCGACAATCCTAACCTCCTCCACCTATATTGTTACGCAAATCAATTTTCGGAGGGGTAAATATTAAAGGTTGAGTGTTCTTGCTTGGAGAGCTGACTGATGGTTATTTAGTTTCTTTGATAGTAATGTATGATCTCTTAACATCAGTTCATTTGGTTGATCTTCTAGGTTGACATTTGAGTTGATTAAAGATAAATAACTATACTTTTTGTTGCTTTTATTATAATACTCCTTTTCAGTATCATCATTTTTCTGATTTGAAATGTTTTGGTGGTTAGTTTCTAGTAAACAAAGACTATTCTGATTAGTGTTAAAATAGGGAATAGCTTCAATCATACCACTTTTACACAAAATTTATATGCAAGACCTGAGATCATTGCCGAATTGAATTATTCAAACTATAATGCTGATCTTCAATATATAAAATCATAGTTTCTTTTGAGTGAAATAACCTCATGATTGCATATAAGTTTTTATAATATGATGTTTTGTGATAGTGGTCACTTGCTTCCGGATTTAAAAGTGAGGTTCTAATTACTACAATCTACACAGAATATAATAGCAGGATGGAAAAACCCTTCCCCCATTTCAAATTTCCTGCTCCAGGAGCGTTTGTAGGAGGGTATAATAGGGAGTGCCAATTTTTTATCTTTCTTTTATGCAACGGTCCAACTTACCGTACACGTGCGGACTTGAACGGGCCCAATGATTGTTGCGGCCCACAAAAACAGAATAGGTTTCATTCTCGACCGCATCTGTTTCGTGCCTCCATAACGATCACCATAACCGAGTCTTGGATTGTTCCGATGCTGGATCTGAACTCCACCCATGCGGGGAATAAATGAAATAATTAGAGAAAGTGTGCTTCATAATTGTCTACAAAATAATTTCCTCAATCCTTCTTCTGTGTGCTAATCGCCTAATCCTTTCCCAATGAAAAGAAATCCAAGCATACTAAAATGATCCGGTCATGCAAATGAAGAAGGGTGGTAAATTGCATGCAAGTAAAATTTAAAGATTGAGTCATCTAATCAAATCGTAAAATTTAGAGGGTAAACGATGATGGAAGATTGCAAATGGTGGTTATGGTATTTCTACTATCATGTATACAATTATTCTACACTATGATATGTTCATAACATCATGGTGTAATCAAATCATCATGATATAATTTAATGTTTTGCTAAATTTGAGCATAATGGGATTCATGGTATATAATCATAAAATGAAATGGATATTATCCATTAAAATGATAAAAACAATTATGCATTGGTGAGTAACTATATAGTTAGTGGAAAAAAATACATGAAAGGATATCAATGATTGTGAAACCCTACTGGAAGTTATACGGAAAAATTACTTGAAAGATATTTTGTAGTAAAACCATAATTGAGTCGTGGTTTAACCATTCTGTTATGTTAAAAATACCTATCACTTTGAGTCTGGCATCCGATAGTTTCGATCCAGCCGATCAATAAGGCTTTCAAAACATTGACTACATTTTTTTTTGTTGTGAATAACTCACTTGCATTACCAAAAACAAATATATATATATATAGTTTACATTACAACACAGAGCTCCCAATAGCTGAAATCAAACAGTGAAATACTCATATGACACAATGAAAGGAAATTTTCAGCCACCAAATGGGACACCCGATGGCTTTGCCTACCTATAAACTGGATCGAAAATTGTCGAATATGCTGCTTCCAAACATTGATTATAACTTACAAAATTAAAAGGCAGCTTGTTGATTTCCGAAAAAGGAAAAGTAGCGTGTATATTAAAAAAGGAAATGGGCCGGATAAAATGAAAAAACTCGAAGGAGCTACCAACTTAAAACGCACTGCTTAATTTAAAATGTTCGAAAACTGCAAAATTCAAGTGGAGAAATTGTAACCCTTGACTCCGTATTATATATTGTCTTGATTGATTGATGGGCTAACCGCTAACCATAGAATAATGGGCTTGATTCATACGGGATTTGACCATCAAGTAAAACAAATGAACATCATGGGTTTGTCATCCTAAAACATGCTATTTTCTCTAGTATAACATATATGCTATTATTTTATATCTTAGTGTCTCAGATATAATTTATTTTAAAGTTATTAGATGGTTCGACCTCGACCAACTAGATTAACCCAATTTTTATAATTTCAAATATATATTATGTAATTATTTGATATACTAATGATGGGTCAGACTGGGTGTACGTCAGGCGTATACTATATGTCAGGTACTACTAGTGAGATATCTCTATCTAGACCATGAATTAAATCTAGTTTGGGGTATGATACTATACCCTAACCTCTAATGGATAAACCCCAGACACCGATTTTCTAAACCCCATCCCGAAGCTTGATTTAATGAAAAACAAAAATTGACCGTTGAGATCGGTCGGAACTCATCTAAGTACATCTAACGATTAGATCACCTGCTATATACTATACGTCTTACGTACACAAGTCATTACCTACTAATGATTAAATTATAGTGTATTTTATAAGGGATTTTTTATTCGGTTTTCTGGAATTCGGTTTCTATCAAACTTACTCCACCTCATCATATTACCATAAATAATACTATTTCACAAGTCAACAGGTACTCGAACTTGGTTCAGAAGACCAATTTTTGATTCGTTGCATCATCCATGCCTCTTTCCTGCTAAAATTTACTATTTTTATCACGTGTTTCCAAAAAATTATACAACAATAAGGTTTACATTACATTACATTCTATTAGTGCCATATGTCAATGAGTATGGCATCTCCACAGTGGAAGTTTTGTAAGTTGTTCGTCCAAAGCACATGTGGCAGCTCCTCGACTCATTGGCCCTTGGCTTGGCCTAATTCATGAAATGTGCCCCCTAATCGATAATGGGGTTAGATTGCCCCACAATTGATTGTTGTAATAGGGTGACTCTCTACTTTGTTGGTAAGTATGATGGTAGTATCCTGAATATTCATCACAATGTGGCGGTGATTTTGTTAGACTTTAGCAATATTCTTCTCACCGGGCCCCCCGGTGGGCGCCAATTGTTGATGCCAAGTTTAGAGCAGCCTACTTCAATATGTTTAAGGTCCGGAGAGCGCTGATTTCCCAAAGCCTTTAACCACCTCCAGCTCCGTGTGAATACCTGAAAAAGGTCCCACCGGGGGGGGGGGTCCTGGTTGGAACCTCCTCCGACGCTCAAATTAGTAATCTGAATGGAATAAAATAAATACGATGATGTTAGACCTGGTCCGATCCCACGGTCGTGATTGAGCGCCGTCGGCTATTTAATGCCGCCCGGTGGAGACTATCCACGATTCCATGCTTAGTCCGCCAAATTGAGAGTGTGTTGAGTGTTTAGAGATTTAACACGTTTTTGGGAGATCGGGAGGAGAGAGAAAACGTTTTTAGAGAGAGAAAGTAGAGAGAGTGTATATTGTGTGTGAGTTGTGTTGTGTGAAGTAGTCGTAAGCGACTTATGTGGTGTGTGTCACTTGTTGTTGTGAGAAAGGGGGAGGGGTGCTCCCTATTTATAGGAAAAAGTCGTAGTTGAATTAATCAACTTACGTTAACATTCACCAACATTCTCCGCTATACTCCTATATTCGTTAATATTCCCCGCTATACCTCAATATTCTCCGTCATACACCAACATTCCTTATCAAGTATAGTATTTGAGAAAGTGTAAGTGTGTATGTGAAAGTAGGAGAAGTATAAATATGTAGTGGAAATTGAAGGAAAGAGTAGGGATGGGAATTGTATGTATGTGTATGCATGAACATGCATGTATTTGAAGATAAATGAAAGTGTAGGAACTGGTAGGGAGAAGAAGGAAGTTTACGTAAGAGGGAGTGTGGAAAGAAATAGTAAGGGAGGGAGATGAGGTGGCGTCTGCCACTTGTCGGAGAAAGGGAAGGAAAGAGGGAGAAAGGAAAGGAAAGTTGGGGAAGGTTTACGAAAATAATAATAAACTAAGAGTAATAATGATAGGATATAATAAATTTAATTATTTAATAACCTTTTCATCACAATTGTGGTAAAAATAGGTAGGTTAAAGCAGGTGAATATCGGGTTCATCACCCGTGTACGTCAGGCCCATTCAACTCTTTTATTTTATGATTAACGGTTAGCCCGTTATAATCCATGCATTAGTTTATTGTCAAATTTTTTTTCTTTTTAGCAATAAAAAGGAGTATTGTTTTTTCCTTTTCATATATATTTTACCACCACGGAGAAATAAAATGACTTAAAGAAAAAAATTGACACTCCTGGACCCGTTTAAATTCACACGTGTACGGTAAGTTGGCCCGTTCCACAAAGGAAAAAGAAAAAAAATTGACACTCCCTATTCTATCCTTTCTACAAACACTCATGGAGCAGGGAATTTGAAATTAGGGAAGGTTTTTTCCTCTCTGCAATTATATGTTTTTAATTTAAAAAGATACAATAAATGTACTTAGTGTGATTAGTTATGATCTTTGTTTTTCTTTAAAGTGGTCATGGTTTGAATCCTAGTAAGTCTCTTTTTAGTGAATAAAATAAAGTAATTGTGAAAAATGTTCTTCCTACTTTCACTCTGGATGCAGGAAATTTAAAATAGGGCTTTAAATTTTCTCATTTGGCTTTTATTTAATGTGTAGATAGATTGCATAAGAAAGAATGACGACGAATGTTTGAGGGGCTACACTACATGTGGCATAGCAGGTGCTCACCATGTGGGCCTGAGGTCCGCAACAAGGGCGGATCCAGAAGGGCTTCGTGATGTGAGAAGATCAGAGTTGCGAATCACTGTGAAGTGGGTGGCCCGGTATTACCATAACTTGGGTAATTCGCGGCCCAAATATCGCAGGAGGCCCATACTCCATCTCTATTAGCTAGGTTGTGTACAAAGCACGAGATGGAGAAGTGGGAAAGTCATTCCATTCCAATTGGGTTAGAGAATTGATTTAAGAGTGGGTACTACTGGCCAATATTCTTTACTCACATGGGCCACTCCGATAAGCCCAAACATAGCCCACTTCCATTAGTCTCAGAAATTGCGCAGAATGAAACTTATACCATTATTTTATATATGCTCTCAAACTTTTTTTTTATTAATAATAGGTGTCATGGGAATTCAGACACAACCTTTTAATCATTACATTTACTAACATTATTGTCAAAAACCAATTACTTCTCCTAGAGTGTATAGAAGAGCTCCATAATAGATATATCATTTCCTTATCCAGTTAGTCAATTGAGCAACTGCCAAGTAGCCTAGGTTATCTGGGTTTTGGTCTGTCAACTATTACCCAAAAAAAATATCGAATTTAAGTTTTTGCCCATTCATCATATATTTTTTTATTATTATTGTATGGAATAGGCTTTTACAGGAAATAGGGGGAAAAGAAAAGCAAGGACAGATTATGTAGAGGGTTTGGAGAAGGTTGAAAACTAGCGTTGTAACTTGTAAGTCAAAGAATAGGATGCAATTCAAAAAGGGAAAAAGTCAAATAGGACGACTAATTCAAAATCTCCAAATGATCTTAGCATATATGCATTATAACCGCAGCTGGATTCCTGACAATTTGTTCTTCATTTTCCTCGTGCGAATTTTAAATCAACATGAACAAATAAGTCAAAACTCATCACCCCCTCCTCAACTCCAGCTCATCATTCAGTCCTTCGAGTAGCTAGCACAACATTGCCAGAGCAAATTAACACCGCCCTTTCCTTCCTCTCTAGCATTTCACTGTCCTGCTTTCTAGTAGGTATGGATAAGCATTATTCTTACACGTTGTTGTTAGTTGCAAAATTTACCATTAAATGATTATGATGGTAACGAAATCTCAGGAAAAATGAGTAGATAGCGATACGTTTGTATTTGACGGTTGTTTAATCATAATCTAATAAATTGGGGAGGCGTGATTATATGTTTATACTTATCTATCCGTTATGTCTATACTTATCTATTTGTCCGCTTGATGTTAGTAAATGGTATATGATTTGCAATTGAACTTTTTCCAATAAATCGAGTTATTGAGTTCAACTAATTCTATATTATATAAGAATTTTGGGATCGTTTGGAAGTTATGATTCTAGATGAATGATTCTTTGAATTCATGTATTCTGAAGATTCCATCATTTTTTTTTGTCCCAAAACTTTATTCAATACATGCATTTGAGGTGGGCCTTCAAATTTCATTTCATCCACAATCACTTATTTTAAATCTCAACAAAATGGTGAGATTCTTCCTTTGAGATTGTGGGTTTTAATTTGTTCCACTTTTAGATCATAAAGTGATTTTTAATTTTCTTTAAATTTTTTGAGTTGTTACAAACAAACGTGACATTCTTTCAATCCTCTAATTCTTACAACCTTTGTATTTACAATACATCTATTCATCGAATACACATATTTGAAGAATCTCAACCTCCAAACGACCCCAAATTTGTGTATTCGAAAGGTATTCTATTCGAATTTGAATGATCACATTTGGTTCTGTTAAGCACATAATTATTGGTGCGTTTTGCTACCTGGTTACCTAGCCAGTAGGCAGCCCAGATAGGTGTAGGTGGTGATATTTTGAGAAAGCAAAATTGGACACTCTTACTATCTCTTATCTATCAGGTATTACCCATAACCCATGTGTGATGTGGATTGATGATGGTCAACCCTTTTTCTGGTTGATGGATTGCTGCACATGATTAACAAGAGTTTGACTGAGAGCCTAGGTCGGTCCAGGGACTGATTTGTGACAATAAAAAATAAATATAGAGAGGAATTAGGTTTTGGGGAAAGTATATGGTCTGGTCCCCCAAAGCCCCTTCACTCGCAACTCTGTTCACACTAGGGATGGCAATGGGTCGGGTTGGGTTGGGTTTTGCCAAACCCAAACCCAAACCCATGGGTTTATCTTTGAAAAAAACTCGGGGTAAAACCCACTGGGTTTGAAAAACTCAAACCCAACCCAACCCGTTGGGTATCCGCGGGTTTTGTCGTAAAAAATTTACAATTACAAGTTCTTATCAAAATTAAAGTCAAATATCAATTTCTCAATACAACTTATCCATATATAAAACACCATTCTAGAAAATTCAAGCAAATCACAAATTAACTATACAAATTGTTCAACACCAATCTAGAAAACTCAAGAAAATTGAAGCAAATCACAAATTATCCATAAATAACATGTTTAATTGAAAGCTTCTTCCTTTCAATTAAGTTTCTTTACTCTCCACTCCATAACATCAACTTCATCCTACACAATTAAAAAGAAAAAATTAGGCATGTCTCCACAAACATAAATAAGATTAGTTGTTTAGAATATTAAATATACCGAAAAAATTAATTATATGGGTGGGCGGGTACCCACGGGCCGGGTTTACCTAAACCCAAACCAACCCGATGAATAATGAACGAGTTTAAACCCAAACCCGGCCCAAAACCCGTCAACACGAATTTTACCCGCATTGACAGGGTTGGGTCGGGTGGATACCCGTGGGTTCGGGTTTTGTTGCCATCCCTAGTTCACACTTGCAAAACTCTGCCTTCAAAGTTAGGCAGGAAGGCAGTCCCATCCCCGGCCCCTATTATCGCATTTGTTCAAACTTGTGACCCAATATAATTTGCAAGGGTTCTTCAACAAGTCATACTATCGTAGTCCAACAATACTAACTTTGTCTTTCTTCACTGCTACCTCTAATTTATGTCCGGCAGTTTGACAGATGTTTTTTTGACTCGGGAAACCACCGACTAATCAATCTTTTTTCCTTTTTGGAAATCTCTTTCTGATCGATCACTTGACATTCATCATATTGATTAGTATGAAGTTGATTGATGTGATGTGCATGATGACTAATTATTGGGGGTTTTAAAAGTTTGACTGGCCAAAAGACAAATCAGGCTTAATTAGCAACCTTTGGGGAAACAAACCCATCAAGAAATGCGAGTTGATAGAAAAGATGCACGATCATATTGATGCATACTATATATGATGCAATATGGATTTCAGGTGTATAAAATATATTACTTTAATTGGAGATGATTTTCAAAAAAAAAAAAAAAATTAACGTATAATTTGTAACTATTAGAGAGAGTATATTAACTATAAATTTATGAACACTTTATAGTTATTGATATCTAATTATCAAATATCGTGCATATGAAACACCAAAAAATAAGAGTTTCAAACCATAGTCAATATAGGCAGTTAAAATCGTGTTTGAAAGTTCAAAAGTATATGCTTTCTTACCTCTTTTATGTCACCAATATGTTTATATATAAAATCACGCTTTTCACTCACAGATGTAATCAAATCACATTTTAAAACTTAAAAACTTTACGATTTAACGCTTCTAAGTCACCAAATAGCTTCTACCACACTTTCGATTGCATTGACCATAGTTAACCGAATATTAATTTGTAAATGCTTTGTTCACAACTCATAAGCAATATCCTAAAGGTGAGTATCAGTACCTAATTATTATTATTGTTATTATTATTATTATTATTATTTTGCCTCCTCGAAGTGAGGACGCAGCACGTTAGCTATTGTCCACACTAGAACGTGGGCATTCCCATCTCATTGATGAACAACCGGAATTGAATTTCTGACCCAGACGGGGAAGGCTCTGAACTAATTATAGTTTCCTTCTCCTTGACCAAAAAAAGAGTGTTAGGTTATGTGGGAACGAGCGCTAGCTAGAGTAGCAGCTGGCTGGCTGGGTGCGAGCTGTACACATTGCAATCATACGGGCGGGCGCAATGCCATTGCCATGCATGCTTTGGTTATAGATTAGTTAGTTGGTCCTGTTTCTGTTTCTGTTTCTGTTTCTGTTTCTGTGGGGATAAAGAAAGTCAAATGCATGGTTTACTTTTACTGTTACCGATTAGGGGAAGGTGTAACATAGTGGATTGGGAAGATGGCGATGAACAGTGACATGGGCTGTGGCTTAGCTAATAATGAATAATGATAATGGTCCTTGTTATCAGGGAGGGAGGGACCATTCTACGATCCTATACATACATACGACGACGACATACATACCCCTGGCCCTGGCTAGCTAGCTAGTTTTGATTAGCACCACCTTTCTTCCCCCAAAACCAAAAGGAAGAGAGAGAGAGAGAGAGGAAGAAAGGACGGTTTGGTCCCCGCCACCGCCAACCACCGCCGCTGCCACCAGAAATCACACGTGTCCGTAACCCAGTTGCGCAATCTCATCCTCATCTTCCCCCCTGCGCCTGCGTAGCTACCCTTTGTTCCTTTCTCTGACTGAAAAAAAAAGGATAAGAAAGAGCGCATGCAAATGCAAAAGCAATCAGCAGGAGAGAGTGAGAACGCGACAACCTGGATTTTTTGGCCACCATTTCACTTTCACTTCTTCAAATGTTACCAACGATACATATATATTCTCCTTATAATGGCAATAAAAGGTTAGTTAAATTAAACGGTGTTTTGAGATTTGGATAGAAATACTACAATAATGCATTCCCCTTTAAATAAAAGTCGTGTCAAATTTGAGATCTAGTGAGGTAAAAAGTGAAACAATTTTCACGAAAAGGGAAAAGGAAGAGAAGGGGAAAATGGTGAAAACGGGATCCGGTGGGGCCGGATGCAGATAGAGCCCAGCCCAGGTATGGGGGGCTGGCCTGCCTTTCTGGAGCAATTTCATTTCATTTCTAGGCAGGCAAACGGCAAAGCAGAAGCAGATTCAGAGCCAGTGGCGGGGGGAAGGAAAGGCAACAAAATTACAAGCAACAAATTGCATCAAGAAATAGGGAAGGAAAAAAGAGGAGACGTGGCCTCTTCTGCACTGTACACTACTGTTTCTATTTGTTTTTTTAGTTCGGGCTCCAAACCCACTAGCAAGCCATACCACGGCAGTACCGACAACAGACAACGAAACAAATATATTGCTCATCTAGTGAAATCTCTCTTTTTTTTTTTTTTTTCACACCGGCAACGCTTCCTATCGATGGAATTGAAAAAAACTCGTTCGACACTCGGTTCGTTATTTAACAAGCCGACTCGCGAACCAATTTGTTAGTAAACGAGCAAAGCTTGAGCTAGATCATGCTCGGCTTGGTAAGCTCGTGAGCTAGCTTGACTCGGTGGCTTGTTGAGCTAAGCTCGCGAGCTGGCTTGTTGAGAGCTGTGGAAGGATTAATTAATCTTCCGAACATGAATATTATTTTGTTAATACCATTGTGTATGGAAATTAATTGTTATTTTTAGTTTCAAGTGTTCTTTTTATAATTTAAATTCTTATGTTTACACATTTTCCAACAATAATGATTTCAAATCGAGCTTATCTTGAGCCGAGTTTGTACTCAGCTTGACAAGCTGGGATTATGAGCATTTACCAAGCTCTACAGAGTCGAGCTCAAGCGAGATTATTTTTAGTCAAGCCGAGCTCGAGCTAGATTATCAAAATTCGAGTTCAAGCCGAGCTCGAGCTGAAAATTTTATAAACGAGCCAAGCTCAACCTAAGCAAAAACTCGACTCGGCTCGTTTGCCGCCCTAGATACTCACATTGCTCTTGTCTCGAAAGTCCCTTCCCCTGAGCGTATTTCGCAGTACCGGCCCATCATTATCTTAAGAATCATAGACAGGGACGTCATTTTGACATGATGATTAAGATGGACATGAGGAAAGCTTATGGCCTAGTGGATTGGAATTGTTTGGATTCACTCCTCTTGGCTTATGGGTTTAATCCGACGTGGTGCAGTTGGGTCAAAGAATGTGTGTGAATGGTTTGCTTCTCCGTGCTACTTAATGGAGGCTCGACTGGGTTTTTCTCTCTGACCAGAGGAATACGACAAGGGGACCCTCTCTCTACGTTCCTCTTCATTCTTACGTCTAACACTTTGTATTTCTTGTTGGATGGGGGACTATTCATGGCCTTAGACTCAAACAATGATGTCCACTCTGGTCCCACTGCTTCTTTGCAGATGACACTATCATATTTGGCCGAGCTTCTTTGGAGGAAGCATAAGCAATCATGCAGATTATCAACAACTACAACTTTCTCACAGGGCAAGAGATTAATATTGATAAATCATCGGTCTTCTTCAGCAAAACACCCCGAATGATCTAAGAAACCAAATTACTACTAAGTTTGGCTTCCCCTCCACCATTATTCATGATAAATATCTGGAGGTTCCCACCAAATTGGGTCGATCAAAGAAGGAGACTTCCCCTTTCCTTGTCGAGCAAATGGAGAAAAGGGGGGCCTCTTGGAAAAGCCTCAATTTATCACACGTTGGCAAAGAGACTCTTCTCAAGGCCATGATCCAAGCGATCCCGACCTTCATTATGAGTGTTTTTATCCTCCCAGCCTCTCTAACCAGGAAGATGGATTCTCTTATTTGGAACTTCTTCTGGTCAAGATCGATGAACACTAGATCGATTTCGTGGCGCAAAGGGGAAGTGCTTAATGACCCAAAATATGAAGGGGGCTCGGTTTTCGTAATTTCCACATGTTTAACATTTTCTTGCTTGTGAAACAGGGCTGCGGCTTCTGAATGAACTAGAATCTTTGTGGGCTCGCCTCCTTTGGAGCTTGTACTTCCCTGACACTGATTTTTGCTCTGCAAGAAAGGGGAGCTCCGCCTCATGGATCTGGTCCAGCCTCTTTGATGCAAGGAAAGCAATGTACTTGTCATTGGTTCTAGAGATGATACATGTTTTAATAGGGACCCCTAGATCCCATCAATTGAAGGCCATAAGATGTCATCTATTAACGTGCCCCACTCTAGAGTAAGTGACAGGATCGAAGAAGACTCGCGCCATTGGAATTGGAGGTTGGTCCAGAATCATTGTTCTCCTTCTGAAGCGGAAGCGATTGCTAAAGTTCATATTGGACCGATCGAGTCCAAAGACAGATGGGCGTGGAAGTTTATAACAAATGGGAGGTTCTCTGTGAAATCGGCCTACCATAGAGTGAGCAGACACTTCAGTTAGCTTGGAAATCAACTCATGCAAGATCTCAATGCTCCATCTGCTGACGATTCATGGAAATGGCTTTGGTCTCTCAACCTCCCACCAAGATTCGCTTCTTCTTATGGAGGTGCCTCCGCAATGCTCTTGCGACAAAAGCTAATTTGCACCACATAAATTGTTCTCCTAACCTTCGTTGCCAGATTTGAAATGCCGACTGTGAGTCTCTCAATCCACTGTCTCTTCCTTTGTCCTCACGCAAAAGAGACTTGGGATAGGATCCTCCTTTCGTGCATCCCTCCTCTGAACTCCACACAATGGTTCTTCTCATTAAGAGATGTGGAGACTCTTGTTTCTCTCCGGCTCAAGGTCTTTTGCCTGTGAAACATTTGGAAAGCGCGAAACAATTTCATCTGTAGAGGAAACAACTTGTCCCCTCTGTTGTCCTCAATCACGACTTTCCGAGAGGCTTCTGAACGCTCTCCTTGTCGTACCTCTATCAACCCTTTCCATCACAATCTCTTCCACCGCCAAGCGATAACCTTATTAGGATCAACTGTGATGCGTCATTTGACAATGATTCGTCTTAGGCGGCTTTTGAGGTAGTTATTACTAGGGATTTCTCCAGAAATAGCACTGTTCAATCCCCCCCCCCCCAATAGCACAAAACCCCAAAAAATTCCAAAAATATCACCCTTTCCCAAAAACCGCAGGGTTGTGGGGAGGTTTTCATGACTGCCTGGGGTCGGAACGGTTCGGTCCAAAACCGCTGCCCCACCCGGCAGTTTTGGTCTCTTTTTTTTTTGAAAGATCTTAACCTAGGTGGAAACTTCAAATGAACGTATTGTTGTGTTCGGGTATCCGATCGTCACGATTTTTTTTATTCCGCATAACTTTTCAAGATCTTGCAAGCCGCAAACGCTATAGGCGGTTTGGTCCTGCCTTCGTCCCAAAAAAACGTCATTTGCTACCCGAAGCGAGCCTTTTTTTTATTTCATCAAAATTTGGATGGTCATAACTTTGTGCTCCAAAATCCGAACGTCATGAATTTTTTTTTTCATTTCGCATAACTTTTTAAGGACTACAACTTTTATCATAGACATAATTTTGAAATGTACGTGGATTTGTGAAAAGGGAAGGTAAGCTATTCCCAAAATCCTGTATATCCAAAAATAATTCATGTTTTGGAAATTCATTCCTTGTAAAAATTAGTCATTAAAAAGTTATGCGAAATGAAAAAAATTCATAATGTTCGGATTTTGGAGAACAAAGTTATGGTTGTTTAAAGTTATTGAGGATTTTTAGCGTTCAAGGAGTGAAACTTTGTCAATATATTATTATGTCAAGAGAAGAGTTGTAGTTGAGTGATTGTGCCAAATATAGTAAACTATTTATTGTCTGGGTTCGAACCACCACTCCCACAACTTGTGGCTTTCTTTTTAATCTCTACTAAATAAAAAAATTTCAAATGGGATGGTGGGGATTCAAGCCCATGACTGCTTGCACACAATAATCGACTAAACCAATTGTGCCAAGACCACTTATGACATTTATTTGGGGAAAAAAAATACCATAACTGCCGGGTGGGGGTGCGGTTTGCAACCAAACCGCTCCGGCCCCACGCGGTCAGCAAAACCGCCCCCTACCGTTGCGGTTTTCATCGAAAACCGCACCCCAGGGTGGCGATTTTCATCTAATTAAATCGCTGGTTCGGGTGGCGGTTTATGGGAAATGGTGCTATTTTTGGAATTTTTTGGGGTTGAGTGCTATTTTTGGAATTTTTTTAAACAATGCTATTTCTGGAAAACCCCCGTTATTACTAATTCCCATGGAAAGATTTGCGACGGGAGGGCTGAGCAGGGTCATTTGTTCATCCCCGATTGAGGCTGAGGCCTTTCCACTTGTTGAAGCGTGACCGTTGGCGGCCTTTGACAACTCTCTTACAGTTAAGTTATCCTTTCGAACTGCAAGACTTTGGTGGATGCGCCTGAAGGTGATGAATCCCTTTGGCCATGGTGGTGCTTTGCTCTTCTCTCTCATGTGAGGTGGAGTTGCTCCTCCAGTGTAGTTGGATTATATTCATATCTCTTTCATCAATCGCCGTTTGAAAAATGTGCCGATTGGGTTGCTTGTAATGCGTATTGTCTCTCTTTCGCCGGATTAGATCTCGGTCCTTTCTATTGTGGCACCGTTGTTATAAAGCCATCCTCTTTCGGGAATGAATGAAATCCTGATTTAAAAAAAAAAAATATATTGCTCATAAATTCAAATACACGTAAATAAGAAAATCCTCCAGCTTCCACCATAATCCCATCAATTGTTCCCTCTAGTCTATTTCCTCAATAAAAGTTGGTAACTCAAATGGAGATTTTCCCCAAACATAGACAAAATAAAAGGTGGAGAACTTAGTTTTTGATACAATGATTGAATATGGCAATCATAATGTTCATCATCATGCTTTTCCGTCAAATTATAGAAAGATCATTTCATCTAATCACATGGTTGTATCATAATAAATGTAGTGAAATTTGGTTCGTAAACAAAAATTCGATACGCATGACGAAGACATCATCTCGGATCCAAAGACAGATGGGCGTGGAAGTTTATAACAAATGGGAGGTTCTCTGTGAAATCGGCCTACCATAGAGTGAGCAGACACTTCAGTTAGCTTGGAAATCAACTCATGCAAGATCTCAATGCTCCATCTGCTGACGATTCATGGAAATGGCTTTGGTCTCTCAACCTCCCACCAAGATTCGCTTCTTCTTATGGAGGTGCCTCCGCAATGCTATTGCGACAAAAGCTAATTTGCACCACATAAATTGTGCTCCTAACCCTCGTTGCCAGATTTGAAATGCCAACTGTGAGTCTCTCAATCCACTGTCTTTTCCTTTGTCCTCACGCAAAAGAGACTTGGGATTGGATCCTCCCTTCGTGCATCTCTCCTCTGAACTCCACACAATGGTTCTTCTCATTAAGAGATGTGGAGACTCTTGTTTCTCTCCGGCTCAAGGTCTTTTGCCTGTGAAACATTTGAAAAGCGCGAAACGATTTCATCTGTAGAGGCAACAACTTGTCCCCTCTGTTGTCCTCAATCACGACTTTCCGAGAGGCTTCTGAACTCTCTCCTTGTCGTACCTCTATCAACCCTCTCCATCACAATCTCTTCCACCGCCAAGCGATAACCTTATTAGGATCAACTGTGATGCGTCATTTGACAATGATTCGTCTGAGGCGGCTTTTGAGGTAGTTATTACTAGGGATTTTTCCAGAAATAGCACTGTTCAATTCCCCCCCCCCCCCCCCCCCCAAATAGCACACAACCCCGAAAAATTCCAAAAATAGCACCCTTTTCCCAAAAACCGCCACCCGGGGTGCCTGGGGTCGGAACGGTTGTGGGGAGGTTTTCATGACTGCCTGGGGTCGGAACGGTTCGGTCCAAAACCGCTGCCCCACCCGGCGGTTTTGGTCTCTTTTTTTTTTTTGAAAGATCTTAACCTAGGTGGAAACTTCAAATGAACGTATTGTTGTGTTCGGGTATCCGATCGTCGCAATTTTTTTTTATTTCGCATAACTTTTCAAGATCTTGCAAGCCGCAAACGCTATAGGCCGTTTGGTCCTGCCTTCGTCCCAAAAAACGTCATTTGCTACCCGAAGCGAGCCTTTTTTTATTTCGTCAAAATTTGGATGGTCATAACTTTGTGCTCCAAAATCCGAACGTCATGAATTTTTTTTTTTCATTTCGCATAACTTTTTAAGGACTACAACTTTTATCATAGACATAATTTTGAAATGTACGTGGATTTGTGAAAAGGGAAGGTAAGCTATTTCCAAAATCCTGTATATCCAAAAATAATTCCTGTTTTGGAAATTCATTCCTTATAAAAATTATAGTCATTAAAAAGTTATGCGAAATGAAAAAAAATTCATAATGTTCGGATTTTGGAGAACAAAGTTATGGTTGTTTAAAGTTATTGAGAATTTTTAGCGTTCAAGGAGTGAAACTTTGTCAATATATTATTATTTCAAGAGTGGTGTGATATTGTGCCAAATATAGTAAACTATTTATTGTCTGGGTTCGAACCACCACTCCCACAACTTGTGGCTTTCTTTTTAATCTCTACTAAATAAAAAAATTTCAAATGGGATGGTGGGGATTCAAGCCCATGACTTCTTGCACACAATAATCGACTAAACCAATTGTGCCAAGACCACTTATGACATTTATTTGGGAAAACAAAATATACCATAACTGCCGGGTGGGGGTGCGGTTTGCAACCAAACCGCTCCGGCCCCACGTGGTCAGCAAAACCGCCCCCTACCGTTGCGGTTTTCATTGAAAAACCGCACCCCAGGGTGGCGATTTTCATCTAAATTGCTGGTTCGGGTGGCGGTTTTTGGGGAATGGTGCTATTTTTGGAATTTTTTGGGGTTGAGTGCTATTTTTGGAATTTTTTTAAACAATGCTATTTCTGGAAAAACCCCGCTATTACTAATTCCCATGGAAAGATTTGCGACGGGAGGGCTTGGCAGGGTCATTTGTTCGTCCCCGATTGAGGCTGAGGCCTTTGCACTTGTTGAAGCGTGACCGTTGGCGGCCTTTGACAACTCTCTTACAGTTAAGTTATCCTTTCGAACCGCAAGACTTTGGTGGATGCGCCTGAAGGTGATGAATCCCTTTGGCCATGGTGGTGCTTTGCTCTTCTCTCTCATGTGAAGGAGTTGCTCCTCCAGTGTAGTTGGATTCATATCTCTTTCCTCCAATTGTAGTTGGATTCGCTTATCCTACGAAACTTATTGCTACATATTCAACATTGTTAAGAGGCGATTCTGATAATATTGTCTTGAGATGATGCGGTCAACTCTCTGCTTCGAGCTAATCATCTCTAGATGACAAGAGTGTTTTGAGTTTGTTGCAAGTGGTGGCACAAAAAGTTCTTTTGTTGTTTAAAGTAAAGATAAGCATGTGCAGTGGCGTTCAACGGCGGATCAGGACAGGTAGAGTACTGAGTCACATTTGAAAAAAGAAGGTGAGGAGTGGGTTTTAACGTGCTAAACACTAAAACGAATGCAAAAAATCGAACATTACAAGTGCTATACCAGTTCGAGATCCAGGACAGAGCTGGACCGTGGTCCGAGGGCACTCCTGGATCCGCTGCTGGTGGCATTATCAGTTCAGTCATCGAATAAGCCTAGAAGGGCTTTCAGAAAGCAAGCATAGGTCAATCGAACCTAACCCCCAGGAAAGCTTTACCTTTCAAAGGATAAGAGTCAAGCTGCTAAGCCCTCAGCCTATAAAGATATATATAATGTTTTCTTACTCAGGGTAATTTGTACCACCGATTTTACTCAAGGTGCTAGTTATTTGGTTCAGGCTAGCGTACGAAAGGCATACGCTTACCTTACCATACACTCGTCGAGATTTGTTATTTACACCATGAATTAACCGTAATTTGAGGCATGATACTATACACTAACCTCTAATAGGTGAACCCTAGTTCTCAATTTTATAACCCAAACCATAAGATTCGTCTAATCTTAAAATGAAAATCAAAAGTTGTTATTCGTCGAAATTATATATAGATATTATACTGATTTATATCTAATGTTTGTTAACTCGATATATGTATATGAAAAACTCTTTATTATTTTGTGATATATTTTTTGTAAATTTTCCGAGTTAAGCATTTATAAACAGTAATTTTGGTCATTTAAGGCAGCGAAAAGGAAAAGTCATATTTATTTATCTATAATTATAAACCACAAAACCTGTGGCTGGAAATGAGATTCGTTGGCTTCTGAAACTGAAACCGATTTGGTCACATTGCCTTGGGAAGCTGTTTATTTTTGTAAAAGTTATGACTCATGATACATCATAAAACGACACAATACAGATATTTAATAATTTAATTAATAGTTTGTTGCATCTGGGCGGGCAGCAGGCAGGTATGAACAGTAGCCAGGCTAGCTAAGCTAAGTTAGTCCTCCTGCTCCTGCAGCTGCTGATGAGTTGCATCCATCTTCTCATAAATGGACACCACCAGGATTGCAGATGCTGCTATATACATATATATTATATGGTTTTTGAAGAATAGATCTCTTTGTCTTTTGCTCCCAAAAGTATGAATTCCTTTCTACCTAAGAAAAATATACATATTGATTCCTTGTCTTCCCAACACATTTATGATAGCCACGATCTCCAGAAATTTTTAGATGTTTTCCAATGGAATTTTCCCATTCAATGGTATTCCGAAAAATGGTTTTGGATTTGCTGGGTTATTGGGACATTTTTGTTATACTCACATCAGCAAGTTTGAAAACAAATTTTATGTTAGAGTTAAAGCAAAAATTATGCTCATTGATCATACACTGTTAACTTTCTTTCTTTTTTCTATAGAAAAATATTGCATCGATCGTTAGAGGGTTTTTTTCTCTGATTAATGGAAGAGTAAATTTGATAATTTTTTTTCTAAATGATCCGCTATTGATTTTTAATAGTGAACAAGTTTAGTCAAGAAGAACAAATTTGATTCAAAATTCAAATTAATCGAAATAGTATCAGTATATAATTAAATTATTTCATTATTACATCATCAGTAAAAAAATATAGATTACAATCGTCAATCTTTTTTTTCTTTCCACTTTTCTTTCATTACCCCCTCTAAAACAACTTTTTCTACTACAATTTTTCACCCTCCAAAATTTTTCTTCCCCTCCCCATTTTCCTTCCTTCTTTCGGAAACTAAACAGAGTGTAGAGACAGAGTTAGGCAAAAAATATGCTCATTGGTAATGCACTATTAACTTTCTATTTTGATTTTCTACGGAAACAATAACATCGATCATCAAATTAAAGGGATCTTTTCCTGCTACAATTCACAGTATATCCCTTTTCAGCAAGAGGTTTTTTTTAATCCAATTTCTAAAACTCCTTGTCATCTGTTGCTAAAACACAGCTCGATCCACACCGCAAGCAATTCACAACTCAATTGCCAGTAAAATAGGTCAACATCTCTAGCTAGCTAGTATGTTAATTATAATCAAGTCCCATAAACAACTAAACAAGAACAAATACAGGTTGAAATTACACAATTTGTTATTGTCAATGAAGTTACTATTTACTATTTAGTGTATGATAATCTAGTTCATGAGGGAAACTTAAATTTTATAGAGAGCAATGCATAGGGTACTTGTGATTCATCGTGGTCCCAAAGATCAATCAGTCAGTCATGTTGGCCAAAGACAATTCAATCAATCATGTAGGCCAATTGAAATCTGATGATATTCCAACATCAAATCTTTCAATCAGATAAAAAAAACAAAATATTCCATTTCCAGTTCCAAGAAGAACCCCTCACTATAAAAACTACTACAGCCATTACAGCACCGCAGCATAGATGATTCAGATCCCTGAAAAGGGTAAAAAAAAATTAATATTTTTTTCTTCTTCTCATTTTAAGTATAATTTATTTATTGCCTTTCTAGGAAAAGGAAACTTTAATTTTTTGTGATTAAAGCTCAATAATACTGCTAGGAAAGCCATAAGAAAAACGCTCAAGTACTAAACAAGACAATAATCGTACAACTAATGGTTGATTAATTCCGTACCGGTCTTCAAGTCTCCCTCACCTGTCCACAGATAATGGAACAGTACTGTTAATTAGTTCTTTTTATTTAAGAGAGGACCCATAAGTCGTTTTTTAATTAAGTAGTTAACGAAAGCTATACAGTGATTAATTAACTAATCAATTAATCCGACCATTATTATGATCTAATCCATCTGTCAGATGCATGTGTGCCCCCAGATAGAGATATATTTATACGGGAAGGGATGATGATGATGATGATACATTGCTCCTGGGCGCTTGCGCACGTAAGTAGTTTGCATTTGGCCACTTTTTTTCCCCGGTTTCTCTGACTCGATCTCTGTGGGTTTGGTTGGTGTTTTGTTGGTTTGCTACAGTTCCGAACTGATTCAATGATCCCACAAACGAAACGAAACGAAGCAAACCCAAATCTCTAATGTCTTCCCCTACTTTCTCAATTTAATTTACGTACATTTGAAAGGAAAGGAGGATCCTGTCATGTTCTGAAATCTAAATAATTGAGCTGAGGAGTGATGACATATGCATAATGCATGTACGAATTTACTTTTTCTTCTTCTCTTTTTATTATGATAGTTTTCGTTTTTCTTCAATTTGAAATGTAGGCGAAGTCTGACCTCCTTATATATTATTAGTAGCGTTGGGAGTCGGGATGGGGAATGCGCAAGCGGTTAATGCACTACGACTCTACGAGCGCTATAGCGCGCCAATCACCCACTCAAGTTGTTTTCCTGATGAAAACAAAGCAGGCGATGGTTGAAAACGAGAGATAACTTGGGTTTAAGTATCCTGAGAGCTGTCGGCTAAAATTACCCCCACTTAATAGGGATCATGATGATTATATGGGTGAGAGGGAGATACACAAGAGTCTATGCACGGGTGGCCGGAGAGTAGAGAGAAGTGGCGAACTTGGGGAGCTTTTGCGCTCACTCGGCCAACAATGTGATGGCCCATGGCTATGTGCAAGTGATTTTAACCAAGTTCTCGCAACTTTCGAGAAGAGTGGATGAAGATGAGTCGCTTTGGAGACTGTCTATCTGAAACGGTGCTTCAAGACCATGGCTTTCATGGGTATCTTTTCACAGGGGAGAACAGTAGGCGTGGAGGAGAGCTATTAAGGAGCGGTTGGATAGATTTGTGGTGAATGCGGGTTGCATAGAGAAGTTGTCATCAACTCATGTGAAACACTGAGATCGTGTAAATTCATATTTTCTCATAACGTGTGATACCCGAGAATCTGATGATGCGGAAATAAAATGAGGATATTCATTTCATATAGCAAAGCATGATGGTTATTCTAAGACGACCGATGATGTGTGGTGACTTCTAAGAGCGACGAACATGTCATCTATGCTCAATTAATTCCGCAAAAACTTGGACTGGAGTCACTAGGATTTTCCCCTTTCTCAAAGCAAATAGATCACATCTTTGACCATTCATATCTCTAGCTAGCAAAAGTGTGAAAACATATGAAGTGATGGAACTACAAGCTAGAAAATGAGATGGCAGACTTGTTTGATAGTGACGAGCAATAGTGGAAGCAAAGGTTACGAGGTGATTGAATGAATGAGAGTGATAAAAGTACAAACTACTTCTATTAGAAAGCCACAACACGATGAAGTATTCATAGTGCTGAAACAAATGGGGAAAAAGGAAAGCTTTCGGGGTCGATGGTCTCCCCCTGTTGTTCTTCCTCAAGTATTAAACTGTGATAGGGATAACGAGTCAGCAATGATGTTACAAATTCTTGAAACACTCATCATGCTGATAATCTTAAAAATCATACTCTTAAAGCTTTGATCCCCAAGAACAAACAATTTGTCTCTCCTAAAGAGTATCGACCAATAAGCTTGGGCAACATTATGTATAAAGTTGTGGCAAGTATTCTCTCACTTGGGTTAAAGTATCCTGAGAGTTGCGGCTATAATTGTCAATCTTAATATGGATCATGATGATTATATGGTGGAGAGATTAGTAATCTATAACTCACATGTCCTGTTCTCTACACCATGTTGATGTCACAATGGTAGAGGAGCCGGGGTGGGATGGAGATCCACAAGAGTCTATGGGTGGCCGGAGAGTAGAGAGAAGTGGCGAACTTGGGAGCTTTTGCTCTAACTCGACCAACAATGTGATGGCCCATGGCTATGTGCAAGTGATTTTAACCAAGTTCTCGCACCTTCGATGAGAGTGGGGGAAGATGTGCACATGATGAAATGAAGATGAGTCGCTTTGGAGACTGTCTATCTGATATGGTGCTTTAAGAACATGGCTTTCATAGGTATCATTTCACATAGGAGAACAGTTGGAATGGAGGATGGCTATTAAGGAGCGTGTGGATAGATTTGTAGTGAATCTGGGTTGCATAGAGAAGTTTGCATAAGCTTGTGTGAAACACTAGAATTGTGCAAATTCATATGATGTTTCTAATAACGTGCGATACCTGAGAATATGACGATGCAAAAATAAAATAAGGATATTCATTCCCCTTAATAAAGCATGATGGTCATTCCAAGGTGATCGAGGATGTGTGATGACTTCCAAGAGCGACATACATGTCCTCTATGCTCAGCTAGTTCCGCAAAAACTTGGATAGCTGGAGTCGCTATGATTTTCCCCTTTCTCAAAGCAAATAGATCACACCATTCGACCACTCATATCTCTAGCTAGCAAAAGGGTGAAAATAGATGAAGTGATAGACTACAAGCTAGAAAATGAGATGGCAGACTTGTTTGATATTGAGGAGCAATACTGGAAGCAAAGGTTCCGAGGTGATTGAATGAATGAGGGTGACAAGGACAAAAAATATTTCCATTAGAAAGCCACAACACGATAAAGTATTCATAGCGTTTAAACAAATGGGAAAAAGGAAAGCTCTCAGGGTCGATGCTCTCTCGCTATTTTTCTTCCTCAAGTATTTAAGTGTGATAGGGAAGACGAGTCAACAATGATGTTACAAATTCTTGAAACTGTCGTCATGCTGGTAACCTTAAACCATACTCTTAAAGCTTTGATCCCCAAGACAAAACAACTTCTCTCTCAAGGGGATGTTGCTGAGACTGGGTTTCGCAGAGGCTAGGTGTTGCGGAGAGATGGATGCAACTCACCATGGGTTTGTAAAGATAGAATCGTACTCCGTGCTGGTGAATGAACATTGATCTCTGAATCTCATTCACATTAAGGGGATACGATATATAGATTCATTTTCACAATATCTCTTCCTTCTTTGTGCGGAAGATTACTATTTTACAAAACCAATGTGATTATTAAAAGTCACCTTCATGGATTGTAGGTGGTACAGGGAGCCTCGGTGGTTACCCATATTTTACTGGTGACAATAAGATCTTTTTTTTTCATATCAAAGCAACAAACGTGTTGAAGTTAAACGTATCCTATAAGCATATGCAAGAGAATTATGGTAGTTAGTGAAATTTCAAATTTTTGAAATATCTTTTGTTGCCAATGTTAAGCTCCCATAACAAGCTAATAGTGAGCTCAACCCTTGAGATGAAAAAGATGGAGAAGTATGACAAATGCCTAGGGATGGTGAATAAGGATTTGATTTGCATGGCTAATGCGCAAGTTCGACAAAATTTATATGGATTGAAGGGGAAGGTGATGTCGCTAGCCGCAAAGGAAGTGCTTATAAATTTGGTGGTCCAAGATCAACTTAAATATTGCATGTTACTATTTAAAATATCGGATGGCAACCTCAACGAGGTTCATAGTCTCATAAAAAGTTTCTATTGGGGTCTAAAGGGTGTTGAACATACAACACACTCGATTTATAGGGATGAGCTTTTGGTCTTGAAAGAGGAGGGTTGGATGGACTTAAAATATTGAAAGGGTTTCAATACGGTGTTACTTGCCAAACAACTATGGACATTACACGGGTAAATTGCAAGGTTCGTCACTCGAAGTGCTAAAAAAATCATGTTTGGTCACTAAAAGAATTTTATTCTATTTGTAGTCACTGAATGTGGTTAACGTTTCACGTTTGGTCACTCTCCGTTAGTTTCCGTTAACCTCCATTAACACTGTTAGTATTTTGCTGACGCGGCTAGCAGAAATGCCTAATAAGCCAAATTTAATTGGCCTTGTCAAAAGACCTAACCCGCCACATCAACCCCACTACAGAACCCAAACCCAATTCAACCCCTGACCCGACCCAACCATTCTTACACCGGCTGCCTCTTCAACGCCGTCCCGCTCCTCCTTCGTCAATCGTCACTATCTCTAAGACTCGTCTCTCCCCCACCCGTGTGACCAACTCCTCCGCCGTCACCTTCGGCCTCGCCAACAACAACCTTCATATCTCATCCGCCCTGCAGCCGGATATTGTGCAACGAAGATCGACGGCGTCACCGCTTCTTCTCAACAGATGCAACGAATCCATCTTTCATCATCGAAGGAAGAAAAGAATAATGATAGCACCAAAAACTCAGGAATGTCCTTCTTTCCAGCTCATCACCAGAAAAGAATGAAAGGAAATTATTATGGTGGGATTCCAATGAAAATCTTGGTTCAATGAATGCCAAAGGTCCTACCTCTCTCTATCTATGATCGAACTCTCTCTGCGACCCTGACTCTCTCTCTTTCTTCTGGTCAGCAGATGAGCGATTGCTTCTCTCTTTATCCAAATTAATTTGTGCACCTTTCTTTCCTTTAGATTAATTTGGGTTGTGGGTTTGATCAGCTGTGGGAAAATTTGTTAGTTTCCGCCGTCCGGGAGAGAGAGAGACAAATCTGGTTATTGTAATTTGGAATGGAGAGGACAGAGTGTGGTGGTCGGCCCATATGTTAGAGAAGAGGATGTCAGTTATTGTCTTGGGGAGGAGCTGGGACAACGGAGAGCCGAAATCGCAGCAATAGATCAGCGGAGTTCCAAAGGTAGGCTGCTGGTCGATCTAGAGGGAACATGAGACATGGAGGCCGTTGTTGGCGAGGCTGACGATGACGGCGGTGGAGTTGATGGCGTGGGTGGGGGAGAGTCGGAGAGACGAGTTTTAGAGATGGGGACGAAGGAGGAGAGGGACTGCGTTGAAGAAGCAGCTGGTGTGAGATCGGTTGGGTCAGGTTAGGGGGTTGAATTGGATTTTGGTTATGTAGTGGGGCTGATGTGGCGGGTCGGGTCTTATGACGTGGCGAGTTAAATTTGGCTGATTAGGAATTTCCGTTAGCCACGCCAGCAAAACACTGACGGTGTTAATGGAGAGTGACCAAACGTGAAACATTAACCACTTTCAGTGACTACGAATGGAATAAAATTCTTTTAGTGATCAAATGTGAATTTTTGATCACTTCCAGTGACCAACCTTGCAATTTACCCGACATTACACCAACAACCAAAATTCCTCATAGCAAACATGTTAAAGTCCAAATATCACCAGTATGGTTCGACATTGGAAGCTACATGGGAAATCACCAAGTTATATATGAAGAAGCCTAATGTGAGTATAAGATTCCCTCTATAAAGTGTTACAGTGGTGGATTGTCAATGACTCATATGTCCAAATTTGGGGAGATCGATGGTTGTCGGACACACATAATTTATGTGTGGACTCGACTCCTCTTGAGCTACACATCAAGTTATCTCTCCTCTCTATGGATAACTTCTCTTTTTTTTTTTTTTTGAAAGTGGTTGGTTGTTTCATTAATACGAAACGCGGTGTACAAGAAAGGAAGAAAAAACCCAACTGAACAGAGATTACTAACATTGGGCAAACAAAGGCCCAAAGCCCAAAAACAGTCCAAGCATATGGACAAGCCAACCATCAATAACCCTAACCCAGTGGCCCAATCTTCAAGAGGATGGCCGCCAAGAGCATTCCCACCACCGAAAGAGCATCGCCGACCACAGCTTGTCCACACAGGTCCTTCGACGGGGGAAATGATGGAGGAAGTAGAGACACTACTCCGAACACCCACGACTCCAGCTGAATGACCAGGCACTGGCAAGCAGAAGGCAACAGAAGCTGGGAGAACCATGCCTAGAACCGGATCCGAGATCCACCTGCAGAAACAAGCAAACCAAAGAAGCGATCTCGGCCACGGACAGAGGAAAGGAACTCATTCATCTCCGATCCGAGCAAATTGGTCGAACACCAACTTCAAGGAAGATTTCCATGCTCACAAGCTCCCTCAAACTTCATCCAAGACAACAAAGGTCCATGCATCTCCGCATCATCCCCTTTTATGGATGAAGCATGTGGAGGTAGATGCAGACCAGAGAGGAGCAAGCTGATCGACGAATCGGCCCCCTCAAACACCTATCAGTGGGAACATCCACATAGATCCGGAAACCAGAAAGGTGGGGAACAAAAGCATCTCACAGGGAGACAGGAAAATCATCACCACAAGGATGGAAGAGGAACCAAATGGAAGGAAAAATCCCATATGGGAGGAAGACTCAACCGCAACACTACCTGGAGGAAATCGAAAACAACAACAAAAGGGGAAAAAAGAGACAGAACAAGATGCAGGGGAAGAAAGGAAAAAGACAATAGAAGGAAGGGCCGCCCCCGGTCGTCAAAATTAGCGTCGGTGACAGCCCCTAAGGGGCTGAAAAATGAGTCTCTTAGAGAGAGGGCAGAGCAATTTTGAAAATGGAAAATAGAGAGAGAAGCTCTATGGATAACTTCACTGCATTTAGGTTTGAGGAATTCTTGGCATGTTTTGCTTGATTTATTCATTGTATGAGTACTCTAATGTGTTTAACTCAAATTCATATAAAATCAATGCATGATTATGATTCAATTTTGCTTTAATCAAGATTATTGATTTATGCTTTGACCTATGAAAGAAAATATGTTTATGGTTCAATTTTTCTTTAACTTTTGATCTACTAAATAATAAAATGAAGATGAGTAATAGTACATCTGGTGACACATGAGTTCGATATTTTATTCTTGTTTCACTATACTACAATTCCTTTCATTGGTTACACTTGGCTTGTGTTAGGAGTGTAGTTTGTAGCGACCAAGTTTTTGACACCATTATCAGGGACTGTCTAGGTTATTCGGAAATGCATAAGTTTGTTAATTTTATTATTCTTTATTTTATTTATATTTCTTTTCCACTCTTCCTTTTCACATGTATTTTTTTTCCTTCTTTTGGGCAAGAATGATCTATGATACACCAAGAATTTATGGAGCAACCGGTATGGAGAAGGATTTTGATTGGATTTCCAAGAATAGACTCCTTCCTACAAAGCATAATGATAACCTTGGGGATCCAAGAAGTCCCACCATATCAATAAAACCTTCCTCCACAGCCCGAGGGGCATTTGAGTAGGAGTTAGCCATGGCGACCTTCATGGAAAATTCTGCAGAGTCATGCTACCTTCCACAACCAGAGCCGAAGAGCCAATTGGATTTTTCTATGTAGCATTTCGTTCTCGTGGTGAAAGAGTATGCTCAAATATTTCCTTCCAAACCTCCACCCTTCTCGATTCAACTTTTATGCGTGCTGCGGAGTAGACTCTCAAGTGTGTGGATAAGATAGGAAAGGTTGTTGAGAAATTTTGCGCAGAACATCTCACGATATTCTTTTTGTTGCTATAGAAGAAGAGGGTGATGAAGAGGTGAGCCACAAGGACATCATGGAATAGATGAAACCTGTCATGGAGAGCTCTCATGATGACGATGACGATGATGATGAGAAACCATGTCCTATAATGGAAGCATAAACCATCCTAAATTGTGATTTGAAGAGATGGACAAGAAAGAGGAGGAGCAAGCTGATCTTGTCGATAAGATTGCATGGCGACTTTCTCTTTTGCTTGTGGTTGAAAAAGAGGATGAAGGGTGAGAAAATAAGTTGTGGAGGTAGAGATAGGTCGCAGAGAAGAGGACGCTCTTGATCTTAAAAAGGGCAGAAATAAACTCTTGAAGAAAGAAGGGAGGTTGAGAAGGCCATTAGAGTCCAAGCAAAGGACAAGGTCAAGGTGGTTGAGGCTTTTGCAAGCCTATAGTAATCTCAGAGATTGTCATCTGACCTTGATGACCTTCTTGAGAATGAACCATTTGGAGTTTCTCTTCACCAAACCAAGGCCAAACCATCATCATTCCCTCTTGGTGGACTTTATGGGGGTCAATAAATGGTGTCATACATGATTTGAGGCAAAACAAAGAATGAAGAAGATAAGCAGATGTATCGAGGGTGGAGCCTCCATCTGAAAGTACACGAGCGCTCATTACTTGTCGCATTGAGAGTCCACATTACTAATGAAAACCTCAACTTCAAAGAGGTTTTGAGTTGGTCCAAAAATTAGGAGCAACCTTCTACCTAAAGATGTGAAAGAGAGCACGTACTATGCTTTTATGAGCATAAACATGTATGCATGAATATTTTGCATGGCATTATACTTTTAAGAGCACGTATCATATCGCTCTTAATTGAGAATCATGAAACTAGGTAGACCAAAAGAGAGCACTCACAACTAGAAAGCTAAAAAGAGCATACAAAGTTATATAAAATGGGGGGGGGGGGTGAGTTAGGAGAGATTTTCGGAAAATTTCCTTTTCTTTTGAAATACTTTGTCCCTACCTGTTGGTAGGGCTTGAAGACAGATTATCTGACGTTGACTGGAAGTCAAGGAATGTGGGCTTATACACATTTGTTGCCTTTTCTTTTCAAGATTGAAATAGGTTACGCCGTCTGGAGAAAGTTACAAACCAGAGCTAAACTTTTCTTTTTCAGGTCTGCATTTACGTGGTTCTCAAACTCTGTAATCTGCATCTCTTTAAGTGTCGTGAAATTGCTCTTTCCTATCTGTGGACGTAGCTAACACACATTGTGTTACTCAACCACGTAAATCTATGTGTGTGTTACTTTCTTTCATTGTCGATTTTCGTTCCGTTCTAACACTTGGAAATGATGAAATCTGAAAGGTTATCTACTATATATACCATTTGTTGTTCTTGAGCATTTAAGGTAAAGAAAACATTCAAATTTTTCAAAAATTCAAAATGCGAATGATACTCTACAAGAAAGAAGGAACGAAGAAGTTTAGTATGTTGAGAAAATAATATAGGTCATGTGAAAGAAAGAAAGAAAAATCTTGGTTGTTAATCGTGCTAGCGAGGAGAGTGTTTTGTGAGATTGATTGAAAGATTAATTATTTATTTCTCTTCTAATTTTGAGCAAAATGAGTTCTGAGTTAGAATAGACAGAGTGGTTTAGAAGCGGTAGATACTTGGTCATTGTCAAAGATTTGACTTAAATAGTTTCATTTTTTTTTAGACATTCGATAAAATTGGAACGATAAAAAATTCAAATAATTTGTCCGATTAAAGATCCAACAAGATATATAACCTCATCATATGGGGAAAGGGAGAGTCTTCGATGTAGATGATGATGATATTTTTAAAGAAGCAAATAATGGTAGTGTAGTTGGCTGAAAAAGAGATCGATGGAATGTAGTGAAAGGGAAAAAGTCTTCAAATAATTGTTTATGGGCAAACAGAGGGGATCATAAAAATGGGGTCTTCTTATTAGTCTTACAACGGCCAGGTGGGGTTTTGGCTTCGGAATCGAGGAATTTAGGGTTCGAGATTTAGGATTATGGTTTAGGGCTTATAGTTGAGATTTAAGGCAAGTGTTTAAAATTGAAGGTTTAGGGTTTAAAGTATTGCATTGATTAGTTGTTATCATATGTTATGTTATTACGTTACCAATTAAAATTCATGATTCAATGTCTTACGATTATTTTTAGAGTTGAGTCATGAGTGTATTGTATGCAGTCATTTTTATGAGCGTAACGAAGAAGCCACATGTAAAAATGTTGTTCTATCAATTTTTTTTATATGAAATTTTATCAATATTATCGATTGTCTCAATTTCTATCTATGTTGACATTTTCCTGTAGCTATCCGCGGTTCATGATGAGGTCGCCCCCCTACTTGTATTCTTCCCCCACGGCACTCTGTAAACAACAAGGCAGAACTAGCTACTTAGTTAGACAGTTAAAACACTACTTAATTATCCACATGGTAATTAATTTGTTAATTAAGTAAGATTCCCAGCCTAAAATCTGCTATTACTTGTAGAGTAAATTACTTGTATTGTATTATATGTATGGTACTGGTCGGGTCAATGATTCCTCCTCCACTTGGTCCAAGCTTAACGTCTTATGGACGGATATCCTTTGCCAGATTTTTTTGGAGAACTCAGAAACATATTTTATTGTTCCTAATTGCAAAGTCTAAAGTCGTTATCCCTGCCTGCCTTAAGTATATAATACTGTTTGCAAATACTTAAACTCACTAAACCTCCTTAACACAAGGAGATGATAGTCCGAATAGCGAATGAGGATTTGGCCCAGTAGTTCTATTGTTGGTTTTCAACCTAAATTGAAGATGTCATTTCCAAATCTTGGAGTGGACTTCCTCTTCCTCTGCAGATGCCTTTGTGAGCATATCAAAAAATATATTAGGATTAGATATGTCAAGTTCAGTTATTAAAAGGTTAGCATAATTTCATTATTAAAAAACATGTTTGAATATGGGAATCTAGCTTGAGAAAGTAGTTAGCTATGCAACTAGTGAGTGATTGTCATTTAATTGACAAGTCGGGGGATCATTAACAAATTGAGTGGTAGAGGTTTCGACACCTAATAATTGATTAATTAATAATGATGTAGATGGTGAGGTCCCAAGCCATTAAAAATTTGCATGTGAGCTATAGATTAACAAGTGACACATGCATCCTGCAACAATAATTGAATAATTTGATACTACTCATCATAGTAAAAAAGAAAAGGAAAATACACATGAAACAAAGTTGAATATGGTCCACTTGCAGTCGTAGTGGGTAAGGAAGACCAAAAGCCACATAACTTCCAATTGGTGAACTCTTGTTGTGCGCTCGTTTTGAATGTATGATATCCTATTTTCGACTTTATTCGAGACCCATTCGTGATGTTCCGACGACGCGTTTGCTGATCTTAGTGAAGAATTCGAAGGATTCCAAGCAGGTGAATCTCTAAATTTGATGTCGCTCAACTGAGCGGTGTGAGAAATGTTTTTGGGTTATTAAAACAAAAAGTAAGTAACACTACAACATCTCTCTCTTTCTCTCTCTAAATGGCTAAAAGCAAGGATGTCTGAATCTACCTGGAAATTGAGGTGGGGGGTTTTGTCTCTAACTTCCCACAGAAAGACATATTTATTTCTCCTATCTTATTCTTGTCTCTTTCTTTTTCCATTTATGTTCTTTGAATAACTTACAATAATTAATCATTGGTTTTATCATGTGAATTCCTATTTTAATAAATATCATGTGACTCTGTTCCTTCTTCTCTCTATGGCTTTTATTTGTATATTTTATATATTCTTCCTTTTGGATATTCAATTGATAATGAGATGAGTTATAGGTGGGTGGGTTGTGAGGAGAGGATTTGAACACGACTGTTGCTGAGCATGCATAATAAGAGCAGGGGAGGTGGAAAGTGTTTTTTTCCTTCTATCTGATCCCTTTGGTGGCTCCTCAGCAGGATATGTCAGGCTCAGTATACGTTATGCATTAATATGCTTGTGACAAATAATTCTAATTAAAAGAACTATGTAGAATATTCGATTCCTCTTTCGTACTCCTCTTGAGTTAATTCAAACAAAAGAATACTAAAGAAAACTAACATCGGGCCAGACTCTTGACCAGGAGAGTTTGATTATTATATATTTTGATGTGTTATTATCATTTATAATATGTAACTTTTCGGTATAAATAAAAAAATATAGAAATGAATAACAAATATAAACAATTAATATCGATATTTAGAAAGTTAATGGTGTTTATTTATTTTGTATTTCATGCAGAACACCATGAGAGTTTTCTTCCATTACACACACAAAATTGATCTTAATCATAAAAGAAATTGATTGTCCATTCATGTAGTTTAATCAAATATTTTTTTCTCCATAGTTACCATCTTTATTCATCACAGTACGTTATAGATATGAAATTATATCATGTGAAAGAATATATAGGGCACAATAGAGATTGATCAACAATATGAAGTAGCAGGTTGAAGATGCACCACGATGACGTGAAAACCACCATCGATACAACATTAATCTTACTTATTTTGCACAAAATAATATGCTATAGAATTTGTGACCATTTTGCATCCATGCACGTCATTGTAGAAGCTATTAGAGAAACCAGAAAATGACCTAGTGCCAAGATTCATAGTGAACATTCTTAACACGAGTCAAAAGCACGAGGCATAAAAGAAAAATCAAATGAGTATTTTGTGCACTGCGAAAGTTATACTTAAAAGTTGAGCCTTTAAATGCCTCATTGTTAACTTTAATATTAATATTTTAATGTGAAAGTAGAGGTAGACAAAATAGTGGGCAATGAGAGCTCACTTAGAAGACCAAATATTAAAGTAACTTTGTGCCTTCATGTTGCATCTTGTTCTCCCTAAAGTCCATAGCATATTCAGATGTGAAACAAAAGCCTTTAATTATGCTCCCAAAAGAAACATAGGGAAAGACAATTAGATATAAAAAGAGATAATACCACCATCTATAATCTTAATCATTTGGGGGGAGATGACCGAGTTTGAAGAGGAGAGTCAAAAACATTGCCAAAAAGAGGTTCATAGTGAGAAATTCAATATAAAAAATCTAATAAGAGTTGTACATGAAAAAAGTCTTGTGTTTCCTAGTCAATTAGATAGCCAAAAGCAAGACAAAAAGACAAAAAAAAATTATAACCAGCGAAATTGAAGGTCTGATACATGAAACAAAAAACCATTATTTTATAGTCTGTGTTCATAGCCATTAATTAACCCTTATCCCCATGCACATAACAATATCAACAAAATTCTATCTATAACCATTTAAACAATAGGTTACATATTACAAAGCAAATAATAAAACTATAGCATATAGATAAAGATGTTCGCAACCACTAAACAATGGATACACCATTCATTAATCTTCAAGCCGTCAAGCATACAATTAAATGGAGTTTGTCTCCACCAAAACATAAACATATAGCATGCGGTTTAGATTCAATCATTAAGCTAATTATTTATCAAGTTTTTAACTTAATAGGAACCATTAGATCAATCATTAAGAAAAAATCTAAAAGAGAAATGTTGATATTCTAAATGAATAATTAGTTTAATAAGTATTTAAAAAATAAAAAAATGTGAACCTCCCATTTTGTACGTTTCTATTTTCTCACGCAGTCCGACACATTTGCTTCTTTCCAAAATGAATTTTTGGTTACCCTGTTTCCATGTCTTCATATACCATTTTCAGACAAGACGAATTTGCATTAGACGAAGCTGATATCTTTAATCATGGGGAATAGATTCGATAACCGCCATCGTTGTTTCGTATATGTCCGTCATCTTATTCTTCCGCCGCAGTCGATGTCAAAGTTTTGAAGCTTCATTTATTGATTGTTGATATTCATACTTTAGTGTTAATTGCTTCAGTGACAGTTCGTTCATTGGCTACTTCCCGTTCATTTGAGATATATATGGTTAACGATTTTGCTTATGTTGCCAATGTTTCAATTTTTATATTATTAATTGTTAATAATATGATCCAATATCACAGTTGTCTATTAATTTTGTTTGTTCGTATTATTGATGTTCATGATATCATTAATAAATTATTTTATAAATGAACATTTATGTTTATTATGATAATTGTTAACATCCCACAAAATGGCATAGGTACTAACTCGTAATCCAAATCATATTAAATTGTTATTTTAATACGGCCTAATAAAAATGTTAAATTAATCTAAAGGCCCAAATTAGAGTGAAGTAAATTGTAACGAACGGTTAGTACCATATATATTATGGAAGCGAAAATGATATTGGAATCATCAAGATCGCGGATTTTATTGGAATAATGATAACTTACTTTTACATTCATGTGTAGCTTGGTTTGATAATTGGATTTATGGAAAACACACCATCTTTTTGTTGTTTGACAGGTGAAATAGAGAAGATTGGGCGTGAAGACGAATTCTGAAGATTCAGCCGCAGTCGTTTATGAGTGTACGTGGGTGCTGGGCCGTGCTTGGGCCGGCACGGCACGGGCACGCTTCGGGCCCATTTATTTCGTGCCGTGCTTGGCACGGCCCGTCAGTTACCGTGTCGTGCCATGCAAGCCCATTTGTCAACTTTGCTAGGCCCGGCCCAAGCCCGGGCACGGTTCGAATCGTGTCGTGCCTATTCGTGCTCGTGCCATGCTCATATTCGTGTTTAATGAAAAGGACGAAAACAATAGAGAGAATGAAAAAGAAGGTGAAAATTGGACGGGGGAAGATAGTATAAACCGATAATGTTTGAGAAAAGTAACAAATAGGGGGAAAAGAAAATTAAAAGTATAGCGAGTGTGATTTGACTTTGTTTAATTCTTTGTCCATTTTTACTTATGTTAGTAATTACGTATATATCTGTATGACACTTCTAACAACAACAAATAATTATTTTTCTACTTGTGTTTTGTAATATTTGAACCTATAATTCTTTTTATACTTATTTTCTATCAAATAAATATTATTTTCGTGCCATGTCCGTTCTTATACTCAATAAAGTCTCGAAAATATTAGGCCCGACACGGCCCACTTATATATCGTGTCGTGCCCGTGCTTGTGCCCGTGCCCATGAAGTTTAGGCCCGGCACGGCCCATAAATTATTCGTGCTCGTGCCGGGCTGACCCATTTATTTCGTGCTCGTGCCGTGCTCTAACCGTGCCGTGCCGTGCTAGCCCGTGGGCAGCACGACCCGGTGCCCACGTACATTTATGAGTAAGTAGGGTGATGAAGGCTTTTGGAATGGATAATTAATGCCCATAAAGAGCAAACAACACTAATCTGCTCTTCTCTAGAGTAAATTCTATGTGCCGCGTTGGAGTATCATAACATGGATTGTGGCCATGGATGCGATAGTAACCAACGTAAAGTTGATAATTTTTTCATTAGCAACTCTTGGGATCTCCGACTCTCATATGCAGGTGTGGTTGCAAAGCGGCTCTAGGAAGACTTATTGACCTTTATGGTGCTCCTTGATTAGCTTTGTCTGGTAGGAAAGGTGTCGAAGGCTCCATGGAGAGGTCGCAAGAACGGTCGAGTTGGTGACAAAGTTATGGCTGGCAGATTTCCGCTTCTTTGTTTTCTCTTATCCAGGTTTAGAGGCTGGGAAAGTTTGCGTCCTTCCAGCAACATAAAAATAAAATAAAATAAAAATTAGAAAGTGAAATAGAACCCAACGAATTTAAAGCCTAGTGGAAACGCTAAAATCAGTGCGACAGTTTTAAAGCCCAACATAAATATTTAAACGAATCATTCCAATTAAAGTGTGGTAAATGACATTTTTTCCTTCCAAAAATCACTCTGGTTGCTCATATTTGAAATTGAGAAAACTTATCCCATGAATCTTCTTTATATATTTTATAGATTGGAGGATATTCTAGAACTAAATTAATCAAATATGAAAATTGAAGTATCAAACACCATAAAGGTACGTATAGGAGACTTAGTGTGCTAGCTTATCATTATGCAAAAGTCCAACAGAGGCGATTTGTCAGTGGGTGTTCGAGGGAGGCCCATGGCATTATCGCAATAACCTACTGTGTCTGCGTCGCTGGGTTCCGGGGATTAGGGCATTGGAGATTGACAATTCAGCGATTCCGATTTGGGTTCAGCTGTCGGGGCTTCCTGCTGAGCTCTCCTCGAAGGAAGGCCTAGGTCGAGTTGCCAGCGGAATTGGGAAACCTCTGTGGATGGATCAACCTACAACGAGAAGGATCAGAGTGGGATGTGCTAAGGTTTGTGTTGAGGTGAGTGCTAAAAGCAAGTTAGTTGACAAGATTAGCATCAAACCTGATGATATGGAAGAGATGTTTGTGAAGGTTGAGTACTGTCGATTACCTCCGAGGTGCGAGACTTGTGGGCTATTTGGGCATGATTGTGCAAAGCCTAGTGGTCCTACTAAGAGAGTATGGAGGAAGAAAGCAGTTGTGGTGGCTGAGATTGCTAAGCAAGAGATTGAGAGTATGGTAGTAGCAGTGGAGCAGCCTGGAAGTGGGGAGGAACAGGAGGAGCAACAGAGGGTGGAATCAACTCCACCAGTCACTCCTAGTACTCTCCCGTCACATGAGGAGTTTAGTAAGGTTATCAACGGGGTTAAATCACCAAAGGTATGGAAAAATCTGCAGGAAGTGAGCCAATCAAATGCATTTGAGATCTTGGCGCAGAAGGAGGTTCAGTTGCAGTTCCCACCTCTCCGGAGGGAGGGTCTGAGAAGTCAGAAAGGAGCTGATAAGGCTCCTAAAGTCTCATGATCCTTACTTAGAATGCGAGGGGGTTTAATGCCCCTCACAAGCACAATGCAGTGCTTGATATACTTAGTAGGAGTAGAATTAAACTGTTTGCTTTGCTAGAGACTAGAGTAAAAAAGGAAAAGTCTGAGAAAATTAAAGAAAAGTTCAGTAACTACCATATTGAGGATAACTATGGGTGTCATCCGCTGGGAAGAGTTTGGTTAGCATGGGATACTGAAGTGAAGGGTACTATTCTCTGTACTGATGCGAACTTTATTCATGCACTGGTTTCCATTTCCCCTGGTGTTCGTTTCTTCTTTACTGCGGTTTATGCTTCCAATGATTAGGTAGAGCGAGCAGCTACTTATTTGAGACTGAGTAAATGGAGAGTTAGGGGTTTCCCATGGATAGTATGTGGTGACTTCAACGCTATTATCAATCCATTTGAAGCGTCTAATGGTGTGCCGATTAATTCAAGTATGATAGCTTTTCGAGATTGGATAACAGATATGGAGCTGGTGGATCATCAGGCTTCGGGTTCATTCTTTACTTGGACTAATCAGCAGAGTGGGAATCCGATTGCAAGGAAGCTGGATAGAATGTTGATCAATGAAGATTGGCTCGATAAATTTCCTGATTGTGTGGCTGAGTTTCTCAGCCCATCTTTCTCGGACCATTGTGGGATGCTGGTGACACCTTGTCGTCCGCGAAAATCTTTTCCCAAGCCGTTCAGATTCTTTGAGATGTGGATGCAGCATCCTTCCTACGAGAAAATAGTGAGTGATGTTTGGGGTCAGCAGCTGCAAGGTACAGCCTTACAGAGGATTAAGAGGAAATTCTATGTTCTGAAATTGGAGCTCAAGAGTTTAAACAGGCAGGAATACATGAACATCAGTGACAGGGTAAAGGAGGCTAGTTCTAACCTTGGGATAGCTCAAGCACAGGCTTTAGATTTACCAAGTGCCGACACATTTGACAGGATGAGAGTTCTCACTGAGGAGTTGCAGAGATTGAGGACTGCTGAGGAAAGCTTTTACAAACAGAAATCGTGCATAAATTGGCTCACTCTGGCATATATAAATTCGGGTTTTTTCCATAGAGCAGTGAAGATCAGGCAGGCTCGCAAACAATTGAGAAGACTAATTACTAGTTCAGGAGTGGAAATTACTAGTGAGCAGGGCATAGCAGATGAAGCAGTGGGGTTTTATGAGCAATTATACAGCGTGGTGAATCCTGAAGTAAAGCCTGACTCGACAATCATTGGTTCTCTTATTAATAAAAGCTTAGGTGAAGGTAGTAAAGAATTGCTATGTGCTGAAGTATCGAGAGAAGAAGTTAGAGCTGCTCTATTTGATATGAGTCCCCTAAAGGCGCCTGGTCCTGATGGGTGGACTACGGGTTTCTTTCAGAAGCATTGGGGGCTGATTAGTGGTGATATCTGCGAGGGAATTCAAGAGTTCTTCAGAACTAAGACCTTACCTCGAGGTATGAACACTGCTTCTCTCACACTAGCTCCTAAAACGTTAAATGCTGACAGAATGACTGCTTTTCGTCCTATTGCTTGCATCAATGTGATATATAAAATCATTGCTAAGGTGCTGGCAAATAGGATTCAGGTTGCACTCCCCGAGGTGATTAGTAAGAATTAGTCTGCGTTTGTAAAAGGAAGGAGTATTCTAGATAATATATTAATGGCGCAGGAAATAGTGCAGAATTACAATAAAACAAGAATCTCTTCTCGATGTGCGGTGAAAATTGATCTTCACAAAGCTTTTGATTCGGTTAATTGGGAGTATTTAGTCTGTGTGATGAGGCATATGGGTTTCCCGACTGTGTTTATTGAGTGGATACAGGGTTGTCTTGGTTCTGCTTTCTTCATGATCAGCTTGTATGGTTCTTTATTTGGTTTCTTTCAAGCTAAGAAAGGTGTTAGGCAGGGGGACCCTCTTTCCCCCTACCTCTTCACTATAGCCATTGAACCACTATCGAGAATGTTGGATGTTGCTGCCAGCTCTAAACGTATTCCTTACCACCCTCAGTGTCGATCAATAGGTTTGACGCACCTTTGCTTTGCGGATGACCTATTGATTTTCACTGAGGGGTCAGCAGCTGCTTTGGTACAGATCAAGAGTTTGTTAAATGATTTCTATCTGCTATCGGGCTTGAGATGTAATCCTCAGAAGTGTGAGGTTTTCTTTGGAGGGCAAGCACACTTATATAAGGCGAATGCTATTGAGTTGTCTGGATTTGCAGAAGGACATTTGCCTGTGAGATACTTAGGGCTCCCGTTAATTGCTGGTCGGTTGTCAACTAGGGAGTGTGAAGTGTTGGTGGACAAGTTAACGAGTAGAATTCGTTCATGGAAAGCTAGTAAGCTTTCTTATGCGGGAAGACTTCAACTGATCTCATCGGTGTTGTACTCTTTGGTGCAATACTGGATGAACATTTTTATTTTGCCTAAAAAGGTTTTAGACCTTATTCACAAGATTTGTTCAGACTTCTTATGGCATGGGGAAGGTACAGGGAGAGCGAAAGTGGCTTGGGATTTGGTTGCTCTTCCTAAACGAGAAGGAGGTATGGGTTTGAAAGATCTAGGAAGTTGGAACATGGCATGTATGGCTAGGTTGTTGTGGCTTATCTTGCTGCAAAGCGGTAGTTTCTGGGTTGCTTGGCTGCAGCAGCACAGGCTGAAGGGGAGATCCATCTGGAATCTGCCTCAATCTCAGTCTGGTTCGTGGATTTGGAGGAAGCTTCTCAAATCCAGAAGCTGGTTCCAGTTTAGATTAGACACTGATGCAGAAGGCAGAGTCCTCTGGGAAGGAAGCCTGATGCCAAGATTCGTGGTGCAGAAGATTTGGGACTCAATCAGGCCTAGAGGCGCTCGTGTGGAGTGGTGGAAGCTGTTATGGAATAAACATGTTATTCCAAGAAACAGGGTGGTAGCTTGGTTAATAATTTTGAACAGGATTACTACGCGGGATAAGCTTAAGCAATGGGGCAAACTATCTGATTCTGTGTGTGTTTTGTGTCAGGCAGAGGAAGAAACTCGAAGCCACTTATTCTGCAGGTGTACTTATGCGTTGGCTTTCTATGCAGTAGTTTTTGATGTGCACAGGTGGCCGAATGACTGGGACAGCCTCTTGAGTTGGTTATGTCGAAGATGCAATAGAGAAGGCAGCAATGGACTGATTTGGAGTGCGATCTGGTGCTGGTGTGTGAGTGTGATTTGGAAGGAGCGGTGTGCTCGGATGTACAGAGATGAGCAGCGATCGGTGGAGGAGACAAAGAGGCGATGGGTTGCTGATTTTAATCTTTTTGTGATGGGAAGACCGGATTTCCGGTTAGAAATTTTGAAGATTCCCCAATTGAGTAGCCTACTATATGCAGTAGAGGTAGTTTAAGAGTGGTTTCTGTTTATGGTTTGTAAACAGATTATAGAGCATTTGTCTCTTTGTTTTTTGAGGGTCCTGTTTTATCAGGCTGAGCTGAATAAAAGTTTCGATAATTACCGGGAAAAAAAATACCCATCCTACTTTCACTCTGGTTGCTCGAAATTTGAAATGGAGAAAATTCAACCCATTAATCTGCTTTATATACTAGCTTATAACCCGGACGGTTGGCCGGAATGTTCATATTTGATTATTTATATTTTTATGTTACGTTTAAGTCTGTCAACCTGTTTAATTTTATTGACAATCCTTCGATCGAAATGATATGCAAAAAAAAAGAATATATAGGTCGAAAATTTGGAGAAACATCACAATCATTTAAGAATATGAAATATGAAAATGTATCATTGATCCCATTTTCATAGTGATAATAAAGCCCCCGTTAAAATGCTATTGATTAGTTGATTGTCAAAAATGATAGAGTATAAAAGCTCACACGACCCGTAGAAATCAACCTCACCATCATACATAAGGGATTTGTTTTACAAAAGATAATCGTATATTGATTAAAAAATACTCTCATTTTAGGAAAATTATGCCACTAATAAAAAAAAGGGGAGTTGTTGATTCAAATCAACTATATACTAACAACTCAGCTAAGAGGACTATCAAAACTTGAGAGCAAACGAATAATTAGGGTTACCTCCAATATACTAACAAACTCGATCAAAGTAATAAGGCACAAAATTAGATACTCCTTATTTATCAGTTCCACTAGGTTGAATCGAGCTGCTTCAGTAAATCAATCCATCAATGATTCCTCATTTTAAGATAGAAATAGGTTGTGATAGATGCAAAAATCATAAACCTAAAGATCCAATAGCCACCACTCTTTGTCGTACAACCAAATTTGTATCCACTCTATCGTCAATTTAAAGAGGCATATGTTTCAACCAAAAATCAATTTCTAATCCTCCTTCTGCAACTCCATTTATTGAACTCGATTCTGTTCGGATTGATATCAGAGTTGACATCTTCTACTTGCCCAACTTAAATCCCCATCAATAAAATCGTAGTGCCAAGCATACCAGAAGATTAATTTTCAAAGACAGCCTTGTACTGGCAAGTGAAAGGGGCACAAACTATTGCACGCTATAGGAAATTTCGGAGGAAGTTAGAAAAAGATAAGAACAAAGATAAAAAAGCACAAAATTTATATTTAAATCGAATACTACATACGGTAGACTTAGTGGGTTTGCTAATCATGATGGAAAAGTCCTCATATTCTTAGAGTTTAACTTCGTGTATGTTTTGTATTAAAAAAGATACAACAAATTTATTTGGTGTAATTGATTGTGATTGTTGTCTTTGTTTGAAGAGAACCGGGTTCAAATCCTGATATTAACATTTTTATATGAAATAAATAATTAATTGCAAAGACCAAATTATCATTCCTACATTCACTCTCGTTGCGGGAAATTTGAAATGGAGAAAAGTAGACAAAACTCTACTATATATTACCAAAGTGTCATTCCTACATTCACTCTCGTTGCAGGAAATTTGAAATAGAAATAAATAATTAATTGCAAAGACTAAATTATCATTCCTACATTCACTCTCGTTGCAGGAAATTTCAAATGGAGAAAAGTAGACAAAACTCTACTATATATTACCAAAGTGTCCTTCCTACATTCACTCGATTGGGGATTCCAGAGTACCCCACAAGGGGTAGAAATTAGGGATGGCAAAAAAACCCGAACTCATGGGTACCCTATCAGATCCAACCCGATCAACGCGGGAAAATTCGTGTAGACGGATTTTGTACCGGGCTCGGGTTTAAACTCATTCAATATTTATCGGTAGGGGTGGGATTCGGTCGATAAACGGTAAATTGTTTACCGAATTTACCGGTTTCGGTATACCGAAGTTGAGAAAACTGGAATCGATTGCCGATACCGGTTTGTAACCGGTTTACCGATTACCGAATTACCAGTAAACGGTTACAAACCGGTATTACCAAAATACCACGAAAGAGACGTCGGGAAGGGCTGGCGACGAGAATGGGAAGCCGGAATGTGGCGGAGTCGTGGAGGAGGACCGGGAACAGGAAGGGGTGGCGACTGGGTACGCGTCGCGCGTCTGCGAGGGAAGCGTGCGAGTCGGAGTAGCCCGTCGCCGTCGCTCCACGGTCGTCGCCACCAGTCGAAGCCTCGAAGGAAGACGAGAAGAGGAGAGCTGGAAAGGAGAGGTCAGGTGGCTGCGCAGCGGGTCTGGAAAAAACGAAAAGAGGAGAGGGCTCGGGCTTGGTCTCTGCTCGCTGGTAGGGGACGGGGGTAAGTGTTTTTAGGGTTTGGGGCTAAAGGAGCAAAACGCAGCGCACCACTAGGGAGGGGGGATTTCGATATCGGTATTACCGACTTACCGTCGGTATTTATCGATACCGTGTCCGGTAAACCGACTCCCCCAACTTCCCGCTCGGCTGCCGTTCGGTAAAACGGTAAACCGTTTACCGGATTACCGTTTACCACCCCTATTTATCGGGCTGGGTTGGGTTTGAGTTTAGGTATACTTGCCCTATGGATACCCATCCACACCCATATAATTAATTTTCTCAATATATTTAATATTATAAACAACTAATCTTCTTTATGTTTGTGGAGATATGTCTAATTTTTTCTTTCTAATTGTGTAGAATGTAGTTGATATTATGGAGTGGAGAGTGAAGAAACTTAATTGACAAGTAGGGAGAAGCTTTCAATTAATAATTTTGTTTATGGATAATTTGTGATTTGCTTCAATTTTCTTGAGTTTTCTAGATTGGTGTTGAACAATTTGTATGATTAATTTGTGATTTGTTTGAATTTTATAGTATTGTGTTTTCTATATGTTTAATTTGTATCGAGATATTGATTTTTGACTTTTATTTTTATAGGAACTTGTTATTGTAATTTTTTTACGACAAAAACTCATTGGTACCCATGAACCCGCGGATACCCAACGGGTTGGATTTGAGTTTTCCAAACCCAGTAAATCTTATCCCGTATTTTTTTTACGGATAAACTCATAAGTTTGGATTTGGCAAAACCTGACCCAACACACAAAATTGCACACCCTTCCAAAAATTTGAAAAAAGTAGATTAGATAACCGCCCTGATCACTCTCTCCTCTACAAAACAAAACGATACACTTTTTCACTCCAAAACTCTCCATTTCAGTTTGTTCTCTCTCAAACTACTCTAGATTAAAAATAAACTATCAAGAGCTGTGAATCATTCCATATTCTCTCCATTTCTAAGCATCATTGAATCCTAAGCATACTGTTTCAAGTTTAATCATCAGCTTAGGTTTCAAGTTGAATCGTCATGCTCAAAGTAGTCAAAATCGGGATTTGACGTAAAATAAAAAATGGGGTAAAATCGGAATTGTAAAATCGTAGGATTTTAAGGTCCATATGAAAAATGAAGACAGAATAATATTAGTAAGGAAAATCATGAATAACACAAAATCACAAAACACTTACAATGATAAAAAAAATTCTTCGTTGAATAACTTACAATGATAAATTTTCAAGGTTAATGTTACAATTTATCAAGGTTAATGTTAAGAGGTGGTGAATCGATGATGATTAATATGTTGATGTGAATCGATTATAGTCGATGGTGGTTAGTGTGAGAGAACTAGATGATGTTGGTGGAGGAGAAGAAAAAGAGGAGTAATTTTGCAAATTTTGGGGAAAATAAGTAAAATTGACTCAAAAATTTGAATTGTAAAATCGTAAGATTTTAAAGATTTTAAGGATTTAAATCGTGAATAGTGTAGGATTTTAAGGTATATAGATTTTATAGTGAAATCAGAATTGGAATAGGTAAGTAAAATCGTAAAAGCGTAGGATTTTAGGATTTAAATCGGGATTTTGACTACTCTGGTCATACTACGATTTCAAGGTAAATCTTCGTACAATTCTTCAAACTTCATGCATGTAATGCTACGAAAAATAAATTTTTTCAAAGATAACGTACTTTAAATATCAGCTTATGTAAAAATGCAGTAGAATCGTTGTTATACCAGTTGTTACCAATGTAGTCAAAATATTACATTTACTATTTTACATAGGAATTCCAATCCTGATTTCACTAGTATTTTTGAAACTTAGAATTTCATAAAATCTCACTTTAAAACTATCAAATCCTTAAAATCTACGGTTTTATACGATTTAAAGGTTCATGTCAATTGGAGCAAAATTTGGTCGGGTCGGGTTTTGCTCATGAACAGAGCCAAGTTCACTTCCCCTGACCCAACATCATAAACAACACAATCCTAACCCAACATGCAACCCTCAATGGATTCTAATTCTCTAGCAAGCTTTTGATTGTCTCACATACCTTCAGCGCCACCATCCCCAACCTTTTTTCGAGCAAGAAGGGAATGCATCAATCAGTGAGTTACATTTTCCAGGTAATGGTGATAAGGAAATATAGGTAATGGTGAAAGTACTTCAAATGATCTTGTAAATTATGATATAATTGCTCAAGAAAATAGACAAGAATTCTATGAGAATGAGAGTGATGATGAGGATGAGGATGTTAATCCTAAAGATCTAATGTAATTTTCTATTGTTAACTATTAACTAAATTATGTATTTCAATGAGGTTTCAGGTTGTTTATTTGTGAGTTTATGTTATGAACAAGAAAAAATCAATGAACTTGTTTGTTTTTATTTAGCAGACAAACTTATCTTGAGAAATAATTAAGTGATACGTTGTTGAATGTAATTTGAGATATGTATTTTTTTTATTATCCGATGTTTTAGGTTTTTATTTTAATATGGCTTTTAGAATCTTATTCTTTTAAACTACGATTTTGATTTTTACCTCAGTTTTTTATTTTAACATAAAACCATGATTTTACCTGCATTGCTTGTAATCATACTGGTATGAATTGGTAGGAAACAACTACCGTATAACCAACATTGAAATATGTCCTTTACATTTTGAAATTTTCTAGGTTGTGATATGATAGAATGTTTTAGAATGATTCATGTATGCCAAGTGATACCATATGGTATGTTCTGTAGGATGTATAATGGACTACAAATATATTTATCATGCTAGTATGATGACACGTAGAAATGTCTATTTTTGACCCCCGTATTATGATACAAACTGCATACATTTCCTATCATTATTGTGATAATACCTTGAATTCGTGCTATGATTGCTTCAAGTGTATTCCAGCAACCTTAGGATTGCTTTTATATGATTGTTACGCTTTTGGTAGCGTGTATTTTCATTTATAGGTCAAGGTAGACTAGTGAACCACTTGGTAGCTGTAGGGGACATCTATATCCAGTTGTTGGAGCCAAGTGCTTACTTTAGTCCATACAAAGACTTAAACATCTTACACACCTTTTCTTCATTTTCAAGCAACACAAATCCATTTGGTTGCTCCATTACACTTCCTCGTCTAACTCACCATTTAGAAATGTTTTCTTAACATCCATTTGGTATACAAACAGATTGTAAATAAAAGCCAAAGCTAAAATCACTCTTATGGAAGTGATTCTTGCAACTAGTGCATAAGTGTCATAGCAATATACGTCAACCTTTTTCCTAAACACTTTTGCAACCAGTATAGCTTTAAAGTATGTATGGATCCACTACTGTTATACTTAGTCCAAAATACCCATTTATTTCCAATACATTTAAATCCTGGAGCTAGATCCACAAGAATCCAAGTTTTGTTCATCAACAACGAAACCATCTCATCATTAAAAGCCTCATTTCAGAAAGATGAATCTTTAGACGCATGGCTTCTTAATAAGATTTAGTATATTTGCATATGAAACAAACTGGCCATTTTTCTTGTAACCTTATTTAGAATATCTCCCTCTACAAGAAAGACTATAACTTGAGCATCAATAAATTATGGACAAAAACTCTTTTCTTTCCCATCCCTTTGACTTCTTCTTCGTTCAATAGGAACAGGGTCATCTAAAGACCTTTTACTACTAGAACCAATGTCAAAGGTGGGACTGTAAATAGAATCACATGGTAAATCTATAGAAATAACTCGACATGGTTCTACATTTGCAGAATCACAACACATTTTTTTTTCTCAAAGAACTTAACATTCCTTGATTACGTACCTGCATTAGATTCTAAGTCTAGAATTCTATAAGCTTTTGAGCTTTCTGCATATCCAAGAAAACACCTTTCAGAGCTCTTAGGATCAGGGACTCTATAGAAAGCAAGACAGTCTCAAACTCTAAGATAACTTAAGTTTGGTTTCTTTCCCTTCCTCAACTCATTAGGGGAATCCTATTGTGTACATGATATGTTGTTAGCAAAGCCCCACCCCACAGATTGATTGGAGCACTAGCATTAATCCACATACTAACATAGCATTCAGCATGTCAGAAAGAACTCTATTTTTTCTTTCTGCCACTCCATTATGTTGTGGGGGTGAAGGATCAGTTCTTTGATGTATCGAACAATATTTTTCACAAAATTCATTAAATCTTCCGGAAAATATTCTCCTCCTCTATCCCTTCGAAGGATTTATATTTTCTTACCATTTTGAGTTTCGAAAACAGATTGTACAACTTAAATTTATCAAAGGCTCCATCCTTTGTTCACATTAAATAAACATAGGTAAATGGAGTATTATCTTCAATGAAGTACCTACAGCCTCCGCTAGTTAAATAAACACGAAATTCAGAAATATAATAATGTTCCGAGTCTAATAATTCTGAATTTCTTTCAACCAGCTCGGGAAATGGCTTTCTCTTCATCCTTGCTTGTACACTTATTTCACACTTATCTCCACTGTTATCACTATAAACTACAAGACCATTTCTAGACATATATTTCTGAGTTTTAAAGTTAACATGCCCCAATCAATTATGCCATAAATCAAACAAAGTACTTATTATTAATATCATTTTCAATACTTAACTTAAACATAACAACACTAACATAGCACATCCCCACAAACAAACCAGCCTTGGACAGAATCACCCAATTAGATTCTATCACACACCTTTATGCCCTTCTTACAAAGCATGAAACCAGAAACTAAGTTATTCCAAACATCAGGAACATCGAGTACATTGGTGAGAACAACTTTCTTTCCCGAAGTGAAAAAAAAACTTCATGGTTCCTGATCCAACGACCTTTCGGGAGCGATGGTCACCAAACAGAACTTCATGTCTATCCATTGACTCGGTTTAGTCCTTGAACATCGCTCTATTGTTGCATATGTGAGAAGTTGCTCCAGACACCTCGATGGTCACCAAACACCTCGATGCATAAAAATTGAGAGAAGAGATCTTATTTGTCGTTCCGCTTGAATTAATACACAAAATCAAATGTACCTTCCCCATGTCCTACTTGGAGAATTTAGATAACAATAACTTTTTAGTAAAGCTCTCTTATCCTTGAATAGTCCCAAAGATAAGCATGTCATCTATATACAAATATATGATGACTCTATTGCCAGAATTATCAAAATTTGTATATACATTTTGGTCTTCTATATTTAAAATAACATAAACCACTAGACAAAATCACGTAGGGCTGTTAATCGGTCTCCGGTTTTCCGGTTAACAGAGCAACCGAACCGAAACCGTCGGTTTGATGGCCAACCGAAAACCGAGAATGGGTTGCGGTTGCCTGTCACCGGCTTGGAGCAGACTCTAGCGGTTAAAAACCGAAACCGAACAAACTAACCGCCAAAACCGACCTAGTCACTAATTCGGCACCACTTCCCTTCTCGGCCACTCAGTCCCCTCCCCTGACCTAATTCTAAATTCCAAATCGAAGACGAAGGAGGCGAGGCGACATCAGAATCTCAGCCCCCGCTCCTCCGCCTCCCCATTTCTGAACGGCTGAACCCTAGCCTCGCCGTCGAGCTCGTCGCAGCGCCATCCTCCCGCTCCAAGCCTTCTTCGCTTCGCCATCCTCTCGCTCCTAGCCTTTGCGTCGACCTCGTCGGTCGTCGCAGCGCCATCTCCCCTCTCCCAGCCTTCTTCGCGTCGCCGCCCTCCCGCTCCTAGACTCTCTGGAGTCCCTGCTGCAGTCGTCGACCCATCGTCACTTGCCACCGCCCTGCTCGGCTTCCCCACTGTCGCCTTCATCCTCCTTCTCGTAGTCCCAGACTCCCAGTAATCGTCAACATCGCCATTCCCCCATCGCAAGTCATCTCGCGATCGTCGCCCCGCAGTCCCGCCATCGCCCGACAGTCCGACGTCTCCCGGCAGTTCCATCGTCGCCCAAAAATGGCGACGTCGCCCAACAGTTCCAACTTCACCCAGCAAGGCCGATGTCACCCAGCCATCCCGACACCGCCCAGCAAGGCCGACGTCGCCAGCAGATCCAGAAATCCGGCCAGATTCGCCCTCTGCCTCGGTCTTCTTCTAACCGCGACACCGACCCGAAACCGTCGATGGTGGTTTTCGGCTAACCGACAAGGCCGTCGGTGTCGGTTGCGGTTCCCATTTTGGGATGTTAGTCGGCTGTGGTTAACCGCGTTTGCAGTTCGGTTAAAACCGAAACTGCACCGCTAACAGCCCTAAAATCACGCCATTAAACCACTTACACAAAAAAATCTAAGATTTCATAAATGTCAATAGAGATTACACCATTGAGTATGAGACCTACACAAAGGTAATTGTCATTCTCTTATTTCTTTATTTTACAAAGCATTCTCCTTCATCCTCATCTTCGAATCATACCTCTTCCAAGTTACCTTCCGGATATGGAATATACCATGAGGCTGGTACGAAGAAAAACACATCTTCTACTACCATCGATGAAATACTCATCATCGAAAATTCTCAAATTTTCCAGAGACTGAAAGCGGTTGGTTATAAAGAGCGGGTCGAGCCATCGTATCGAAAAATATTCATTACAATTCTTGGGACTTATCTGGACGAGTGTGTACGTACGATAGCCCGAGATCAGGTGGCTAGGATAATTATAGAGTCGTCAACTACGTTTACTTTTCGTAAATAATATTTCCACCCTCTACAAAGCCTTGGGTGACATGAAATTTCTTCGTGGGATAAAACTATCACCACTTTAGGTTCTAGACTTAAGAACACTAAAGCATATTTAGAAGCTTTTGGAAGAAAGAAGAAAAATAATAATATGTTTGATGTGGCATCCTCCACCCCACACATATATTTATAGGGGCCAAATCCATATATTGTTTCATGAAAGATTGCCTTTATCCATACGTAAGGTTACATTTATCCGTATGAAAGGTTGTCTTTATTCATACAAAATGTTGTCATTATCCATATGAGAGTGCAACTACCACTAAGGCCAAATGAATATGTCCCTTTACGGAATTAGAATATTGATTTGACCGGTATAGTCTCAAATTAATTGATCGGTTCAACCCAAAACCGATTTGACTTGGCTAGTCCGGTTCAACCAAATTTCCAACACTATTTATAGGGTTCATTAGAATTCTACCATAGGCCTTTAAAAAACTATCCCAATTATTTTAACCATCTATAATTCCCAATTTGTAATAGTACTTTCGTCGAAGTTTTTTATTAGTATTATCATTTGAGAACTGAAGGCAATATATCTCCAATGTATTTATAGCTTCTACATACTTTGATTTCAGATCCCTCGCCGCTTGATTGTTGGTAGAGAGAAAAGAAACATATTAAATGATCATATATTCCAATGAACGAAATGGTGCTGCACAGAACAGAACCAAGTGCTAAGCCGACCATTGGATTGCAACAAAACTGTTAATTATATGCGTCAGGTTTTGAATTGTTTTCCCACTCCATGGACATGCTACGTTTCCAATTTGTATTAGTCCATTTGATGTTAAATGACTCATTTACTAAAGAAAAAAATGCATGAATTATTTCATCCATACGAATGTCCTAAATGACTCATTTAGTCCAAATGTTCCAAGTTCCAAGTTCCAACTATGCTCTTGCCAATTTTATGTAAACCCACTTCTATCATTCTCTTTCTATTATTTGTTTTCTATGTCATTGCTTTGTCTTCTCTCGGAATTATTTTTTCTTCCTCCCAAATTTCATTAGCAGCAAAGAGGGTCATTTACGTAACGGCGCATCAATTTTGTTCACAAATACTATCATTTGTAATTAGCTTAAAATTCGAGATTTATGGAGGTGTTATCTTTTATGAAAAGTTAAAATATAATAATAATTATTATTGAAAACTAGAAAGTAGTATTATACATGGCAAACATCCAAATAATATGTTTTGTTGTTTGCAAAATGATTTTGTTTATGTGGTTGGTTTTATTATAATAGGAAACAAGATAATTGAACATATTAGAATGTAAGGACAAAATGATAATATTATACCAATGACTTATTTAAAAAGGACTCATCTAAAAAATTTTAAACAAACAATGCATTTGTAGTGTCTACATTTATCAAATGTCTTCATTTAGATAAATGACTTGTTTTGTAATGACTCATGCAAACGACCTCTAACATACCTACAAATTTTATGTAGAGGTAACATCTTTCGAATTTAAATTAAAATAATAATTAAAAAAATATATTTTCTTTAATTAAAAAATATCTTACTAGCACAAGTTATGACACAGTACTACGACATGTTTTTATACTATGAAAGAAATAGTAAAATACACTCAATGCTATACTGCTTAACATATTTTTTTCAATATATCCTACTAGACAATCATCAAAGAACTGGTTTTCGATTCAATTTCAAAACATGCTCTTGGTATAACCTAAAGTTGAAAAGCATCTTTCAATACCTTGCAATTGTGAAAAAATATATTACAAGTTCGGGAAGAAAATAGTTCAATGAATATGATAAGTTCACTTTTCTCTTCATCATAAACTAAACTAATTCATCAATTCATTTTAATTCAAGAAATAACTCATCATTTTTAATACATTGATAATAATTCTCAAAGTATTGCATAAAAATTGAGTGAGAAAGGAAACCAAACTGATCAAGACAAAATTGAATAAGACTTATTGGTTTCTCCTTATCAAAAACAGCAAACTCATTCTTCGGGTTAGAAAAGGTCATACAAATTAACAATCTAGTATTCATCTCATCAAAGCATTGGTTCAAATTTTGCAGTTGCGCATAAAGAACCGACCAAAATAATTCAATATGGTAGTGATCGAAATTTTGTCAATACTGCAAGGGTAGGAGATTGGAAATTTAATTTTTATACTTTGGATAAAAATAAGGAAAATTGGTCTAATTGGACTTTATTTTAGATTGTAATTGCATTTATGTTTAAACACGACAATATATTGTTTGTAGTGTAATGTATAACATTTTCTCTGATAGTTGCATTTTATGAGTCAAAATCACGAACACTACTCTCTATTTGTTTTCATTTTTTCCAAATTCAAACTACTATTAGAGTGTCGATAATTTCCCCAAATTTTAGTGGTGTCCTTAGCACCCAAAATGACCATGAATATGTCCCTGCTCTAAACTTAAACTACTACTAATGGGTCAATAATCCGCACCCAATATTTTAGGGTGTCCGGGACATCCTTAAAGAGTGATGGGTCCGCCACTTAGAACAGTTGGTCCAACTTAGACACGAATGTCTCACTTTCACAAATCATAATGGCCTTATTCCCCATTTCTACAACTAAAGTATAGGCATGATCCGTCATGTAGTGTAGACCAAATTTTTCTGGCTCTAAGACTAGCATCATATTCCCTCAGGCCTCTCGCACAACCCTGAATTTGGAAGCGAGGTGGTTCTATCGAAGAAGATGTTGATTTAAGAGGTTGTGTTGCCTCCTGTTTCACAAACGTAGGAGTTCGAAAAGTAAAGTGGATGCCAAAAAGTAAATCTACTCTACTGTAGAAGTGAGAGAGCAGAGAAGGAGGTCATTTCATAAGCAATATTCCCCCTAGGTCTCCTAACCATGTTCCCCTATCCAATTTCTTATTTCGTTAGATCTCACCTTGTGTCGAAGCATTTACCTGAACTCATGGGTGAGAAGGACGTTTTGAATTCCTTTATTGAGGCGTCACGCCGTTTGATCGATGGTTCGATCGAGTAGGAATACTATTTCTAGACCCATCCTAAATGACTAGGATTTTGATCCTTCCACCTCAAAGGACTGCAAGATTGACTAAACAACCATTCGAACCAACAAATAACAAAATAGGGGAAATCAAGCATCACACATATGAAAATTAAACAATCGTAATAACCAAATCATCGAGTTTACATATCTAGAACCCCTAAGGTTCACATACCTACGCAACTAAGGAACTTAGCCAGCCATGGGGAGAGATTCTTGGATGTTCATCAATGGGAACGAAGACTCCATAAGACCAAAGGAAACGGCGGCCAGAACAGAGAAATCAGGCCATGGTGCAATGATTTTGCAGCAAATTCTCCTTCGTAGGTGGCGTCGTTCTAAGTCAATAGGGTTTCTCTATCGGCAGAGTAACAAACCTTCCTTGACCTCTCGTCTCCTCCCCCCAAACCTTAGCTCTAGGGCGCTATTTATGGATCTTCTATTAGGCTTTCTGAGGAGGAAAACTCGGCCCTTCTACGTCATTCGACCAATCAGAGCGCTCCAAACACGTGGCTAGCGAATCAGGATACTCCGGTATTCAAATCCTTTCCTGACAACTTAGGCTCGATGTCTCCTATGACTTCCAAGTGGCCCACTAGGCTGCTTTTCACTGAAAATACACAAAATGCTACCAAAAGCTTATCAATTGTGTAAAGGCAATCCTAGGGTTGCTAGAACACATTTGAAGCAATCATAGTAATAATTAGATGTATTATGACGATAATGACGGGAAATGTATGTACTTCTGATCACAATACAGGGGTCTATAATAGATATTTTCACGTGTCATCAAATAACCCCACACCCTGAACTTTGCTTGTTTCCAAGCAAACCTAGCCTCAACATCCTTCTCCTTCTATATCTTCACGATGACACGTGACTTCCGATCTTAGGTAGATGATCATAAGAAGCTTACAAGGTCAACCCTTAGACTTTGAAACCTTTGATCCTGGCAATGATCCAGTCCTCGCAAGATGGAGTTCTCTTTATCTCCCTCAAGTCCAATTTTAATAATATTGGGGTGAAGCATATGTAGCTTGATCAGGCATAAGTGCACTCCTCCCCATGTAAGTTGTTTTTGGACATTTTCTTATTAAGACGATCTTGCCATGTCTCATTGCACTTTTCATGCCATTTTTTTTGCAGAATGCGGTTTTGCACCTTGTAATTTGGTACTTAGAATGCCTGATCAAACAAGAGCGTTTGATCCTTTTCCTCAATCGTGCGGAGGGTCAATGAAGACAAGGAGTGTCGGAATCTTTATCCGTGCTCTCGAAAAACAAATCCTCAAGTTGGAAATCTTATCATATGGGTGGAAATTTTACTTTTACAAGAGAGAAACTAGCATCATCACGCAGGCATGCCCCACCAAGACTCCACTAGTATCTCTTTCAAACTCATGTTTTTTGAAGGAAATGACGCCTCACATTTGATTTTTACCCCACACTTATTTGCGGTATCATCATCAATTTATGTAGACTATACACGGTAGGATATCGATTGTACAAAACTACATATCGACCCCATTTTTGACTTAAGCGCAGAAGACTCCTTCCTATGTGGAGGAGTTCGATAACTTACAAGGAATCGATAACTTACAGGCGTGAAAAGGCAGTGACCCATGACAAACTTTCCTCCAAAGTGAGGTTTGTGCAATTTTTAGGTGTTTGGCTAGGACGTGGTATAGTTGAAACTCAACCTACCTAAATCCCACACCACACTTTAAATGGGACAATGTTCTCATTGGACAGAACAAGGAGGTAGGCAATATTAGAAAGAAGTTACCAAGATTTTGAAAATCCATTTAAAATGGCGAGTTCCTTGATGTTTGGTTTACACGAACAAATGAAAAAGCGTAAAATAGAGAGAGCAAGTACGTCATCTCCTCCTATAAGAAAAACCTAAGAGGTTCTCCGAAAGCGGCGCTTTGGAGGCAATCCGACTCGAGAAGAGTAGAGATCCAATAATGCTAGCGAAATGCGAAAGGCAAGGTCATAGTGGCATTGAAATGTATGAAGGTGCAATGGCGACACCCTCACTCCCTAAAGAGGAAGAGTTGCATGATAAGGAGTGAAAATAGACTATGCCCAATTTATCAAAGAACACTTTAGTTCCTTCCTTGTTGAAGCAACACAGGTGCTTAGATTTGGAAGTTGAAACCAATGCCTAGCAAGACATCCACGCATGCATGATATGGGCATGGCACAAGTAGAGAGCACCCAACCTCAATCCAAAAACACACAAAAATCATCCACTCCACCAAGTAATCATTCTTCTTTTCATTTACCCTTCCCAATTCCATTGACTCTAAAGATGTGAAGAGGGAAGAATAAGAGCTAAAACATTATGAGTTCACGTCAAATGGACATATGAAGCGCAACGGTCTGGAATGCAACCAAACATGTGATAACTCTCATGCATCCGCAAGGATTTGAACTCAGGTTATTAAGAGGAGAAAGATAATAAAGAAAAATACGAGGTGGGTGGTGTGGGTGAAAATCCAATGGTGGCGACAGAGTAATCAAACAAAACTTTTTCAATGGTGGACATAGAGACGACCCTAGGCATGCATTCATGGTCAAATATGGGAGAATTGATGGTGATATGGGAGATGGTTGTCGCAAAACTCTTCTCCGGATTGAGTTACAACGCTAAGGCAATAGCTCATTCCCCAATATTGACCTAACACCATTTAAGATATGCAGTTTTTTTTTTTTTGGCGATAAGACCACTTCCGCATGAAAGGTCTACAACCACTCCTTCGGTTAAAGCGCACCGGTGTAGAATACGAGGGTTTAGGATCATCTTTACATGAAGAAAATGGAAATGGCGCCATCCTCACTTCATTCCATGACACGTGGTACTAGGTTCGACCCATATGCTAGGGTTGGCCAACTTTATAGGTGATATAGTTAAAATGGAAGACGAGTTTCTCTCGCAAGTACTTTTCTTTAGTGTCTTTAAGTTAGACAAGCTATGGGTTGCCTCGACCGAGGTAGCAATCTCTATTTAATGACTTTGAGATAGGCATCACTAATGCCCTTTTCTATTGATTAGACCAATGAAGGTCTAGGAGCCATTGCCCAAAGTGATCATCCAGGGATGGTGAATAGACAGATGAATCAGATGCAAAGTTGGGAGCCATAGGTGACTCGTAAACCTTGACACGAAAATTATGTACCATCTCCTCAAATTCTCGCTTGCTATCCGGGGATAACGAATTCCCCTCGTTAAATCCACTAGCATGGAATTCGAGATCCTTTTCCATATTGATTGGAAGTGTCCATAGTCGGGCATAAGCAAGGTTGTCAACCCGGTTTAGCCCGTTGGCCAGGTCGACAATCAAGTCAAAATTGAGATTTTAAGTAAAATCGAAAAGTGTGGTAAAATAGGAATCGTAGATTAAAATCGTAAAATCATAATATTTTAAGGTTCATCTTAAAATAGACACTTTAAACACTAAATAGTAATAACAATTCATATCATGAATAACATTCAACTACATATGACCTAATTACTTTCCAAGATAAGTTTGTCTGCCAAATAAACACAAATAAATACATAAATTAATTCTTGTGCATAACAAAACACACAAATAAGCAACATGAAAACTTATAGAAATCACTTAATTTGGTTAGTAGTTAAGATTAGAAAGTCACATAAGATCGTTAGGATCAACATCAACATCCCTCACACATCATCATCCTCACCCTCATCCTCGTAGAATCCTTTTGTATTTTCTTGAGGATGATATCATTATTGTTAGGGCCACTTAAATTAGTTTCCCAATTAACCATATTTCCTTGATCGCCGTCATCTGGCAAAAGTAACTCATTGATTGATGCATTCCCTACTTGATCGATAAAAGTCAGGGAATAGCGGTGCTGAAGGTTTGGTAGATGAACGAGAGCTTGCAATGTAATGGGGATGGCCTAATTGTGAGGATGGTTGGAACAAAATACGAGCTAATTGGGAGGGTAGAGGAAACCATTGATGGAATGAGTTTCGGTGTCGGCGTGCTAAAGAGGAAGATGTGAGGAAGAGAATGAAAATCATTTGAGGGCCTTTTATTAGGTTATGGTTGTTTTGTTGATTATATTGGGCTGGGAGAAGTGAACTTGACCTGGTTCATGGGTAAAACCCGACCGTATCGATCTGATTTTGCTCCAATTTATATGAACCTTGAAATCGTACAAAATCATAGAAATCGTAGATTTTAAGGATTGTAGAATTTTAAATCATGATTTTATAGGATTTTAAGGTTCAAATATTTTATATTAAAATCATGATCGGAACCCATAGGTAAGATCGTAAAATCGTAAGATTTTAAGATTAAAATCAGAATTTTGACGACTTTATCGGTCAAGATAGTGGGTCAAGGGTTAATGTGTCGATCGATTTAGCTCGATTTAGCCCGGATTAATCCGGATATATAGAATAAATATTGTGCACTTCTATAAATTATTTTAAGTAGGGATGCATCAATAGCTTGTGATTTAATTTAAAGTACCATAACAAAATTTGCCATATATAATGATACTTAAAATAATAATCTAAATTAAAAAAGACTAACCCTAAAGCTCCTATCAAGCCATCACCATTCATCACAAAATCAAAAAGGCTAAACCACATTCCCCTTCCTCCTTATCCCCTGGCGCCCTTGTTTTCTCCTCAAAATTCAAGAAGAAGAAAAAAACTAACCCTAAATCTCCCATGAGGCCATCACCATTCACCACACGATCCAAAAGCCCAAACCCCATTCCCCTTTCTCCTTACTTATTTCCTTCCCGCCCTTGCTTTCTCTTCCAATAGAAATAGAGTCACCCTTGCGGGGGAGAACGACGTGAGAATGCACAAAGAAGTATGCAACCAATTGCGGGGAAGAAGACACGCCAAATCAAGGATCAGAGTAGTGTGGCGGATTGCTACGGGACTCGGGAGAACAGCTCCAGCCATTGAAGTTAAGTTGCAGGATCGAGTAGGGAGAAGATAGTGGTACTTAGGAGAAGATGCCGGTACTCGGGAGATCTCCTCTCTCTCTCCCACCAACGTCCAGCTCCAGATCGTTGCTTAGAAGAGGATCGAACAGCCATCGAAACATCGCCGCACATGCAAAGCTGACACGCTAAAACACAACAGCTAACAATGGCCAAGTGTAACCAATGAAAGGGACTGCATTATAGTGGCACAAGTAATAAATATCGAATCCACGGGTCTCTAGAGTTACTATTACTCAGCTTCAGTTTATTATCTAGCAAACTAGATTAAGGATTAATTTACTAAACTACTCTACTAATTACAAGTTGGGAACTCACTTAGGTATGATTCCCCCTAGCTCCTCAATTAGGTCCAAGTTGCAATTACCTTTGGTTGATCTACTGTTGATTAAACTGCGGAAGATCCTAAATTAGCTTGGAATCTCTTAAGCTGACCAAGCCCTCTCAGACAGAATACCCGGCAGGCGACTAGCCTTCACCGGGATAGACTGCTAAGGCGATTCACACAGATCTCGACTACTGGAATGAATTCCAGTACAAAGCAGTAAATTGATTGACTCTCGCACAACCAATTCACCACTATCAATCAAGGAAGCTCTCTTAACCTAATCAGATTCTATCTATCATAGGTTAAAGTAGAAATCAAGAGAATTTCATCAAGATTCAATTGACTCAATAAATCATGCCTCAATCGATTATAATCAAACAATATAGCATCCAAAACTTCATACAAGAAAGATCCTAACTCATGGAACTAGGGTTCCTTAAAACCTAAGTAAAGGGAAGTTACTCCATAGAGAAGAGAGAGACTGCAGAAATCTGATCTAGATCTTCAATCTCCATCTCCAAGCTTGATTCCCGAGCTCCAATGGCGAAGAAATCCTCCAAAATAGCTCCAAGAATGTTCCCAAGTCGCTCTCTCTCTCTAGGGTTCATCCCTTGGGTGTTTGGGAAACAAAAATCCCGCTCTCTCGTTTCCTTTTGCTGAAAATCGGGTTTTAAACAGAAATTCCCGATCACGCGGCCAGGCCACACGGCCGTGTGGCTTTCCAAGCTGCCCGTGTGAAGGCTCGGTGATTTCCACACGACCACGACCCACACGGCCGTGTGAAATTCGAGGATGCCCGTGTGGCTTGCTCAGCCTCTGTTTAATGCTTCGTTTCTCCCTCGTCGGACTTCGAATCAGTCGCCGTTTGATCCCAGACGCTCGTAGTCTCGTCCTCTTTATTTTCATGACAAACTTGCATGATTATTTGTCCATATATTTAGGTAGAAATCCATTCTTCTTCAGGTCATGCCCGAGTTTCTTCTCCCGAATCGCCAATTGATCTCTGATTGACTTGAAACTTGCGCCTATGCTTCACTTTATGTGCTAGGACCTGAAATGTGACAAAGGAACACAACCTAGCGTAAAATAGGCCAAAGACGCGATAATTCAAGCTCAAAAAATCAAGAAACAAAGGGGAAAACATGTGCAAATACCGAGTCATCAAATTCCCCCACACTTAACTGTTTGCTTGTCCCCAAGCAAACCTAACTCAAACCAATGCAGCTCTCTAGACCTCTATAGCAACAAACAACCCCGATCGTCGGTAGAGGGTTTCCTAGATCATATAGCAGCTTACGAGGTCAACTGGTCTTCTAAGACGTCCCCTATCTCTCTCAATGCGAGTACTAGACTCAAACCAGGATCATGAGAAGAAGTAGAAGTAAGACAGTTCATGGACAAAGGGACTGACAACACTCACAACCAAGGAGTCGTTGTACCGGGGTGCTCTTTCACTTCATTTCACCGTTGGAACCCCTTTTTGCACTTTCATTCCCATTTTTCTTTCACTTAGCAGGGGTTCCAACTGCAGTCTTTTGCACGGTCGACCCTTATTAGTCGAGCAAGAGCAATTTCTGTACATCTGGCGCTCGCCAGGGTACTTCTTTTAACTCCTTTTCCTCAACTCGTGTGGAGGGTTAATGAAATTAAGGGGGGTCGGAAGTTATATCCGTGCCCTTAAAAACACATCCTCAAGTAGGCAAACCGTTCAACGGGTGAAAATTTTACTTGTACTAGAGACAGCTTAGCTTCACCTTGTAGGAGTACCCCACTAAGGATCACTAAAATCTCTTCCAAAACCCGATTTTGTGCAATGAACGGTGCCACGCACGTTGGGCTTACCCCATGTTTAAGATTTAATGATTCTGACATGGAGGACCAACTGCTTCCCATTTTCCATATGAGCACCCTGTTCGATACACGAGTCCATAACATAATCCAAACAGAGTCACCATTACCACATGAATTCAACGGTCTTAGATCCACTAATTCACAAAATCAACTGGCACAACAGAGAGCTAGATAGTAAAAATCTTATACTTCAACATCCTCCATAGTGCTACACTGCCTCCCTAGGTTGCACATTACTATAGAGACTGTCAATTCAAAGCATACTAAGTAGGCAATTTGCAAGGAAACACGTACTTGGAGCACTCAAATTAAAAAATTTGGACAGTGGACTAGGCTCCAAGCACACAAACAGCCAAACATTCACCCGCATACATAATCGAACATCCCCCCACACTTAAGCATGACATTGTCCTCAATGGAGGAAAGATAAGGAGGATAGAACGAAGTTACCAGATCAAGGGTGAATGATGATGGACGGGTCAGGCGGTGCATTCCAGGAAGAGAGAGTAATCAGAACACAAACACCACACAAAATCTCACAAAGGTTGAGTTATTGACTCTAAAATCAAATAACAAAACTGACTCAACCGAGGAGAAATAGAGAAAGAAATGCAAACCGACTGGTTGGGTTGCCTCCCAACAAGCGCTTCTTTCACGTCGTGAGCCGGACGATGGCTCCTAAGTTTCGGCCCATGCTAGAACCTCATTGAAGTTGAGGTTCTCGTCAATGAGGTAGAGTCGCAAGTCACGAGCATGTGGTATGACTGGTGATGGAAGCTCGTGCACTTGATGCAGATGAAGTCTCCACCCTCGAGACCTCTTCTTCTCTTCTCTCATCTCATTGCCCCAAACTAGATATGACAACATCGATTGAACACCATCGCGTCCACCAAGAGGGACCGATGTCGACGTGGCCTTGTTCTGGCAAAGAGACACTGCAAATGGGTCCATGCTAAGAAGTTCCTCGAATTTTGGTGGGGATATTACTTGTATTATAGGGTCGGTGCAAGCCTCTTCCACCTCAACTTCATCCTCAGCCTGGACACCACTCGCTTCTTCAACCCCCCCTTCCTTCTTCAAAATGTGGTCTCTCTCCTCGGAAAATATCAAGAACTACCTCTTCTTTGCTTTCTTCCTCATCCTCCACAACTTCTTTCCTCACCCTTTCTCTCTCTTCTTCTTCCATAACTGATTGGAGAGCAAGTCGCCATGCAAGGTTCTCAATAAGTTCAGCTTGCATCTCCTCGCTTGGGCCCAGCATGTCAGAGCGGAAATGGGGAAGGTTGTGATCTACCACCAGAGGATACACTTGATCATGATTATCATGGGAGCTTTCCTTGACAACTTCTGTATGCTCCTCAACATCCTCACGATTTCCTTCTTCTTCCTCCACCTCTACTTGTATGGCAGCATAAAGGTTGTCTTGAGAAAACTGGGAACATGCTTTCTCAATGACCTCTATGTGCTTCTTTATGCTCCGGAGGGTATCCTCTGTTTCACGGGGAAAGGAGAAGTCAGTTTGGGCAATGGCCTGGATATGAGGATCCATCTCGGGAAAGGATCTCTCAGGTACTCGAGCAATCTGCTCCACGAGAAGCCTCAAGTGATAGTTTGGATCTGGCTGTGGAGTGTAGCATGGCTCTGCCGGATCGCCCGTGAAGGTTGCGGCGAACTCAAGATCTGATGGCCCTTCTTGTTGTGGGAGGAATTCTTCTTGATAAGGAGATTGTTCTTGAAATGCCCAGGGGTCTGATTGTTCTTCGTAGTAAGGGGGTTGGTACTGAAACCCGACTCCATAGTCTTCTCCTCCTTGGTTACTCCAGGGAGTCTCGGGGTAATACCACTCGAATGGTGGTGGATACCCCCAATGATTGGAGAAGCCATGAGGGTCCATGATTCAGATCTGCACCAACAAAAACAAAAAACACCCAAGTGAAAAGCAAGGGCGGAAAACAAAAGAAAAACGCTAAAGTAACAAACTTCTGCCTTTCCTAATAATCTAGAAAGTCCCCGGCAACGGCGCCAAAAACTTGACACGCTAAAACACAACACCTAACAATGGCCAAGTGTAACTAGGGGTGGGAATCGGTACGGTATCGGTATCCCAGTACCAAATACCGAAATACCGAATACCGAACTACACCCTAAAATCAATCCCAATCCCAATCCCTAAATAATTTCGGTATCCCAATCTCTAAATAATTTCGGTATCCCAATCGGTACCTCGGTATCCCAATCGGTATTATCGAATACATAATTAATTACCTTTGCAATTAATAATTAAATATATAAATTAGATTTTATTGTTTAATTTAGGGCATAGAGACTAAGCAAATAGTCTTGAGTTGCCTAGAGCTAACATCTCAAGTTCTTGTAATTGGTAATCTTTAATTTGACAAATTTGAGGTTGAGAGACGACTAATATTAGTGTGAAATAGTGATGTAATGATCTATTTATAATTAAATGACACTTTTGGTGGTTGAGGGTCGCGTAGTAGTGAATGAGAGAGTCTAGTTGAGAGGATAAAATACACACTAGCTTATATTTCGGTATTGATCGGTATTTCGGTATATACCAATCCCAATCCCGTAATCCCTAATACCGAATAATAATTGAAATTTAATCCCAATCCCAATCCCATAAAATAATACGTGTATTCGGTAATACCAAATATAGACAAATTCGGTACGGTATTCGGTATATCCCAAATACCGGTACCAAACTTCCAGCCCTAAGTGTAACCAATGAAAGGGACTACAGTATAGTGGCACAAGTAATAAATATCGAATCCATGGGTCTCTAGAGTTACTATTACTCAGCTTCAGTTCATTATCTAGCAAACTAGATTAAGGATTGATTTACTAAACTACTCTACTAATTACAAGTTGGGGACTCACTTAGGTATGATTCCCCCTAGCTCCTCAATTAGGTCCAAGTTGCAATTACCTTTGGTTGATCTACTGTTGATTAAACTGCGGAAGATCCTAAATTAGCTTGGAATCTCTTAAGCTGACCAAGCCCTCTCAGACAGAATACCCGGCAGGCGACTAGCCTTCACCGGGATAGACTGCTAAGGCGATTCACACAGATCTCCGCTACTGGAATGAATTCCAGTACAAAGCAGTAAATTGATTGACTCTCGCACAACCAATTCACCACTATCAATCAAGGAAGCTCTCTTAACCTAATCAGATTCTATCTATCATAGGTTAAAGCAGAAATCAAGAGAATTTCATCAAGATTCAATTGACTCAATAAATCATGCCTCAATCGATTATAATCAAACAATATAGCATCCAAAACTTCATACAAGAAAGATCCTAACTCATGGAACTAGGGTTCCTTAAAACCTAAGTGAAGGGAAGTTACTCCATAGAAGAGAGAGACTGCAGAAATCTGATCTAGATCTTCAATCTCCATCTCCAAGCTTGATTCCCGAGCTCCAATGGCGAAGAAATCCTCCAAAATAGCTCCAAGAATGTTCCCAAGTCGCTCTCTCTCTCTAGGGTTCGTCCCTTGGGTGTTTGGGAACCAAAAATCCCGCTCTCTCCTTTCCTTTTGCTGAAAATCGGGTTTTAAACAGAAATTCCCAATCACGCGGCCAGGCCACACGCCCGTGTGGCTTTCCCAGCTGCCCGTGTGAAGGCTCGGTGATTTCCACACGACCACGACCCACACGGCAGTGTGGAGTTCCAGGATGCCCGTGTGGCTTGCTCAGCCTCTGTTTAATGATTCGTTTCTCCCTCGTCCGGACTCCGAATCAGTCGTCGTTTGATCCCAGACGCTCGTAGTCTCGTCCTCTTTATTTTCATGACAAACTTGCATGATTATTTGTCCATATAGTTAGGTAGAAATCCATTCTTCTTCAGGTCATGCCCGAATTTCTTCTCCCAATCGCCAATTGATCTCTGATTGACTTGAAACTTGCGCCTATGCTTCACTTTATGTGCTAGGACCTGAAATGTGACAAAGGAACACAACCTAGCGTAAAATATGCCAAAGACCCGATAATTCAAGCTCAAAAAATCAAGAAACAAAGGGGAAAACATGTGCAAATACCGAGTCATCAAAAGCCTGCTGACCTAGTTGCTCACGCCAACCGGCTGGGTGTGTCGGGTTTGACCAGGTCAGTGGCGCCCATTTTAGTGGACTGGTTCGGGCCAACCCGGGGCAATCGGTTGGTCGACCCATGGGTTAACAACCTTGGGCATAAGAGTTTCTAAGGAGTCACAATTAGATTCTATGATGGTAGATCTTAACTGTCGATTGTATTCCTCCTTCTTGTCTTTCGGAGTAATCATTTGGATGGCATACTCTGTATTGTTGATTCCCATCCTAAGTTGATGGTTATGAACATAGAAGAATGCGTTGGAAGTGGCTACAAAGGGTCTCCCAATAACGATAGTGTAATCTCTACCTCTATGCATATCGAGTACTACAAAGTCGAGAGATAACACGAAGGGTCCTATCTCAACCTTCAAATCACTTGCCATTCCTAATGGTTGAAAAACTGAGTTGTCGGCAAAGGAAATGGTTTTGTCTGTGCTTTCTAGTTTGTATATGTCAAAATACCTAAAGGTATTAAAGGGCATAGCGTTAAGGCTAGACCCTTGATTGATTAGCGCTTTCATCGCATGATGATAATTGAGAATACATGGGATTACGAATTGAACCGGATCGGGTAACATTCGTCGTACTGAGATTTTCATATTGGAAGGTATCCCCCCTTTGTGATCTTGCAAGATCGCTCACGACCATGATCAAGAAGCCACTTTACTTCCCTTAGGTGATCATACATCTTTGTAAGGGCTTCCAACGTTTCTATGGAAGCTTCTTCATGTCCTACGACAGAGATGAACTAGTTGGGCACATTCTGAACATGATTAAAATTTTCACTAGGAAGGCTGGAAAAGGCACCCTATTCGCAGAAGTTGAAAGAAATCTCATCATTGGGGCCGCCAATCCTGCTTTGATGAGGATTGATCCTCGCGTTTACTGTCATTGTAGTATTGAACTCCTCAAAGAAATGTTCATGCACACGTTTACGATTAGGAGGGATCATTCCCGAGTAAAGAGAATACTCCTTGTCTTTAGGAGGCATGGAATTTTTTTCACCTTCTTCTTTGCAAAAAATAAAAGTGCTTACAAGGGATTTTATGGGACCATGAGCTCCCTTATTTTGAGTTGGGAATTTAGAATTCTCCTAATAGAAGTTTCTTTGTTTCACGCTTTCCTCACCCACATGTGAGATGGTTGCCACGTAAGAGGTTTTGTTCCTTACTTGCTTTTGTCACCAACATAGGACTTGGAAACTCGTAGCAAGCAAAGAGAAGAACTTATGTAAGGGTGTCAACCATTTTTTTTTCCTTGGCAGACCTTTTTGTTCCAGATGACCTCAGATTCTACTCATGTAGCCCAGATCTAAAATGGTGGAAGGCCTAGATTCTGGGATCTTTATGGGTGCCTGAAAACAGGCCCTCGTGGAGCTATAATCCAAGGGGGTGCCTACGGTGTCAATTTTTGGTCTACGAGAAAGATCCACCTTAGCTTCCAGCTTCGTATCCTCTGAGTTTTTAGACATTTCCATGCTCCGAACATGGTCAAAATTAGAGATTTGATCTCAAGCGCCTTAACCTCTTCTTTAGGAATTTTTCTGTGTTGCTTGGAAGAGTCCTGGCTACCTCTTCAGACTTTTGAAGATCCATAAGGGAAGCCAATTCATGATCCTTGTTCTTAAGAGTAACCTCATGGACTCGAATGTATGCACATATTTTCTCAATTATTAAATGTTCCAAGACATCAGGAGGTGTGTTGCTCTCTATGAACGGAGGCCGTCTATGAAATCCTTGTGGTGGAGGATTCGATTTCCTTACCTAGTTTGGACTGGGTGGAGCTCTACCATCCCACTATGCATTATGAAGATATGGCCATTGTCCAGTCGGTAGTTGCAAGCTTGATAGTCACTCGAAGGGCGATTTTCAAATCTCCTATAAACATTTGAAGAATAGGGAGGTCGCGAGCTCTGATACCCAAAGTTGGTGGATTAAAGTTGCGAGTTTGAGGATAACATGTATTTACGAAATTGACCTCCTCCTTGAAGGATTGACCATAGCCCTGCAATTGTATCCATTATGACCATCCTCGCTGGATCATTCACAATTGAAGAATTGTTGGACATGGGTGTTTCGACTCATCTTGAGGTGCTTGCATATCCTTAGCTACAACAACAACTTGTTCTGTTGTACTGGTGAGAGAATCATCTGGCTCTTGTACCATTCTTACCATCTTAGGAGGAGTCCTCCTTTTGTAGTTTTGATATTTGGCGGCTAACGATGCGTTGTGCTCAAGAGCACGTGGTGTGATCATTTGAGACATGACACCTTCGACAACTTTATTCACCATTACCGTGATGTTTAGATTAAGGGCCTTGCCAAAGATGTCAGTTACTTGTTCTTGTGATAACCCATGATGAGGGCAAACATGAAGTAGACCTTGATAACTCCCCCATGCTTCGTACAACGTCTCATGATGTCGCTGTTAGAATCAAGCAGTTTGGTCCCTAAGATTGTCGGTTTTCCATGGAGGGAAAAACTCTTCGATAAAGGCTTGGACCAATTCCTCCCATGTACGGAATGGTCCTTGTGATTGCCAAGATAGCTGGCTCTTTGCCTTCCGTGTAAGAGAGAAACAAAAGAGACTCTCGTATTTCATTGGCCTCCACGCCTGGCTGCTACATGGAAGAATCACATATCTCCATAAAAATTTTGATATGCTTGACCGGATTCTCATTATCACGGCCTTCAAAACGTCTATCGTTATGGATCATGTGGATCATTGAAGTGCGTAGCTCAAAGTTGGGCACATTGACCTAAGGCAGGGTGATGTTGGAACCGATATTCGTAGCTTGAGGCCTTGTGCTCTCATAGAGAGTTAGTTCCGTCATACCTCTAGGTGATGGGGATTAAGAGGGGGAAGAGTTACTCTCTACTTCTGAACCTTCGTTGAAGAGGGGATTTGAGTGAAGAGAGGTAAGCATCCTCTTCTTCCCCTTTCTTCTTCTTGAAGGTGGTGTCTTATGATCAGATGAATCAGAAGTACCACTCTTATACTTACGACCTTGGGCAAGTCTTTTCCTTAAGCTTCTTGAATTTGGCCTTGGTTTGTGAAGGGCTCATGCACGGGATGGAGGTTGAATTCTGGAATCACAATGACCTCATAAAAATTTCCTCCCCGAGCGCTTAAATGAGAAAGAAATTGGCACTTCTAGCGCCACTTTTTCTTGAAGGTACAAAGAGAGGGAAGTAGAAAATAGAATGTGTGCCTCGTTCCCAATTCCGAAGTTTGAGAAAAGTCCCCGGAAACGGTGTCAAAATATGATTCAAGTGTAGACCAAATTTATATGCCCCTAAGGCCAGGATTTTATTTCCTTGGGCCTCTCACAGAACCCTTATTTCGGAAGAGGTTAGTTTAGGAGGTTGAGGCTCCTCCGACTTCACAGAACATAAGAGTTCAAAAAGTAAAGTGGATGCAAAAAAAGTAAATCTATGCTACTGAAGAAGTGAGAGATTAGAGAAGGAAGGAGTTGCATAGGCAATATTCCGCCTAGGCCTCCTAACCACGCGCCCTCGATGATCTTCCTTCTCTTCGACCCTATCATCTTCTTCCATGAAGATCTCCAACTTTTTTTTTAGATGCTCTATTGAAATCATCTTCTCCGATATTAGCACTGCCACTTTTGCTCCTCCAAAAACTTCTATCAAATTACTGAAGAGGGATGGATAGTTAGCTTCATTCTTCTCTTATTCATTTTTCATGCTTAGGAAACTCGTGGGTGCTCCCATCCTAGTCGACAGGACTTTAAATTCCTCTTTGTTTGGATTTTTTTATGACGTTGGGGTAATCATCGGGCTTCTTCTCTCATGGAGCAGGTCATTGCTCATATGTGTAGAATAAAGCAGAAACACCTTCTCGGATATCTCTGGAAGAGTCAACAAAAAGGGAGAAGCGGTGAGGACCTTTCAGATTCAAGCTATGCAAAACCCATTGCAGGAAAGGCTCGGCTTCAAAACCGTCCTTCCCCAGAGCTCTTTGTTGATGTGAATACTGAAACCCAATCCTATTCTACATTACTAAAAGTGGAGGAGGCTTTCTTCAAGAAAAAGTCTCATATCAAATGGCTAGCATGGGGTGATCAGAATTCAAGATCCTTCCATAAATCAACAAAAACCCAAACTACTAGAAAACAAACAAGAAAGCTTATTGCTCAAAGTGGGGAGGAATCGATTGAACGATCTTCAGGAAATTGCAAATGAAGCGATTAAGTACTACATGAATTTATTTGGCACATTTGATAAGGAAGTCAAGGTGGATAGTGCTATCATTGAAGGGTGTTTAACGAGTAGACTGAATCATGAATATCAATTAACACTTTGTGCAAGAGATTCGGGACAAGAGGTTAAAGATGCTTTATTTGATATGAATGGTTCTAAAGCTTCTGGTCCTGATGGTTGGACAGCAAGGTTCTTTCAAAAAAATTGGGAGGTTGTTGGCCCATATATTATTGAAAGAGTCCAAAAAAAATTCCAATCCAAAGCTTTTCCTAGAGGTATGAATGTAGGCTCTTTGACTTTTATCCCCAAGATTTTTAATGCGGATAGATTTTATGCATACAGACCTATTGCCTGCATTAATATACTCTATAGAATTGTTGCTAAGGTCTTAGCTAATAGGCTCAGAACTGTCCTTCCTTTAGTCATCGGTAGAAACCCATCTGCTCTCATTCAGGGTAGAAGTATATTTGGAAACATTTTAATAGAAAGCAAATTTATTCTCGATGTGTTGTGAAGGTAGACTTAAAAAAGGCTTTTGATTCGCAGGGAATATCTTAACTGTGTGATGATGGAGATGGGTTTCCCTCAACTTTTCTTGGATTGGATTCTTGTGTGTCTAGAATCTGCATTCTTCAGTATTTCAATCTAATGTAGTTTGTTTGGGTTCTTTAAATTAGCAAAAGGTGTTGGGCAAGAAGATCCAATATCCCCTTGCCTATTTACTATAGCTATGGAACCTCTGACAGGACTATTAATTCAAGCAGCAACAACAAATCTGATCTCTTTCCATCCTCAATGTAAGCAACTTGCGCTTACACACTTATTCTTCGTGGATGATCTTATAATATTCACAGAAGGTTCAACCATGGCTTTATATGGAGTGAGGAATGTAATGAATGTCTTTTATCAGCTCTCGGGTTTGCAATGTAATCCTAGTAAGTGTGAAGTATTCTTTGGGGGAATGGCTCATCAATTGAAGCATATTGCTCTACAATCCTTTGGTTTTCAAGAAGGACATCTTCCTATGAGGTATTTGGGACTTCCTATGATCTCATGTAAACTCTCTAGCCATGACTATGCCTTTCTGATAAACAAGATTGCTAGTCGAGTTAGATGGTGGAGGGCTAAAACCCTATCATATGTGGGAAAGTTATAAATGGTGGAATTAGATCTATACTCTCTAATTCATTATGAGATGGCTATATTATTCATCCCTAAGAAATTCATTAAAGCTATTCAGAAGATCTGTTCTGATTCTTTTTTTGTTTGGAGATGGCTCGGGTAGGGCAAAAGTGGTGTGGCAGAACCTTACATTTCCAAAGAAGGAAGATTTCCTGTAATATCGCGTGCGTTGCAAGGTTAATTTGGCTACTGCTCATGCGTTGGGGGGGGGGGGATTCTGGGTTGCTTGGATCTGTGGCTATATGCTGAAAGAGACCTCTATATGGGAAGTCAAAGCTACTGCTGCGGGGTTGTGGATCTGGAGGCAAATGCTGAAGATCAGGCCTTGAATGAGGTATAGACTGGATGTGGATAGGGAAGGGATAGTCACATTACAAGGAAGAGAGCCGGAGTAGTATTGTTAGTCTTTTTTTTTTTTTTCTTCTTTCTGGTAGAAGAAAGAATGTTGGCAATTCTTTGCTTTGTATTTTTTGACTCTTGAGTTAATTTGGCCAAGAGAGTGCTTTAATGTTAATTGCTAATTACCGGAAAAAAATTATCAAATGTAGGAGTGAAAAACACAATAATTTAAGTGTTAGCAGACACGACCCGACCCGACCCGACCCGAACCACAACTATGGTCCACAAACACGTATGGACCAGCTAACGTCTAATGAAGTGTCACAAGCATTTGCCAATAAATAGACACCAAAGCATTCAAAGTAAGAAACTCTTCTCCTCCCATCATTTGCCATATCACATATCTCTCTACACTATCTCTCTACCTTTACTCTCTAAATTTTTGTATCATGATTATAATGTTGACCATCAAAGTGTAGATAATGGGGTTCATCCCTTCTCTTCCACATATACGACGCCTCGTCTCTCATGGTTGAACTAATAGCCTTTTCACCCGCTAGGAATGACAATTTTGCCCATACCCAATGGTATTTTACTATCCAATCCAATTGGGTTGGGTATGAAATCCAAATAGATGGGTATGGGTAGAGTTTGATGGGTTTGTACTCATACCCATTTACTTGGGTTGGGTTGGGTTGAGTTTTTAACAAATGGATTCGGGTTTGTACTTTGTACCCATGCCCAAATGCAAATTACAATTTGATATCTAAACTTAATAGATATATATATATTTAGTACCCAAATTTAATTTTTTACATATAAGTCCTCAAAACATTGATGGAAAATTATATTTTAGTACCTAAAATTTTTTGGTCTTACATTTTGCTACCTAAACCTTTTCAAGTTTTACAAATAGGTCCAACTTTTATATGTGTAGTTAAACACAATAAATTAAATGGATATCCATATCCAACCCATATTCATTTAGATTATGGAAGCAATATTCATACCTTACCCAAACCCATCTACGAACCCCCAAACACATATGCACTTCACACATATCCAATCCATTATCAATGAGTTAATTTGAGTTTGGGTATATTACCCATAGATGGGTAATTGTCATCCCTACACCCCGCAACCTGAGTGACTCGACCCAAACACATTCAATTGACCCGAATAATTACCATACGATATAATATATAGTCTTGCAAAATGAAGTACTTTATTGAAACCTAGGCAAAGCCTTTTTTATTTTCAAAAGTAAAGTTGAAATATGAAATTCACTTGAAAATATTACTTTTTATAAAATTATGCTCTTCATTTGAACATTAAGTTCTTTAAAACAATCGCAAAATTTTAACGAATATAAAATAAGCACAACTCATTATTGATAATGAATAATTAATAATTAGCATTATGTATGATATTAATATATTAAACTATAATCAATTTAAATATTCAACAAAAAATCGATTAGATGTAAACTCTTATAGTAAAGTAATGTAAGTACTAATATGATCATCTTAAAAGAATGAAAAATTATGGTATTTTCAACTTTTTGTCAAGAAAAATAAGAAGAAATTTGTTGTTTTTAATTTTTTGAGAGAAAAAAATGGAGAAACTTTTGTACTTTTAATTTATTGAGAGAAAGAAGAGGATTTTTTTTGTGTGTTTTAAACTTTCGAAACGAAAAAGAGAGAATAAATTTTGGTGTTTTAATTGTTTTGTTTTTTGTGTTTCAAATATGAATCTTGAATTTTGATTTGAGAGTGTTGTTGATTTGTAATGCTACTTGATTAACCTGTAACCTGGTTACCCATAATTCGATGAACCCGTAACTTTATTGAAAACGAACCCAACTAACGCATAACTTGATGAACCTGAATGACTTGTAACCAGATTAAACCCACAACCCTACTAAACCATAACCCGATAAATCCAAACTCGATTGACTTGTAATATGCTTGTTTCGCAATCGGACTAATCCGTAGTCCCGATTAAACCTGAACCCGAACAACTCATAATCCAATTGAACTCACAATCCGACTAACCCACAACCCAATAAACCTGAACTCAATTGACCCAAATTCAATTGACTAACAATCAAATTTACCCATTACCCAATTGAACCGGCCGATTGAGGCTTATAATTGTATTCGTATGCTATCAATAATGTCGGGAGGTAGAAGATGTAAAACGGAATGATCTCCCGATTGTCGTTGTACTTGCTGATCACTTTTTGAAAAGATTCACGTACCTAAGGGTACATCTTCTGTCCTTATGGCTAGTTTTCCAAAAAACAAATTCTTTCCATCGCCTCGGTTGAACCAAACGCGTGACTTCCTAATCATCATTATTATTACTGCAACAACAAGAGAAAGCATCATTAACATAGTCATTCCGCGGTTAGGAACGGAAAAACATCGTCCTTTCGGTTTGATCGCTGTACTTAATTAACTCCTTCCCACCCGCAAACAGACACATACTAAGCTCAGCCTTCAAAAAACTGTCCCCCCCAAAATGGGTTCTGTTTTTGGATCAAATGCCCTTCTACGCGGCACTCCAGAAAATTGATACTTCATAAGCAAATCAAGTTGTAACAAGAAAAAACCAAATACTACTCATAATTTGTTTCTTTTTTACCCTTTTCTCACCCTAACACGGAGAGTGGTGGTAAATATTGGTTCTCATACTTCTTAATCCTTTGTGTGTAATGATACGCCGAATCCAATTTTTCGATCTATTTACTGATTCAAACTCACTTTAACTTATTTATTTATTTATTTATTATTAGAGTGATACAGAATTGGATTTTAATTAAAAGATTTTAACCTTGAGACCTCCAAATTCAGCACCAATGATATTACCAGTGGACCGACTCCTTTATTCTCACTTTAACATACTTAAAATGTCATGATTTGTCAGATCTCCAAAGCAAAAAGTAATGTATCGCAGCAATTGTGTGACCTTCATTGGCTCAGTTTGGCTCTGCTGTAGATTTTGCAGAATCAACTTTCGACTTGAGCTTTTAGAGAAGTACTTTTCAAAAAAAGCATTTGAGTGTTTGGCTGAAAAACTATTATATAAGTGTTTTTTAATATGAGAGGTGTGTAAAATGACTATAAAGGACTTATAATATAAACTATGAATAATAATTTTAAAAAATAAAATATAGTCAAAATGGATCTTATTAGACTTCTTTTATATTAAATAATATGATTTTATAATTTATTTTATTTTTAAAATGATATAAATGAAATAAATTTATATTTTGTGAAATAAATTTATATTTTTTGAAATAAATTTAAATATGATAAGGATAATCTTGTATTTTCAAAACAGCTTTTCGCAGAAGCTCCGTTTTTCGGCTTTTCAAAAGCCGAGTTTTTAGAGGTGTTTGGCCCTGCTTCAGCTTTTGAACCCGAAAATTAATTTTAAAAAACGGGCCAAAAATAGGCATTATTGGTAATACCACTTATAATAAGTGTTAATTAAATTGTGTGTTTTTTCCAATGATTAAAAAAAAGTACCACATTGACGGTTCGACAAAAAAAAAATCGGAGACTAAAGCAGTTGGCGATATTTAATGGTTAAACCACTATTTCAGTATAAAATACCTTATCGCTGACTTTTCGAGTAAGACCTCCGATACCGTTTTTCCCATCATTAATTTTTTATTTTTTTTATATCTACAACCCTAACCAAATCAATATTTAAAAATGATAGAAATTTACCTTCATTTCGATAAGGACTACCTATCTTAAAAAGTACCATCGTACTCCCCCCCAAACCAAATATACATTAAACAAATTAACGAATTGTCAAAACAGAAAACCCAAAAAAACACCCAAAAAATCTTCTCTCTCTGCCCTTTTTCTTCCTTCCCCCTATTTCCATCCTCTCTCTCTCTCTCTCTCTGTCTGTCTGTCTGTCTTCATCAAATAGTTCCTCCCCACCACCATATCCTTCCTCCATATATTCATCAATTCCTCCCTTCTCCCCTTTCCCCCCTAAAAAAACCCCTCTTCTTCCCCTCTCTTCTTCTTCTTCTTCTTCTTCTTCTTCTCTGTCTCACTCTCCCCTGTTTCCCAAATGTCCATCAACAATTTCTACCACCAAATCCCATCCGAACAACAACAACAACAGAACCAGTGGTGGCAACAACAGCAAATGGAGCCAAGCCCATCAACACTCCCAAACGCTTCCTCTTCCTCCAATTCCTCCTCCCCATCCCCTTCCCCCTCCAAATTCCCCTCCAATTGGCCGCCGCCGCCGCTCCACCACCAAATCCCCAATTGGCTCTCCCCCTCCCCCTCCGCCGCCCCCAATTTCAACCTCAACGCCGCGGACGACGACCTCGACGACTCCCCGCGGCAGCTGCAGGCGGCGATAGAGAAAGAAGGGATGTTCGAGAAGCCTCTGACGCCGTCGGACGTGGGGAAGCTGAACAGGCTGGTGATACCCAAGCAGCACGCCGAGCGGTACTTCCCCCTGCAGGGCGCCGACGCGGTGGAGAAGGGCCTGCTGCTGGGCTTCGAGGACGAGGCCGGGAAATGCTGGCGCTTCCGATACTCCTACTGGAACAGCAGCCAGAGCTACGTCCTCACCAAAGGCTGGAGCCGATACGTGAAAGAGAAGCAGCTGGACGCCGGCGACGTCGTTTTGTTCGAGCGCCACCGCGGGGACCAAGACCGGCTGTTCATCGGCTGGAGGAGGCGAGGCAGCGGCGGCGCCAGTAACAACAACAATGTCAGTAGTAATAACTCTGATCATCATCAGCAGCAACAGCAACAGCAACATTACTACAATCAGGCGGTTGGTGGCGGCGGCGGGGGATGGGGGAGAGGATCAGTGGTTGGTGGTTCGGCGGTGGCGCAGCCTTATCCGGAACACGGTGGCGGTGGCGGTGGAGGGATGTTGTTGGCGCAGAGTAATGTGGGATACCAACAACAACCTGAGTGTCTTCATGCACCAGGTATTGCCTTCCTTCCTTTTTTTTTTCTTCAGATTCCAACACTTGCCTGCCTCGCTTCCTCTTTTTCATTTTTCTCACATTTAAAAAAAAAACTGAAATTTTGAAAACTTGAATTATTTCCATTTCATTTTAGAAAGAAATTTTTGGTGATAATAATTGGTGTGGTTGCTTGCATCAATGTGGGCGTGAGGAACACCTTCCAAATGCCTTGGAGCAATGTGGTGCTTCTATCTATCCCTCCCACCTTTTTTTTTTTTTGGGTTCAAAAATTTAAATTTAATATTTTCTTAAAGAAAATTGGTGGTAAGAGGTGGGCACTGAAATTGGAGGGGCTGAGGAGGAGGAGGAAATGCTGTGTTCAGAAAACCACGTGTCTGTGAGTGTTAGAGACAATGTTTATAGTCAGTCAAGTCATACTTTCTTAAGGTAATTAAAATTTTAATAAGCGCAAGTTGGGGATGAATTGGATATGAAATGCATGTGATTGATTGTTGATTAATATTTCATAAAAGAAAAGATTATGTGTTATTATTATTTGTGTTATTTATGGGGAAGGAGAATGGTACTAATGGTGGTGTGGTGGAAAAAATGTGCAGGAGGAGGAGAGAAGGAGACAAGAGGAGCGGCGGGGGGGAATTCCAGGAGGCTGAGGCTGTTCGGTGTGAACATGGAGTGGCAGCCGGAAAATGACGACTCTTCCTCGTCGACGGCGGCGGCGGCCTCCTTCACACCTGACCTTCATCTCCAGGTGCCGAGTGCTTATCCGCCGCAGCAGCAGCAGTATTATTCCCAGCTTCCCTATCATAATAATAGTAACTCCCCTCCTTCTTCTTCCTCAACCGGCCCAAATCACGTGGTCAGATACACTTAATTACCTTGATTGATACCCACAAATCAAGAAGAAGAGGAAAAAAAGGGAAAGGAAAATATTTCCCCCCTTTTTTTCCATTTTCCTTTTACAGTTGGTATTGGGAGGTGGAGGTGCCAAATTCCAAGTCCAAGGTCCAAGTCGTGGCGCTATAGCGGCTAATTTGATAATTAAATGGTTGTTTCTTATGGTGAGACAGATAGATTTGTCGCAATTAATTAAGGATTAGCGTGCTCATTAATTAAAAAATTTAGTCTAACTAACCTACAGCTGATCAGGGTGACTGAGGGGGATAATCTAGGTCGCTCTCATTCAGTTACCACTCCCTTTTACTTGTATTAAATAAGTGGGTTTTAATTTCTCTTTTTTTTTTTGCCTTTTTTGGGGTTACTAATTAGCTAATTAGCATAGTAGTAAGTAGGTCGCAGATCTGGGATTGTAAAAATATCATCTGATGAATTTAAAAAGGTTTTCCTTTACCGATGATGATGGCCATGCAATTTGCGAGCAATTAATAATAAAATAGATCCTTTTGTATGAATGTATGTACGGCCAGTCTGTTATCATTTGACTAATTGCCAGCCACCCACCCGCCCTCGAACCGGGTTTCTTTTATCTTCTTTATTATTATTATTTTTTTATTTTTTTGCGGTTACGTATTTTGTTGGGTTTCGATTCCCCCTTCTGTTGTTGTTGTTGTTGTTGTTGTCCTTTCTTGTGTGTTTATAATGGGAGTGATGAGTGGAGTCTGTTAAGTACATGAAATGATGAAGTTATAGTGTTGAAATAAGACACGAAAACGAGACCGACCAAATCAACGACAGAGAGAGAGAGAGAGAGAGAGAGAGAGAGACGTCCAGGTTCTTTGTTCAACGCTGCAGGTGGTGATTAGTTTGGGTTTGAAAAGGGGTGGTGTATGTAATGTATCTATCTTGAGGGGAAAAGTTGGAAAGCAACCGGCAATATCAACCCAACAAACCAAACCCATATTGCTGTCATTCTAACTTACATGAATCCTAAACAACTAACACGTACCATATATAGATAGCCCATGATGAGGAAACCTGCAGGGTTGTCAATACGTGGGTCGATTTGTCGGTTGACTCATTTTGATCCTGACCCGTTGGGTCGTCCTGTTGCGTGATTACCGGGTTGGAGGTCATACGACGTCGTTTCTTTCTTTGCTTTGCGAAAATGCACATCTTCTCCGGTTTTCCTCTCACCTAACCCTATCTTTGAATTATAAGTTGAACATTGGTTATTGGTATTATATGTGTGTGAATTTTCACTATATATTGGATCAAAGTACGATATGTTATTTTGGTGTAATGTTGTATGTTATTACTCATATTTTAGATGAGATTTTATATAATTTATAATTGTATGAACAATATAATAATTTTTTTTTTCAATATAGAATAAATTTTTTTCATACATCTGGGCTAAATCGAGTTAAAGCCATTGAACTATTAACCCTCAACAATTTTTCTCGACCATAACAACGGACTAAACCAGATTAGCCACCTTGCTGCAGAGATACATCCTTGTGATCAGCAGCAGTCTTTTCTTTTAATAAAAGGTGCATGTGCCGTGTACATCAAGCAATAGTTTCTCACCTTTATTTAATTTGGCTGCGAACTGTTTGATTGTATTGCAACTAGGAATCGAGTAACCTTCTAACTCCATTTCCTCATAGCCGAAACCCACAACCTAGTCAAACATGAATCCATCGCCAGGCTTTCTCTCTACATAACAACATAAGCCTGTTACAATGTTTTTTGTCTTGTTAAAACCCAAACAAATTAATCGCGATTTTTGTTGAACTGGCCAACGAACCTTCCTTTGATTTGGAATTCAGGCTGGCTGGCTGGCTGGCTTGCTTCCCAACCCTTTTGTTTGATCGTCAAAGGTTGGAATGGATGCATTGTGAGTGCTGTCGCGCGCGAAACAAGTATGAAATAAGCGGATCCTTCTTACTTATATGTAATTAAGACGAGATTCCTAATAAATAAAGGAATAAAACAAAAGTAACACAAGGATGTTTGTTAGATTATCGTAATAAGGTTGCTATTAAATACCATAATAGTAATAGTAAATAATAACAACAACAACAAAATAGTTTAATTGGGACTTGGTACGAGACTAGGGATGGGCAACAATACAGTTCACACCACACCGAATCAGATCGAATCGGATCGAATATATTTTGATTCGGTTTTAATCTTATGCATATTGTTGATGTGACTTAAATCGGACTATCAACCGCTACGACTGGTAGTCGGGGGTCTCGTTTCCTTTGCCAGATTGGATTAGGTTTAGACCCACATGGAGAAGTACTATAAATACTTCTCATACTCCTTTGTAATCTGTAATCTCCTCTATATAGTAAACTGACTCTCTCTCGCCCGTGGACTAGCTAGCACACATCGTGTTAGTGAACCACGTAAATCGTGTGTCTGTGTTTTTCGATTCTCCCTTTCGTATTCTTGCTTTATCGATTCTGGCGATTTCCCGATCCGTAACAGCGCGTTTATAACAAATATTTCAAGTATGAAAAAAATAGAAACAAAATAAAAATTGAATTGGATCAGATCAAATCAAATCGAACCGAATCAAATCAAACATACTTTTTTTTTTTTTTTATGACGAGGAACACCCTCCACGGTCACCACCTTTGGTGATGCCGTAGTCGGGCCAAACCCCGGGACCTCCGCCAGCAGTTCGGGCAAATGCGGGTGCCTCCGGGAACACCATGGTGGCGGTGAGGATCGAACCTGAGACCTCTCGGTCACTAGTTCGCCTTCCTTACCACCAGGCTATGTGACCTTTTGGCTCAAACATACTTTTTATCCTTTTCGGATCCTCATTTTTCATTTGCTTTTGATATGATCCTATCTCAATTCAATTCTGGACCGACCCTATACGATATTAGCATAGGCAGGAAGTTGAGCTGTTCATGTACACGCCGAACCGAATGATATATGAGGGTAAGGTAAGTGGATTTGGGTTTGGCCATTTGTCACATCCCGAAGGAACCGTCCCCAATAATAAAAAGGAAAACGACGTCCCAAGAGATCAAGTGGAATGTGAATTTCGTGTGTCTCAAAACCAATATGCAGAGGGAGAAGGAATGATTAGCAACCAAAAATGGGGTCAGTCAACTATTTAAGTTTCTTGATTTTGTAATGAGTACGACATACATAGTTAGGCAAAAAAAAGGTTGAACATTCACAGACAGATACATTGCTGATGTTGATGATGAGCGGGAATATTTCGAGGAGCCTTACCTTCCAAAATTTAAATAATAATTAAAAAGGGATAAAATCACATAAACAAATCATAATGGCATTTTCCTAGAAATATTGTAACATGTATTCGGTATCGTGTTCAACAAAAAAAAATCTATATATTCTACTAGACAATCGTTTGTGAACTAATTGTCAACTCAAGTCCGAAACTTGTTCTTGATACCGTCCAAAGATGAAAAAAAAATCTTACAGGACTCATAATTGCAACACACAAAATCAATACAAGTTTTATAAGCAAGTATATCGCTGTCTATGATAGATTTTACTTTCGCCTCCCCTATCATCTTAGCTAATTCCTTAATTCATTCTAGTCTAAACAATCTATCAGCATTCTAACACAATGGTGAAAATTTCCAAACTACTATAGAGGAAGAGGGCCGAAAAGGGAATCAAACTCGTTACGATAAAATGAAGTAAGACTTACCGAGCTTCTCCTTGTCAAAACTCATTCTCCAAAGTTGAAAGCAAGCCATGCATTGGGGAAGAGGGAGTTGACAATCCTTTTGCTTTCTTTCTTGGTTGGTGAATGACAGAATGGTGGGGGGATTTCAGTTTTGTAAGGTTTTGGATGAAAATTTGGGGGATTGAATTTCAATTGGAATTTGTCTGAGTTAATAAATGAGTTCAATAGCATAATCGTAGCACAATGATGAGTAGCAGTGTAATGGATAACATGTTTATTGATAATTGCAAAACTGTGTGTTCAAATTAAAATATCATAATTTTGGTCTGTCAGTCTTTGTCAACTTTAGTTTTACCACACTCTTGTTCAAGACTATTCTTTTCTCCTCCCTTTTTTTCTATTGATTATGTTTACCCTGAAGAACAACGTGAAGATGAAGAATGAAGAGTAATAGTGAAAACAATAATGTGGCAGGAGTGAAGTGAAGTGAAACAGTAGAATAGGAGATCACATTGTGGAGTGGAGAGGAGAGGTGAGACAGAGAGACGAGGATAAGATCTAGTGGATGTGACTATTTATTTATACTATTTTTTTTTTACCGCTCTAGTCTTCTCCCCTGCCTTGTTTTTTGTAAAATTACTGACCCATTCTTTTCCCAGTCCCACACCCTGACTGTCACTGACCTCTGAACAGATTAGATAAGAGAAGGTAAAAGAAGCAAAACGAAGGAATTTTTAACACAAGAAAAATCCCACGAATTAAGGCGCGAAATTCTCAAGGCCCAGCCCTCCCTCTGGCTCTGGGTTCGGATTGGAAGGGTGGGGCAGTCAGTCACACTCACGACTAGGGATGTGCAATGGTCCGGTCCGTACCGGACCACACCGGACCAAACCGTTGTTAAGACCGGACCGGACCAGACCGAGTAAAATGCGGTCCGGTCCTTGGTCCTCATGAATTTTATAATTACTGAAGAAATGGTGGACCGAGCTCATATTTGGACCGGACCGAACCGGACCAAATGGACCAAATGCAAGAATGGTCCGGTCCATGGTCCTAATATGTCTTTCACTAATGGACCGCGGTTCTCATGAGTTTGGTCCGGTCCGGACCGAACCGAACCGTTGCACACCCCTACTCACGACAGGACATCGGGCCCACTAATGTGGCTTGGGCTTCTGGAGTTTGTTGGGCCCCTTTCGAAAATAGTGGGTGCAGCTACAGTCATGACGTCACTCTAAACAGCAGAGCCGAGAATGAGAAAGAAAGAAAGAAATACCTCCTGGAAACGGGGATTGGGTTTACTCGAGTCTTGAGACCAGAAACTACTGTTGTGATTCTGTCTGCTTTCCTCCTCTCATCCTACTCATAATCAAAACCGGAAAAAAAAAAAATTAAAGGGTCGTTTGGAAGTTGCGATTGTTAAATAGATGTATTGTTGATAATGCATGTATAATATTATACATGTATTGTCGAATTTGATGCATTGTAGAATACAACATTTGGTATGTGTGATTGTGTATGTCGCATCAGCTAAAAACTGAGACAACAATCTCAACTCAACTATCTCAACAATCACAACTAAAAATTGAGATATAACAATCACTCAAAATGAGTGATAGTTTCTGTCACATCACAGAAACAATCCATGTATTGTTTCTGCTAAAAAAACAAAAAAACGATGCATTGTAAACAATACATGCATAATGACAATCTCAACAAAACTATCGCAACTTCCAAACGAACCCTAAAATAAAACAAAACATACGCACTCTTGACTGATTGGGGGTATTAGTGGCGCCAGCGATATGGTTACATCATTAATTAGGTTCAACGACATCAAACGTTGCAACATTTCCATGCACAATGTCGGTACGATGCATCCAATAGATGCGCGAGCTGCCCATACTAATGCCTACTCGATTAACAGACTATCAGAATTCAGAAGAGCGAAGTCATAGCGTAGTTTGGTCGGGGAGAGATAAAAAAAACTGTTCAGATTGCATGAAAATGTAACGTAGTAATCCATACGATACAAGGAACCACCCCACCTAGCCTTCCCTTCCTGTTTTATTCCTTCAATTGTTCATTTCATGCCTCTTACTGTACTTTCCCTACCACTATACCCTCTGATTATCACAATGCATACACAGATAGGCACTGTTAGACTGAGAAACACAAATCAGACTTCAAGAGAGAGAGAGAGAGGGAATTTTTTTTTTTTTTTTTTGGGCCTATTTTCCCCATACCGCTTACTCTACTATTCTCGCATGAACTCTGCAAATGAAGATGGGACAGAAGGGGTAATAAAAAGCAAAAATAAACTGAAGAGGGTTTCATATACTGTTTGGGGACACTTCATTTAAGTGTGTGGGCACTAACTTGGCTTGTCAGCCAAGAAACAACGAGTACTGTTACTCGGAATTTTACACAAAACAAGAAGGCCAAACCAAGATACGCATGTACCAATCCTCCTACTCTTGGATTTACCTTGTACAAACTTTGGGCTGGTTTGTTCTTCTCGGCATGCTGGCTACAGTTGAAAAAGGACAAACAACGAGGTAAAAAGTTAGAAAAAAAAAAAAAAGGGGAACTAAGTACAGTTTCTTCCCACTGATTCCCAACCCAATGAAGCTCTTTCCCCATTATTGCGACTACGATTGATCTAACATGCGGACACGACTGCCCTGCATTTCTGCTACCTCCCACTAGCAAGCAAGGGAATTAATTCACCCACCAGCACCAGAACATGGTTTGTATACACAGGAAATCAACTGAATGGAGCTTCTGCAGGAAACGTCCCTGGTGAAATCAAATCATCAAACATTCATACACAGAAAATTTCGTTCCAGTTAAGACTAGTACACTGACAAACAAACTTTCCTTTCTTCTTTACGTAGGTTGCTTCATTCTGCAAATCAACCCACACTTCACCGTCATGAAGTGAGAAGATTTTATGTAGAAGAAACAAAGACAAAATATTCTGTTCACTGTTGTGAGAAATGAACTGTTGTTGAAAAAATAAGAAAATCACTCTGTTGAAAGTTACTGCTGGAATTGACGTTCAGGTCAATAAGAAAGGTCATGTTTTCCCAGGAACTTTAAAGAGGGTCGGTCCATGGAGGAGCATGATTACCATACTCAAAGATAAAATAATGCACATGTGTGTTACAGAATCAAGCACTAATAGCTTTGACCTTTCCGTTCTTCCCTTTGGAACATTTTTCTTACTAGATCCACCCAATAATAGCAGGAAAGAATAATAATAATCATTAACCCACTCATCTTTCACAACCCTTGGAATTTCCTTTCAACAAAAGCAGCTGATCAGGCTGGATCCTATGTGGCAAAAGGTCCCCATTTATCCCACTTTATCTGGGGGTCCTTTCAGTTACAGCTCAACCAGTAACCCCCAAGCAGTGAAATTGTCTATTCAGACCCAATATATTGCTCTCCCAGCATTATGGGGTTTGTGGGTATTCCTATTAGATGGTGACTGAACATTGCAATGAAAGGCACATGCTTAACCCAACTTGCAATGAACAGAGATGAGCCACATAATTATAATTTTGCAATTAAAATTCTGCAACGGGAAAAGAGTTTTACAGACATTGTGTGCGTACCTGAGAGTCCATGACTGGAAAGAAAATAGCGTCCAAGGTGATCTGCAAAAGGGCCCATAAAGATTTTCATGAACAAGAGATATGCCCATTGACCTTGGCTCTCCATTAGTGCTCTCTGTACCAAGTGGGGATGGAGGGTCCGCAATATAACAAAGGAAAATGTGTTGCTATCATTGGCAAAGAGGCAGTATTGGCTAATCAAAGGAATAATGAAAGGACCCCTTTCAGTACCAGAAGATTTTGTGTTGCAGGATTGAAAGGAATCATGCATGAATGAAGGGCAGTAGATGTGTAGAAATACCATGTGGGTAATCAATCCTTTCCCTCCCCTGCCCACTCGGCCTTTTCCCTCTTTGAGAAGCACTTTTCTTAGTGCCATTTGTCAAACTCAAGCTCACCACCAGGTCCGCAGTACCTAACAAATAAACAGGATATCTTGGTGACCAGCATGCGCCAAATGAATACAAAAGTGATAAGTAATGCTAATCTTATATGGACACACCATAGTACATGCTTACCAAAAAGAACAAAAGCTTTCTCGGCTTGTATAAAACTAAAACCACAAGTTGATTCACTAAGGAAACTAGAGAATCTAGAAGTTTTGGTAGTTGGTACATCATTTTCTTTTGGTTGCTTACTCACCACAGTTCATCTGATTGTAGGAAAAATATGTACAACATCAGGAAGACAAAGAATGCAGTTGCTTATCAACCTAGATTCCATCTTTGTTTTCTAGAAAGACAAAATGTAGTTGTTCGGGTATTAGGAATGGCATTGTCATGCATAACTAAGAAGATGGGGACCAATGGCCATGTGCCCAGATAGGCAGGTATAAGCAGCCAACATGTGGAATCCCCACCAGCTACCATTGGAAATTATACACACAAAATGGTGCACTTACAAAATATTACCTTTGCAGTTTTCTCATTTGTGTGAGAAACATATCAAGGAGGAAAAGAAGATCAATAAACTGCTGCTTAAATTCAGTTAAAGGAATGACGGTTCTCTGCTGGGTGAAACCTGTTCAAGAAAAGAGTCAGTATTTTTTCAGGGTTGGGCAATAGAAATCAAACTAGAATGCTTCAACGATTCCATAAGCCCTTAGCATGTTAAGCAAATACAATAATGATAAACGATAAATAAATAAGTAACCATCAAAATGGGTACGGCAGAAAATAATGCCATCAGCACTCAGCAACTGTTGCCTCTTTAAGTCCGTAACTTGTGTTCCATAATACAAAATCTGGTTAAATACAGTCATTTATCACCATCATGAAGATAAATACAATGTGGCTAATTAAAGCCTACATTTCCAGAAAAAAAGGACACATAGTATTTCTTCCATAAGTAAAATGGCATTGTGATACAAAGCTATTATTCTACAAACTCAAACCATAGGAAAGAGTCATTACACTGAAAGGAGGAAAGTTTACTCACTCAATAAAAAAACTTATATATACAACAAGTGTTTTGGCATCTTCAAAATCACAACTTGATTATAGTAAGAGCCTTGTGCTGATCTGACATGCTAACAATTGAACCCCATCTAGTTCACTTTGTGCAAAAGATCAAAAATGGAGTCAACACTTTCACTGAGAAAAGAGCGGGTACTGGTTGATTAGGCGGAAAGGGATGATCAATCTGATTTGCTTGGAGGGTCTCCCTCTTGTCTTTTATCAGCTTCTTCCTTCTTCTCAATAACCTGCTGGACACCTTCCTGATATCCTTCTATGAAACTTTTCAGTGCATCTCGGTATGCAGAAGCTCTTGTCATGTACAACCGCTGCAAGGCTGGTTTCAAGGTCTCGGCACCTCCCCTTGCAGCCACCGCTATAATTCATTTCATGGTTGCAAAATAGTAATTAAGTTAAGAAAGTGAGCATGTAAACTGAGATGGACAAGAGCACTTGTCAACTCAATAAACCAGTAGATGAAACAGATAACAAGACAACTACTTGACTACTACCTCTATGCTACAATTAACAAACGATGAACAGAATGAAACATCCCAAGGGCCAAGTATGGTGCATTCCTACAAACCAATTACACAATGGTACTTGGGAGTAACCCCAGTCTGAACTTCCTTGCCTACATATAAATAAACAATGAACACAAAATCCCCAAGATAAGCTCGAATCACATCATTGTCATCATGATACTGTAAAAGAGATATGTTCAAGGCATATTACTGCAAATGACAGTGGCATTCATGCAGCCATAACTGCGATGAAAGTATTGGCTTACCAAGATCTTCAAGCACTGATGGTTCCTTCTCTCCGGAGGTAGTGCCCTTTGTTCCATCTTGGCCCTCCTCTCGCTTCTTGTAATCATTAGGCCGAAGGTCAGGACCTATATCCCTGACCCAGCTCGCAGCATAAAGCCTCGTCGCCTTCTTCAGAACCTGCGGAAAAGAAAATTGAAATCCAAGAAATGGCCGCTTGATTACCGTCGAGGCTAGCAAGGAATTGGAAGTTGGGAGCAGGAGTAAATGAGAACTTACAAGGAACCCCTGGTAGAAAGTCAATTTGGGGCGTATTTTGGTGCCAGGAGGGTCGGGGAGTGAGGAAGGGAATGCGATTTCTTTCAAGTCGTAGCGGACGTAATCGTACACTTTCCGGAGCACCACCCTCGCCTTCATTTCTCGTCTTCTTCTAAGCTTTTCCGGCTAATATCCGGCTCCGTCGGCTCTATTTCAGCTGTGCCTTTGCGCCGGTATCTCTGTGGGGACAGTGGGGAGAGGAACTGAGACGGCGGACCGGCGGCTTAGCAGAATGACGCAGTTGTTTCTATCACCATCGCCGTCGCCGAGGAGAAAACCTTCAGCTCCACATTAAAACAGGCCTGGCCTTGTGCAGAAATTAGAATGTGTAATCGGGCTGGGCTAAATCTGTATTACGATTATGTCAATGGGTCCAATAGCTGAAGTGTGTGTTTCATCAAGCCTAATTTTTCTATGGGCTCGATTCAGCCTGTTACACTTCTAATTTTCCAAAAAAGAGATATCATGATTGCTCCTAAAATTTGCTAATGGTTCTCTTTGTTTTGAAATTTTTCATATGGGGAGAATTGTATTATTATTAAAGAAAAATTCTACATGACATCTAAGAAAGTTATCATAACAAATAAAGTATGGGTAAAATCTAAAAAATGTGTGAGGCAATCATTCACTATACATGGTATTAAAATTCAAATGAGAATTGGTTCGCATAAGTATTGCTTACTTAGTACAATCTCCGTTGAGTGAAGTGTCATTCCTATAATTTGTCCATTATGGATTCTCCACACGGATTGAGGAAAATGATGGAAAATGATTTAAAAGAAGCTCCTAAATAAGGTAGTAAGAAACAAAACTCACTTGTTTGCAACCAATTGCTCTTGCTCGATCAACGGTAGTAAGAAACAAAATTCATTTGTACTAAATATGACAACTCGACAAGCAAAATCAAAAGAGAGAAAGACTCTCATAATCAAATAAGGTAGATGTGAGCTTAATTTTCAAATAAAGTTTTGACAAGCTTCAGCCCTTGAATTTTTAGACTCTCGTGCTTAATTGATTGTTTATAATTGAAGTAAGCATGATATATTGTCCTTGCGAGATATGTACCTTAATGATGTTGATATGATCTCAATTCCACCCTTGAATCATCTCAAACAAAACGTTCAAAGATCGGGTCAAGTTAATACGAACTTGGCTGGAAATTTTCTAAGTGTTGAGACAGTTTTGGGAAGGGTACTTTGGAGGGCGATTTCTCTCAAACCTCTCATTGGAAATGCAAGGTTAGGGTCTTATTTTGAACCCTGGATGTTTGTTGATGGTTTGATGCATTTGGATTGTGGAAAGAAGGTCAGGAGGGTTGTTTTCCAAAGCCATCAAAACCCTATCATGCACTCTGGAATCTGCTAGTTTTTGGCTAAGGCAGGGAAGCAGTTTGAGGTACCAACTTTGAGCTCGGATTCAAGGAGTTTGGGGCATGACCAGCTGGAGCTTGGAGTTGGGAATGGAAGGGCAAGACTTTCTAAACCAAGGGAAGGAATTGGTTGAGCTCGACTCAACCCAGAAGACCGATTTGCAGAACCACGAAGTTGACATCAAGGACTGTTTTTGGGACAGCTTACTTAGTGTGCAAGTTTTGATTATTTGTGTTAATTTCTTTCCTTGTTGCACTTGAATTCGTTTTCATTGTTTTAATAGGATTAGGTTATGTTATTTTGGCTATAAATAGCTTTGTCATCCATTGTAAAGAACACGTTATCATTGAGTTGAATCAAAGTTACTCCGAGGAGTTTTCTTGAGCACGAGTGCTTGAATTTGGTCTTGGATCGAGATCCTGGACTTGCAGACTTCGAGATCAAATCCATCACCTTTGATCTCGGGGTGTTCTTCTTCCCAAACCAGCCTCTTCCCCGTAGTGTTGAAGTTGCTTGCTTGGTCCCTTTTATCCGCCAAAACCATATTCGACTAGTCCAAAACCCATCATCACACTACCATTCTTGTTTCGCTGCGTAATTGAGAGTTCAAGTTCTGACTTGGCTCGTATCAAGTGGTAATCAGAGCCCGGTTCACCTTAGTGGACAGGACGAAGGACGACATTGCGGGAACGACGATTTGGACGAGGTCCAAAGGCCCAGTTGAGCGAGACCCTGCTGTTCGACAAAAGGAAGGGGTCGATTTCGACGAGCCAAACCAGGAGGAAGAAATCGCGATGTCGGGACAGTTAATACAACGGAATTCCTACAAACTATTACGGCGCAGATGAGGACGTTATTCCAGGCTCAGTTTGACAAAATTGAGCACCAATTGGAGCAGCAAGGACAGAGGCTCGACACTCTGTCTCAAGCGTTACCAGAGGCAGGTCGCACAAGGGAAGCTCCTCGCGGCGGAGTAGCAGGGGACGACCAGGAGCTAGGGAACCAGGAGATATTAGCTCGGATTGCGGAGTTAGAGCAGCAGTTGGTAGTCCACAACTCCGAGCCCGGACGCCGTAATCGCGGAACTCGCGATTTTCAGAGAAGAGAGCAAGATACAGAGGCTGTGATTCCTCATGGGATCAAATTGACAATTCCAGCTTTTCAGGGAACATTGAACGCAGCTACGTACCTTGATTGGGAACGGAAAATCATTCTGTTCTTCCAGTGTGGGCAATTCACCGAACAACAGAAGCTGGCCATGATCACGTACGAGTTTTCGGACTATGCCGCTCAATGGTGGGAACGTTTACAGCTTCGTCGCCGGCAAAATCATCAACCACCTGTGGCGACTTGGGAGGAGCTGCGTGGTTTGATGAGAGAGCGGTTCGTTCCAGGTTATTACCAACGCGAGCTCCATGACGCGTTGCAAGGAATTCGACAAGGTGCGAGGACAGTGGAAGAATACTTCCGAGAGCTCGAACTGCTCTTGATGCGCGCCGACGTACGCGAGGACAAGGAGGCCACAATTTCACGATTTCTACATGGCTTGAATCGTGATGTTCGACAGGAAGTTGAGCTCAGGCCTTTTGTTGATCTTGAGGAGGCAGTTCACCTCGCCACCAAGATTGAGAAGCAATTGAAGCTCCAAGGTACGGGCAAAAGGTTTCCTGCCGCAACCAGCACACCAAAACAGGTTCCTGAACCTGAATTGAAGCTTGAATTGGCGAACAAGCCCGCGAGGCAGAGTGTGACCCCATCCCAGGAGAGACAAGGATCGACTAGTGGGAGTATTCGATACTTCAAATGCCATGGTTTTGGGCATAAATCGCACCAATGTGCCAACCAGAAGACACTTATTCTCAGGGATGGCCATTATTGTTCTGAAGATGAAGAAGAGGAGGAGAAGCAGGAGGAAGATGATGCCGATTCGGATGCTGAGGTAGAAGCAGCTAAAGGGCCGCTGTATGTGCTTCGACGTGCCTTGACCAGTGAAAAGCTGCAACCATCTGAGGTAGATCAGCGCAGCAACCTTTTTCACACTCGTTGCCAAGTTAAAGGGAAGAACCTGGCCGTGATAATTGACGGGGGAAGTTGCGCAAATGTGGCGAGTCTTGACGTAGTCAAAAGACTCGGATTGGCTATGATTCCTCGGGAAGAACCATATTCCCTTCATTGGTTAAGTGATCATGCTGTGATCAAGGTGAATAAGCAGGTTCGGATTCCGTTTTCTATTGGGAAGTATCACGACGAGCTGTTGTTCGATGTCATCCCAATGCAGGCCACACACTTGGTGTTAGGACGACCTTGGCAATTTGATCGGAAGGTCTCTCACCATGGTCGGACCAACTGTTACACCCTCGAACACGAAGGAAGGAAGCTGACGCTTAAACCGATGTCCTCGGATGAAGTTCGAGCCGATCAAGAGCATCTGTCTCGAAATCGAACCAAGAATAACAAGGGAACATGTGAGGACTCTCGTGAGCATCAGCTGTTGGCTCGAAAGTATTTGCTGACTGTCCTAGCTGGGAAGACAGTTGCCCGGAGAAGCAGAGTTCGTCGCCCCTGCTCGACGGCGGCCCTGAAGAGCACCGAATGGGGTGGGGCGCTCCGAGCAACGACGGGTTCCACGGACGACGACATCACACTCCCCAACCACCCAACAACGTGTACGAACGGCGAAACCCAGCTGGAGCGAGGCCAATCGAAGAATGCTCAAAGCCAATTTTTGCCTTCGAACACGACGACCGACGAGCAAAGAACAAGGGAATTGGTCGCGGAGTTTGGGAGCGATTCGAACCAACCCGACCCTTGGAACAACTTGCTGGGGCTTCAAGGAAGGTGTGGGACACGAGAAATCAGGACGGCGATACCTGAAATCGAAACGCCCAATTTTCAATTGGGTTCGCCGGAATCTGGGGAAGTGTCGCCGGAATCTGGGGAAGTGTCGTCGGAATCTGGAAAATTTAAATTTCCAGGTGGCGGGAAACACGGCAACGGCGATTGGGGTCGACTCGGGACGATTCAAACGAAGGAAATGGAGGTAGAAGATCATTGGGAGCCAGGCGAACTCGATGCAAGCAGTGATTTGGGACGAGGCACTCGCAAATCAAAAACCCCAATTCCAAAAGCCTCGCCGGAAAATCGGGTCTCACCGGAAAATAAGGTTTTAGCGTTGACGTTTTGTGATCATGTTTGGGATGATTTTGTCGACCTTTTTGAGTGCAGGAAGATTCAAGCTTTGAGGACAAAGCTTTTTAAAGAAGGGGGGCTTGATATGATCTCAATTACACCCTTGAATCATCTCAAACAAAACGTTCAAAGATCGGGTCAAGTTAATACGAACTTGGCTGGAAATTTTCTAAGTGTTGAGACAGTTTTGGGAAGGGTACTTTGGAGGGCGATTTCTCTCAAACCTCTCATTGGAAATGCAAGGTTAGGGTCTTATTTTGAACCCTGGATGTTTGTTGATGGTTTGATGCATTTGGATTGTGGAAAGAAGGTCAGGAGGGTTGTTTTCCAAAGCCATCAAAACCCTATCATGCACTCTGGAATCTGCTAGTTTTTGGCTAAGGCAGGGAAGCAGTTTGAGGTACCAACTTTGAGCTCGGATTCAAGGAGTTTGGGGCATGACCAGCTGGAGCTTGGAGTTGGGAATGGAAGGGCAAGACTTTCTAAACCAAGGGAAGGAATTGGTTGAGCTCGACTCAACCCAGAAGACCGATTTGCAGAACCACGAAGTTGACATCAAGGACTGTTTTTGGGACAGCTTACTTAGTGTGCAAGTTTTGATTATTTGTGTTAATTTCTTTCCTTGTTGCACTTGAATTCGTTTTCATTGTTTTAATAGGATTAGGTTATGTTATTTTGGCTATAAATAGCTTTGTCATCCATTGTAAAGAACACGTTATCATTGAGTTGAATCAAAGTTACTCCGAGGAGTTTTCTTGAGCACGAGTGCTTGAATTTGGTCTTGGATCGAGATCCTGGACTTGCAGACTTCGAGATCAAATCCATCACCTTTGATCTCGGGGTGTTCTTCTTCCCAAACCAGCCTCTTCCCCGTAGTGTTGAAGTTGCTTGCTTGGTCCCTTTTATCCGCCAAAACCATATTCGACTAGTCCAAAACCCATCATCACACTACCATTCTTGTTTCGCTGCGTAATTGAGAGTTCAAGTTCTGACTTGGCTCGTATCAAGTGGTAATCAGAGCCCGGTTCACCTCAGTGGACAGGACGAAGGACGACATTGCGGGAACGACGATTTGGACGAGGTCCAAAGGCCCAGTTGAGCGAGACCCTGCTGTTCGACAAAAGGAAGGGGTCGATTTCGACGAGCCAAACCAGGAGGAAGAAATCGCGATGTCGGGACAGTTAATACAACGGAATTCCTACAAACTATTACGGCGCAGATGAGGACGTTATTCCAGGCTCAGTTTGACAAAATTGAGCACCAATTGGAGCAGCAAGGACAGAGGCTCGACACTCTGTCTCAAGCGTTACCAGAGGCAGGTCGCACAAGGGAAGCTCCTCGCGGCGGAGTAGCAGGGGACGACCAGGAGCTAGGGAACCAGGAGATATTAGCTCGGATTGCGGAGTTAGAGCAGCAGTTGGTAGTCCACAACTCCGAGCCCGGACGCCGTAATCGCGGAACTCGCGATTTTCAGAGAAGAGAGCAAGATACAGAGGCTGTGATTCCTCATGGGATCAAATTGACAATTCCAGCTTTTCAGGGAACATTGAACGCAGCTACGTACCTTGATTGGGAACGGAAAATCATTCTGTTCTTCCAGTGTGGGCAATTCACCGAACAACAGAAGCTGGCCATGATCACGTACGAGTTTTCGGACTATGCCGCTCAATGGTGGGAACGTTTACAGCTTCGTCGCCGGCAAAATCATCAACCACCTGTGGCGACTTGGGAGGAGCTGCGTGGTTTGATGAGAGAGCGGTTCGTTCCAGGTTATTACCAACGCGAGCTCCATGACGCGTTGCAAGGAATTCGACAAGGTGCGAGGACAGTGGAAGAATACTTCCGAGAGCTCGAACTGCTCTTGATGCGCGCCGACGTACGCGAGGACAAGGAGGCCACAATTTCACGATTTCTACATGGCTTGAATCGTGATGTTCGACAGGAAGTTGAGCTCAGGCCTTTTGTTGATCTTGAGGAGGCAGTTCACCTCGCCACCAAGATTGAGAAGCAATTGAAGCTCCAAGGTACGGGCAAAAGGTTTCCTGCCGCAACCAGCACACCAAAACAGGTTCCTGAACCTGAATTGAAGCTTGAATTGGAGAACAAGCCCGCGAGGCAGAGTGTGACCCCATCCCAGGAGAGACAAGGATCGACTAGTGGGAGTATTCGATACTTCAAATGCCATGGTTTTGGGCATAAATCGCACCAATGTGCCAACCAGAAGACACTTATTCTCAGGGATGGCCATTATTGTTCTGAAGATGAAGAAGAGGAGGAGAAGCAGGAGGAAGATGATGCCGATTCGGATGCTGAGGTAGAAGCAGCTAAAGGGCCGCTGTATGTGCTTCGACGTGCCTTGACCAGTGAAAAGCTGCAACCATCTGAGGTAGATCAGCGCAGCAACCTTTTTCACACTCGTTGCCAAGTTAAAGGGAAGAACCTGGCCGTGATAATTGACGGGGGAAGTTGCGCAAATGTGGCGAGTCTTGACGTAGTCAAAAGACTCGGATTGGCTATGATTCCTCGGGAAGAACCATATTCCCTTCATTGGTTAAGTGATCATGCTGTGATCAAGGTGAATAAGCAGGTTCGGATTCCGTTTTCTATTGGGAAGTATCACGACGAGCTGTTGTTCGATGTCATCCCAATGCAGGCCACACACTTGGTGTTAGGACGACCTTGGCAATTTGATCGGAAGGTCTCTCACCATGGTCGGACCAACTGTTACACCCTCGAACACGAAGGAAGGAAGCTGACGCTTAAACCGATGTCCTCGGATGAAGTTCGAGCCGATCAAGAGCATCTGTCTCGAAATCGAACCAAGAATAACAAGGGAACATGTGAGGACTCTCGTGAGCATCAGCTGTTGGCTCGAAAGTATTTGCTGACTGTCCTAGCTGGGAAGACAGTTGCCCGGAGAAGCAGAGTTCGTCGCCCCTGCTCGACGGCGGCCCTGAAGAGCACCGAATGGGGTGGGGCGCTCCGAGCAACGACGGGTTCCACGGACGACGACATCACACTCCCCAACCACCCAACAACGTGTACGAACGGCGAAACCCAGCTGGAGCGAGGCCAATCGAAGAATGCTCAAAGCCAATTTTTGCCTTCGAACACGACGACCGACGAGCAAAGAACAAGGGAATTGGTCGCGGAGTTTGGGAGCGATTCGAACCAACCCGACCCTTGGAACAACTTGCTGGGGCTTCAAGGAAGGTGTGGGACACGAGAAATCAGGACGGCGATACCTGAAATCGAAACGCCCAATTTTCAATTGGGTTCGCCGGAATCTGGGGAAGTGTCGCCGGAATCTGGGGAAGTGTCGTCGGAATCTGGAAAATTTAAATTTCCAGGTGGCGGGAAACACGGCAACGGCGATTGGGGTCGACTCGGGACGATTCAAACGAAGGAAATGGAGGTAGAAGATCATTGGGAGCCAGGCGAACTCGATGCAAGCAGTGATTTGGGACGAGGCACTCGCAAATCAAAAACCCCAATTCCAAAAGCCTCGCCGGAAAATCGGGTCTCACCGGAAAATAAGGTTTTAGCGTTGACGTTTTGTGATCATGTTTGGGATGATTTTGTCGACCTTTTTGAGTGCAGGAAGATTCAAGCTTTGAGGACAAAGCTTTTTAAAGAAGGGGGGCTTGATATGATCTCAATTACACCCTTGAATCATCTCAAACAAAACGTTCAAAGATCGGGTCAAGTTAATACGAACTTGGCTGGAAATTTTCTAAGTGTTGAGACAGTTTTGGGAAGGGTACTTTGGAGGGCGATTTCTCTCAAACCTCTCATTGGAAATGCAAGGTTAGGGTCTTATTTTGAACCCTGGATGTTTGTTGATGGTTTGATGCATTTGGATTGTGGAAAGAAGGTCAGGAGGGTTGTTTTCCAAAGCCATCAAAACCCTATCATGCACTCTGGAATCTGCCAGTTTTTGGCTAAGGTAGGGAAGCAGTTTGAGGTACCAACTTTGAGCTCGGATTCAAGGAGTTTGGGGCATGACCAGCTGGAGCTTGGAGTTGGGAATGGAAGGGCAAGACTTTCTAAACCAAGGGAAGGAATTGGTTGAGCTCGACTCAACCCAGAAGACCGATTTGCAGAACCACGAAGTTGACATCAAGGACTGTTTTTGGGACAGCTTACTTAGTGTGCAAGTTTTGATTATTTGTGTTAATTTCTTTCCTTGTTGCACTTGAATTCGTTTTCATTGTTTTAATAGGATTAGGTTATGTTATTTTGGCTATAAATAGCTTTGTCATCCATTGTAAAGAACACGTTATCATTGAGTTGAATCAAAGTTACTCCGAGGAGTTTTCTTGAGCACGAGTGCTTGAATTTGGTCTTGGATCGAGATCCTGGACTTGCAGACTTCGAGATCAAATCCATCACCTTTGATCTCGGGGTGTTCTTCTTCCCAAACCAGCCTCTTCCCCGTAGTGTTGAAGTTGCTTGCTTGGTCCCTTTTATCCGCCAAAACCCTATTCGACTAGTCCAAAACCCATCATCACACTACCATTCTTGTTTCGCTGCGTAATTGAGAGTTCAAGTTCTGACTTGGCTCGTATCATATGTGGTCTGGTTCTCTAAGTATAAATGTTGACCTTTTAATTCTCTTATGATTGATAACCTGTGATTGAAAATTACATATTATCATGAATGTCTAATGAGTTGCACAATTTCTTAGTAAGGTTACCTTGGGGCAAATAAAGATCGAGTATGTAGTTATTTGATAACACCTAAAATATACATTTTATAACCTCAAGATATGGGAGTTTTACATCAACTCTACATATCTTTAGCCATTTTGACTTGGAATTACTTGATATTTGGGTAAATTGCAAGGTTGGTCACTAAAAGTAATAAAAATTTCACGTTTGGTCACTAAAAGTATTTTATTTATTCATGGTCACTAAAAGTAGCTCTTCTGTTCAAGTTTGGTCACTCTCCAGAAGTCTCCGTTAAATTTCGTTGAGTTGGCAGTCAGCTTTGTTAGTTGACCGTTAAAATAGTGACGTGGCAATTAAAAAATTAAATTTTTACAATTTCCACCTCATTTTCATAACTATTAAAAAAATAAAAATAAAAACTTAATCCACCATCCCTGCCCTCTTCTTCCTCCTCTTCCTCACTACGAGAAGTAATCTCGCTTTTGCACAAAATCACTGAAAGAGTTGGGTTTCTTTCTTGCCCCGGGGGCAGTTGGAGCGCTGCTCTAAGGACGAAATCTATACTTCACCATCTCTAGTTTAGATCTGCTCGGTCTCTGCTTCTTGGACTTCTCTTCTCTAGCCAGTGTTTTTCAATTTGATGCTCTGTCTCACCTTCTGGGTTGTTGGTTGACAGATCGAGTAGGCGGCAGAACTCGAGGCTTCTTGAACAAGGCGGATGAGGTCTTGTTTAGCTTGCCAAACTCTAATGTAGTCTCTCGAAATTGGATCGTACACGATAAAAGCTGGGGGATTTTCTTCAGTTGCTGGGTTTGAGTAAAGGGTTGAGAGGTTTTGGCTTAGGGAAATTGGAAGGATGGTTTCGGGGAGGTCAGGGTGGGAAAGGTTAGCTGGTAGAAATGAGGGAGGCAGGGAGGAAATGTGGACGAGGGCGTTAGCTAAAGTGGGGGATCTAGGGATTTTGTGTGGGGTATGGGACTCTTCTGGGACAAGGGCGGCGACGGAAGTGAGGAAGAGGAGGCGGAGGTGGTGGAGAAAGGAATTTTTTATAGTTACGAAAATGAGGTGGAATTTTAAAGTTTTTTATATTTTATTTTTAATTGTCACATCACTCATTTAATGGTCAACTATTAGAGTTGACTGCCACATCAGCGAAACTTAATGGAGAGTGACCAAACTTGAACAGAAGAGCTACTTTTAGTGACCATGAAAAGAATAAAATACTTTTAGTGACCAAACATGAGTTTTTTAGTACCAACCTTGCAATTTACCCATTGATATTTACTCAAATGTGCATTTAGTCAAAGGTTTGTTTTTATACAGTTGATGCCTTTTTGGGTAGTATTTTGATATTTTAGGCTATGACACCCTAGTGTATTACCTTGTACGAGTAGTAGACATTAGGACTCGTGGACTGGAAGTAGGGATGGCAATCAAACTCATGATCGGGGTACCCGACCGTCCTGACCCAGTCAACGCGGTGAATCCCCGCATTGACTGGGTACGAGGCGGGTATGGGTAAAACCCACAAAAAGTTTGATGGATATGTGACGGGTATGGTTTTAGCCTCCCCATACCCATACCCGCCCCATTAAGTTGAAACCTATCAATGATTGTGAAGGTAACTTAAGACAATATATAGGAGAAATGCAATTGAGTGACCACTCCAATAGTCCAATGTAGTCAAAATCGCGCTTTAAAACTTAAAAACTTACGATTTTATGTTTCTAGGTCACTAAAACGCTTCCACACAAATCTCAGTTTTTATAACTTATGTAGTTAAAAAATCAGCTTTAAAACTTACGGTTTTACGCTTCTAGATCACCAAAACATCTCTACGTAGAAACTCGCTTTTGACTACATTGGGCCACTCAATTCCAAATCTAATTCATTTATGTCAATTCTCCCTTCATTCTTTCATTTTCCCCTCTTGTTAACAAGATAATTATGTTAGTTAAGTATTACTTAGTAGATGTATTAGAGTTAGAAACTAATGATTTGGAAAATATTATACTCTATCTTATTGATTAATAGATGTTTTAGGATGATACAATTTGAATCGTATTAAGAATAATTGTATCTTTGTTGACTTAATGATATAGTAGGTTCGTTTAGCGTTATAATTAAACATTTACATGTAAAGTCTTATGGGTACCCGAAACTCACGGGTATGAGAATGGATTTGCAAAATCCTCTCCTGCATGGATATGGGGCGTGTACGGGTTTGAATATTTGAAAGAGGGGATGTAGATGGTTCAGACAAACCCGCCTCAAACCTGGCCCATTGCCATCCCTAACTGGAAGTAAAAAAGGGGGGTTGAAGCCCAAACTTATAAATGACGCCAAAATAGCTTGCTAAAGCTTATGGTGGTTCTGGCCCCATTTATGAAAAGGGTACTTTTTTTTTTCTCTAACTAATGATTTCTTGCGGGTAAATGTCACGTTTGGTCACTGGGTTTAGTAAAACGTGTCATGTTTAGTCATTGGAAAAAAATATCAATGTTGGTCACTCGAATTAGTAAAATGGTTCACATTTAGTCATTCTCCGTTAGTATCCGTTAACAACGTCAGTCAATTGCTTAAGTGTCTAACAGAAGTGCTGACTAATCCTTTTTTGACCCTCCACATTGCCAAACCCAACCCGCCATGTCACCCGACCCGCCATGTCATCTGTCCCTACACAATCCTTAAATCCAACCAACCTATGAACTGACCATCTATCCCTCTCTCTCTCTCTCTCTCTCTCTCTCTCTTCTCTTTGTCTATCCCTCTCTCCATTGATGTCGCAATTTCCCTGTAGAAAGATCGGCGGTGGCGGAGGAAGAAGAGGAGAAGAGTTGTTAATACGTTGGCAAGGTTAGCGCTGTAGCGGCCAAGAGCGACGAGAAATCTACTTCTTCCCGGCCGAACGTGCGCAATGTCGAGTCTACCCCTCGCCAGCCCACCTTTGGGGAGATGACACTCAAGGATTTCTTGGTGAAGGCAGGGGTGGTTCGGAAAGAACAATATGGCTTCGGTCCTCCTCTCTTGCCTCCTCACAACAGTACGGGATGTACCAGTCCGTCACCGTAGGCGGCGGTGCCAATTCCGGCCTCCAATTGACCAGCAAGCTATCAGTCAAATCTTTCTTCATCGACGAACACTCCAGCCTCCAATTCCTAAACTAAAAAAACTCAGATCTGTGGTGTACGTCTGCTTCGGGACCTTGGCAAACTACTCGGATCCTCAATTGAAGAAAATCGTGGCCAAGCTTGAATCCTCAGGGCGGCAATTCATGTGGGTGGTCAGGAGGGAGAACACAATGGGAGGAGGAATTGACGGCAGCGATGAACATTGGCTGCTGGTGGGATTCGAGGAGAGGATGGAATGGAAGCTGCTGACGAAGATTCTGGGGATCGGGATCGCGGTGGAGGAGGGCCGGATGATGGCGGAGAAGGGTGAGGAGGCCGCGAATATGAGGAGGAAGGTCGGCGAGCTTGGGCGAATAACAAGGAGGGCGGTGGAGGAAGGCGGGTCTTCGTATGAGGATTTTTTCAATAATAGCACCATTTAAAAAAATTACAAAAATAGCACCCAACCCACACAAATTCCAAAACTAGCATCTTATTTTCAAAACTGCACAGTCGAGGTGTCGTTTACTCAGAAATCGCATACTGAGCAAGCGATCCTCGCTAGGGCATCCCGAGAACCACCCTCTAACACAGCAGTCCCCATGCACGACGCAGTGGTCCCCAGAACCGTTGGATTAGGAGACGATCCAATGACCAACCGCACGCCGGCGTAGCGATCTACGTCAGGGATCGAAGACCGCTCGCTTGGGAAATGGTTTGCGCCTCGGGCTCCGTGAATCGCTCCCTCCAGATGCGGTTTTGGTAAGGGTAAAATTACTAAACCGCCCCTAGAGGGTGCGGTCTGAAGACTATAAATACCCCACTCTCCCTCTTCATTTTTCACACCACAACCCATTCTTCTCTCTCTCTCTCTAAAATTATCTCTCTAGCTATCCCCCTCCCCTCCCAAAAGCCTAAGAAATAGTGGTTTGTTGGTTGCGGCTAAGTCCGATATGCCATTAGAAAACATTTCTTTGGGTTTTCCTTCATAATCCGTCGAATCTCTGTCCGACTTTCGTGAAAAATGGACGAGTGGTTCCAAGAAGAGGGAGTTTATTTGAATTTCAAGCGGTACGTACTCATTTTACCAAATTTTTGTTGTTGTTGTTGTTGTTGTTGTTATAACCTTTTTAATTAATCTATGTACTAGCCTTGTTTTTATTCTCTCGAAGGTTAGGGACGACGTGGATATCTACAACCAACGGTATTATGTTGATCAAGGACCTAGTGATCCAACCGTGTTGTACGACCAACGCAACCATCGGTCAAGGGATGTTTGGAACGATCACGAGGTACATACAATTCTTCATCATTTGTCTTTCTTTTATTTTGCTAACGTACTTAGTGGAATATAAAATAAATTTGATCATTTTTAATCGTATTGGTTATTTTCAATAATTTAATCGAATACACAGCGCCACTTACTTAGACTCTTTATAAAGAGATGCATGTCTAAAGAAATGAGATTTTAAGCAATTATCATGATCCTTCCCTGGGAAAATCGGGTTTTAAGCGATCCTTGGATCTCCCATTTTTCTGTCAAAACGGCTGCATTTCTAAGAAGATGTATACCTCTTCTAAGAGTCTAAAGAGTGTTGCATTGTATTCAATTAAATTATTTAAAACAACCAATTCGATTAAATTATTTAAAATAACCAATACGATTTATGTGTATGTGTACAAAATTAATTTTTATTAATTTCAACTATTTGAATACGTATCTCTTTAAATTATTATTCATTTAAAATGTTATTTATTTTAATTAATTGAGTATGTTTGTTTTATAAAATTATGTATATATCTTGGGAAAAACCTTGAATTATTTTAAATTGTTTGTTAATAATATAATTATAATAAAATTATGGTCAAAGTTAAATCATTTATTTTAATTAATTTAGTTATTAAAAAAACTTTGACTAGTATATCATAAATAACGTTAAAATTTTCGCTAGGAGGCACACCAAATACTCGGCTACAGGGGTACGACCAATGTGCTCTCATGAAACAACGTTATCTTGCCCTTTCTCAAAAAGGCACGGTTGGTGGCGATTAGGCATTTTTCAGGCATAAAAATCGATCGTCAACTCATCAACGCATTGGTGGAGAGATGGCGAAAAGAGACATGTTGGCGATATGACCGGTTGGCAGCATTTGATCTATAGTGCTTTGGGGGTGCGAGTGCCTGTCAAGGGGAGCGTTGATGCGATGGATTGCTTAGCACCATTAAGGACCAACCAAGTGTCAATCACTTGGTTGACGAAGTGGATGAAGAGCCAGCACGATCGTACAAAAGGCATGGTGCCCCGGGAGCGGTTATGGTGATTACTACTTTTGTAGTAATCACCGTGGTTACTAAGGGTAAATTGGGTATTGAAAAATAAATTATATTAATGAATTTTTTAATAAATTACATTTTAGGTAGTTACAAAAATTAATTAAATACAATTATATCTCTTTCTCTCACTTCCGTAATCTTCAGCCAGATCTCCTTTCCATATTTTTCTCAATCTTTCTGCAAAAGAAAAAACACGAAATCACTACCAATCCATTAGACAACCACTACCACTTTGAAAAACATCAATACCATTGCAGAGATAAATCTATACCATTACACGAAAACTACCAATATAAAGAATCTATACCATTACAAAAGTCAAACAAATACCAAAACAAACAATACCACTACAACTGCGAAATCAAAACAATACCATTGCACAAATAAATTAATACCATTAAACTAAAACTACCAATACAATCAATACAACTACTATTGTGAAATCAAAACAATACCATTGCAGAAATAAATGAATACCATTATGACAAACACACTATACCATTTCATACAACAAAATAATGAACTAATACCAAAACAAAGTATACCATTTCATAAATTACTACCATTACTAAATTACCAGATCTATTCGTAGACAAATGGATAGAGAAATAGGGAGGGAAGCAGAGAGCAACAGGAGAGACGAGAGAGAGAGAGCAGCGAGAGAGATGAGAGAGAGAGAGAGCAACAAGAGAGAGAGAGAGAGCAGCGAGAGAGATAGAGAGAGAGCAACGGAAGAGAGAGCAGCGGGAGGGTACCTGATCAGAGGGGTGAGAGGCCGCTGCGGTGGCCGGCATGGAGTCATCGCCGGGGCTGGTGTAGGCGACCGACGAGATTTGTGCGACGGGAGTGGTGGAGGCGGCTACGGCGGGTTTGGCTAGAGGGAGGGTAGAACTAGGGTTTGGATAGATTATATAGAATAATCAGGCGTGGTTATATTTTCATTTCCAAAATTACCCTAAAAGAATTTTGACCGTAAGATTAAAAAAGAAGAAAAAATAGTTAATCAAATGGTATATAAAGAGGTTGCCACCGTGATTACTAAAAAACAAGTAATCACCCTAACCCATTCCATGGTGCCCCTGATCGAGGAAAGTCCAAAGGAGGTGAAGGAAAGATATGCTCGTGTCTATATCATAGGCATGATCGGAGGAGTGTTCTTCCCCAAGAAATCTAACAATTTAATTAGCTGTGGATGGCTTAAGATCCTCCTTGGTAATTGGGATGCGATGGGGGAGTTGAGCTGGGCATCCGCTTGCCTAGCTAATATCTACCACCATTTGTGTAATGCATCTCTCAAAGATGTGAGGGAGGTTGGCGGGGAAATGTTCATCGTCCAATATTGGCCTTGGGAGCATCTCCCATGGATTGCACCGGTCAAATGTCCCGACAGGGATTGGCCAATCGACAATCCCCTAAGAGGTGAAGCTTATGGTTGTAGATAAACTTCTCATACCCAATCATGATTATCATACAACAATTTTGTTTGTTATTTAGTTATAACATTTCATTATTGTCTTACTAATAAGGTGGGTTGGAGCCACAACATGCGACAACCTTTTTGAACACAAGTTGGCGGAGTATCGGAGGAGGCTAGAGCGACTTTGGGAAGGAGAGGTAACTAGAATATTTCGTAATGTTATAACTTTTTTTGATTGAGTACATGTATTTTCCAATTTCGTTTAACTTAAGTTGATCATTTCTTTTTGTAGATCATTTACAATCCATACCTTGAGAACATCGTTAATTGGCATTGCCAGCAATTCCCTGGTCATATCGGTCAATGGTGCACGAGATTCCCTCTCATTTGTCACCATACCATGGAGTGGCACTGTCGGATAGATGCCTCCGTCAGTTTGGTCGGGAGCAATGCATTCCTTTGGAGGTCCCCGAGAGTCAAAGAGCGTTTCACCACCGAGATAGTCGCCAAGGTGATCAAGATTGGCCCGTGACGTTGAAGGAATTCATCACCATGTGGGAGAACCGACAAGATTTTGAGATTTTCACTCCGAAAACTGTGGGTCGAATGGGGTATCATGACCCATATATGGATAGATATCGACAACAATTGGTTCGGTACGTGGCTTCGGAGGGTGCGGCCGATGGTGCATTGGTAAATAATTCCGTATAATCAATTAAATTTATTGCGCATTCATGGACATATCATGAGTTTTAGCTTGCTAACTTTTTTATGTGATTTAGGTTGATGGGCTCGAGCATATCAAATATATGATCCATGGTCGAGATCAACTGGTCAAGGAAGAAATGGGCTTGCTGAGGAGGATGACAAACAACCTGCTTGGGTGTATCAGAGCACGGGGTCGTGATCTTCATAGATACCCGCCCATGCCCGCACCAGTGCCACGTCCGATAGCTAGTGATGTCCCCAACCCCCACCGCCATACCGGAGAAGGGAAAACAAGAAGACTCGGGAAAGACCGAACGTGTCCGACTCACTCCGATTGAGGGGTGGAAAGTGTCGGGTCCTTTGAGTGTGACACGCGGTGGCGGTCCGAGCTACCATCAAGATCCCCACCCCAGCTCCTCCTATGATCCCCGCCCGAGCTACCATCAAGATCCCCACCCTGGCTACTCCTATGATCCCCGCCCGAGCTACTATCAAGATCCCCACCCCCAGCTCCTTCTATGATCCCCGCCCGAGCTACCATCAAGATCCCCACCAGGGCTCCCCCTATGATCCCCACCCGACATCCTACTACAATCCCCGCCAGGGCTCCTCCTACGATCCACGCCATGGCTCCTACCATGATCCCCACCCGAGCACCTACCATGATCCACGCCCGGCATCTCAACAATTCCCTCGCCCGAGCTCCTACCATGATCCCCGCCCGAGCTACCAACAAGATCACCGCCCAAGCTTCTTCAATGAACCCCCTACATCCTCGGGTACTTGGCATGATGGTTCCTCCATGACTGCACAACACTACTTAAATCTTCTTCCTCGCCCTCAGTAGCTGTGGCCTCCTACTCCTTACCGTATGAGCGTGGATGATCCCCGCCCGACCCCGGAAGAGCCTCTTCCCACGGACCAACGCCGCCACAGCACCGACGAGCAACCTAGCACGCCAAGTCGAAATCTACCACTGGCTCCACCCATGGTTACACCCGTCGGTCGTCGTACAAGGAGCAAGAAAGTGTTGCAACCCCATGAGTCACAGGGACTTCCTTGAGTGTTATTTTTAGTTTATTTAATTGAGTGTTGTTTTTAGTTTATTTTGAGTTCTATGTACTTGACTTCCTTGCTTTTGTTTTTCGTGTTAACTTAAGTTTCGATTGTCATTTTCCAAATTCCTTGATTTTAGTTTATTTCAGCGTTGATAATGTGGTTTCTGTTGAAAAAAGAAATACAAGGGATATCGAGAAAACACGCAAGTTCCAACCATCATAACTTTGACAATAGAGAAAACATACACAACAACTACCAAAAAATGATCACCGCAAACTATGTCGCATTAGCTGAGTTCCCCACATCAGGCCCCGGATTTTGCGGTCCAATCGATCCAGGACAATTTCGTTTATCATGCCCTGGTCCAGCGATTATGACATTCACCTTCAGGTCAGGATCTTGCTAAATTAGATGCTTGATAGCCGCGGCAACCACCCTGGATTTCAACTATCGATGGCCTTGGGATGTTATGGATGACACACATGTGTGTGTGTTCACCGCACGGGATATGACCCAATGGCCGTGTCTCTTGCTGTTGATGGCCCGAATCCTAACATTGCATCCCTAGTCTTGATTACGAAATTTGACTATGAGCCTCTTCATGTTAGAATGAGTTGTGTGCCATTCAAAATGCCGAGTCGTTGCTTGAGTATCAATGGCGTGTCGCACCTCCTTCTTCGAACCAAATTGTTGGCCCTTTATAAACCCAGTGAGTGGACCCCATACTGGGACCTCTGGCGGATCCATGTCGGTGTCTATACACCAATTGTCGTCTAGAATGTGATTGTCGTACGGGATAGGTACACGGTCATGAGACTCCTCATCATCATCTGAGTCTGACTCCGTGCCTGAATCATCAGCACCTTCAAGAGGGTCAGAGCTGTCTGCACTGACATTGCTCCCTTCTTCTTCATCGGAGGGGTCACTAACTAGTGTTGGCAGGGCATCTTCCATCTGATCCAGATCATTAAAGACACCTTCATCAGTTCCGTAATGGTAGTTGTGAAAACTACCACTGCCTGAGTGGAAGTTGTACTCGGGTTGGTTGGCATGGTCCCATTGGACTTCTTCTTCATATGATGGGAAAGATTGATGATGACCTTCACCTTGCTCTTGGCACTGAAAGTAGGAATGATTTCATGGTAACTTTGGTAAGGATGATCTCCATATAATTCACCTCCACCATGGATACCAGATGTTTGATCGTCTCCAGAATGACCTCCAACGCCTTCGACCGCCTCGGTGTTAACGAACATCTCGGCTTTGGAAATATTATTGGACTTCAAGAATTCGAGCATGGCATCTACTTCATCCTGAGTGGTTATGAGATGTTCCTCATGCCACAATGACCCGCCTTCTGTGTTTGGATATCGGTACACCATACGATCAACTCTTCTCGTGCCATCCATGCAAGTAACGTCAGTACACATTTGATGGAGGTCTTCAAGCATCGGTCTGGTAACGACCTTTATTTTCTGAATATTGCCACCGACGTAGGTGACCCCCTTTTCGATCTCTTCTGTGTAACCATTCCACCGTAACCCAAGCGTGAACTTTTGGAATGCCATCTGCAATAAAACCGTAATTCAGTTAATATCATAAAAATCACAATAAAAAGTAATACAAAATACACTTACGAGTTAACGTTAATCGCAAAAACAATAAAAAAAAGTAGGGTGCTACTACAGAAAATTGAAGAAGAAGAAGGAGAGGTGTGAAGAGAAGAGGTTTTCCGAGACTGCCTTTTATAGGCAAAATCATCATTGAAAAACGCAAGGGGAGGGGGCGGTTTTCATCTGCCATGCAGCCCCACGTCTGTCAACATGCTGGATGTCGGGAAAATGGGGACGACACACAAACCGCAGGGGGTGCGGTTTGTGTTTCAGCAAGGGCAAAACCGCATGTTGAGGATGCGGTTTATGTTGGAGAAACAGAACCGCAGACTGAACAAGCGGTTCTGCTAGGTCAACCTACGAACCACATGGACAAGATGCTCTTCTGTTAGGTCAGCCTAATAACCGCTCCACCATGCTACAGTTTTGGCCCATAAATGCAAACCGCTCCCTCAGGATGCAGTTTGCATGTAAACCGCACAACCGAGGTGTGGTTTGAAAAAAGGGTGCTATTTTTGGAATTTGTGTGGTCTGGGTGCTATTTTTGTATTTTTTTTCAAATGGTGCTATTTATAGAAAAATCCCCTTCGTATGGTAATATCAGTGCTTTGATCGGAAAGCTAAAGGGGGACCTTCGCCGAAGGGAAAAGTGAATCACATCTGGATTTTTCTTTCCTCAAGAGTCAAGATAAAAGATCGGCGGGGTTAAGGGGAGAGAGGGACATGGCGGGACTTTCGCCGAAGGGAAAAGTGAATCAGATCTAGATTTTTCTTTCTTCAAGAGTCAAGATAAAAGATCGGCGGGGTTAAGGGGAGAGAGGGACATGCAAAGAGGAGAGAGAGGGTTAGAGGGGTGGGTTCATAGGTTGGTTGGGATTAAGGATTGGGTTGGTAAAGATGATGTGACGAGGCGGGTTTGGTGATGTGGCGAGTTAAAAAAGGGTGAGCCAGTACTTCTGTTAGCCACTTAAGCAATTGACTGACAGTGTTAACGAAGACTAACGGAGAGTGACTTAATAATTCGAGTGACCAATATTGATATTAATTTTTTTCCAATGACTAAAAATGACACATTTAATAAACACAATGACCAAACGTGGCATTTACTGTAACACTCCGACATTTTGGTTTATGTTCGACCAATAATCGGGTTAGTTAGCAATTGGGTAAGGTAATACCCATTACTAATTGTCGGTTTAATTTTAGTTTATCCTAATCAAGGATTAGTGAATGTTAATTAATTAAATAAATAAAATGAAAACCTACCGTTACCCTCTCTCACATTATTCTCCCGAACGGTTCTCTCTCTCAACAACCAAATTAAGCACACCCGTTACTCTCAAATCCCATAGTAATTGACCCTAATTGACCCCTTCTCCTCCCTAAATATTCCCCCAACAACAACAACAGAAGGGAAGGAGAAAGAAGGAACACTAGTAGCGCTCCCCATCCCTCTCGTCCGACCTCTTCCTGTTGCCGGCAAGCGAGCAGTCCGGGCACCTCCGTCTATCGTTGTCGTGTTCATTCCTGGGGAAACCAAAGACGAGACGACAAGGATTGTGATGAGAGACTACTTTCACAATTTGGGCGATTAGAGGAACAGGGACCTCATGGCCTGGTGATTTAGTCGTATCATTATCAAGCGTACGGGGTCATGTGCGGTCCGGGTCGAGGTTGATACCCACGATGATAAGTCCGAGCGGTGACTGAAGAGGCGACCCGTGGGAAAGTCGGAACGTTGGTGAAACAAAGACTGGCCGTTACTACGGTGGCCGACGGTGGTGGTGATGGCACTGGGGCTGAATCGATCCTCAAGGACGATGATGGTGAAATGACAGAGCAGGTGGATTTGGCTATGGGTAGCGGTGGCGACTTGGACGGGGAACGATGATAAAAATGGAAGAGAGTTTGGATCGTGGCGGCTGAGGCAAAGGATGACATGAATGAGGATCGTCCATGAACTAAAAGATAGCTCGGGCGTTTATGTCTGGCTGGCACGAAGGCTTTTTGTTGGGAGGACCTACGTCGAGTGGCAAGAAGTATTGATCGACAAGGTAAGGGTCTCCCTAGCTCTCCAATTTCAGTAATGGCGTTGATGGTCATATCTAATCTAATGGCATTAGATCCTGCATGAACGTAAAGGAGTGGAAAGTGGTGAATTGTATGTACATGTGTCCATATATATAAATACTATTTAGATGGGTAAGATGGCTACACGTATTTCTCAAGCATGGAAGGGACGTGTCCACTAATTGCAATTGGAATGTCTTTGACATATTAGCTTAGATTCCAAGTGTTGCAATTAGATAAATGTTGGGAAGCTTGTATGACGCTGATGCATCAGCAGCTAAGCGTGTTCTAAATTGATTCACCAGGAATCGTCGACGAGAAGGGAGCTCTAATTAGAGTCAAAGCTAGCTTGGACGTGTCAAGTAGTGGTGGAAACCTATGGTCTAACTATCGAGCGATTAGTCTATAGTTCGATTCAAGTCAATCGGCTGGAAAATCACGGTGAGTGTAAAGGGGGTAAAATCTCCGTCGAGATCTTTTAGTTTATGCCTTTTTAATTCAGTTATGTTATTTGTTATTTTCAAGTAAGCGCGATTATGTGTGTGAGGCATCACACCGCCTATAAGGGTGGAGGCACGCGTTGTGCTATTTATGTGATGTATGATTGATGGTAATTGAACCCCCGGGCGGTTGGGCCACTACTGGACGCGGTAGATGGTTGGGTCACTACTGGACGGCGATACGTAACGCAGTAGTTGACCGGGCATGGACTGGACGGCGATACGTAACGCAGTACCATTGCCTTGAGGATAGGGACACCGGACGGCGATACGTAACGCGTAGGGATGGCAATGGGGCGGGTTTGGGGCGGGTTTACCTAAACCATCCCCATCCCCATCTTCAAATACTCAAACCCATACCCGCCACATAACCATGCGGGGGAATGTTTTGCAAACCCATCCCCATATCCGTGGATTTCTTCGAGTACCCATGGGTAATACCCGTCTCGTACATCCAACATTATACTACCTAAAACTTACAAGAAAAGTTTTAATTATAACCCTAAACAAACCTATTATATCATGAAGTCAACAAAACACGGTCATTATCAAAATACGGTTCAAAGAATATGATCCTAAAACATCCATTAATACATAATATAGACTACAATATTTTTTAAATTATTATGCTCTAACTCTTGATACATTTACTAAGTAATAATTAACTAACATAATCTTGTTGACAAGGGGGAAAGTGAAAGAGTGAAGGAGAATTGAGGGAAATGAATTAGGTTTTGATTAAGGTGGTTACTCAATTGCATTTCTACTATTTATTTTCTCGAGTTATCATCATCATCATCATTGATAGATTACAATTTAATCCACATATTTTTTGAAATGTGAAGAAATTCTCTTGGTGGGGCGGGTATGGGTATGGGTATGGGGCGGGGGAGGCTAAAACCATACCCATCAAACTCTTTACGGGTTTTACACATACCCGCCCCATACCCGCCCCATACCCGGTCAAAGCGGGGATTCCCCGCATTGACTAGGTCGGAGGCGGTCGGGTACCCGCGGCCATGGGTTTTATTGCCATCCCTAGTAACGTGGTGATTCCCTAGTAATAAGTATATAAGTTAAGGTAGTAGTAGAGAACTTCTATGATTTAAGGATAAAAGTTGAGAACCTCTATGAGTTAAAGTTGAAATGAGTTATCAAGGATGAAAGTGAGAACGACTTTCATCTAAGGGAAAGGAAACGCTAATAACGTGTTTTAGTAAGGAGGTTGCTTCGGGCAAGACCTTAGGAAGTAACGACGAGACTGACCCCTTCTTACTCACCAGGTTGAGGAAGGGTTAGCAGAGGTGGATTCCGAGAAGAAGTAAGACGAGGCGAGCTGTCACACCAGCATGGACGAGACCTCAGGGAATCAGCAAGGAGTTAGTGCCAAAGTTAGTTTAGTTATTTTGTCCATGATTATGAGTTTATGTACTGGAGATTCAAGGTTCAAGATTCTGTGTTAAGTTGTTTTAAGTGTTTGAGATTGAGATTTGCCCAAGTGTTGGGGCTTTTCGTTTAAAATTCTTAAATAATGTCAGTTTGTCTATTTTAAAATGTGGTTGGGTTGCTCCGGAGTAACCGGTTTTCGGTTTGAGTTATGGTTTGGTTTTTGAAAAAAAGAGTCGGGACGTTTCATTTACCTGATTTCTTGCTTTGGTTTCAAGCAAAATACTCTGTTCTGAGACGTTTTCTCCAGGAAACCTCTTCAAACCATAACATATTGCCCCATAAATTGATGACCAAGGGCTCAGTTTCACCACAATTTTTATCGAGGGGATAATCTACCTAGTAACTCCAGAACTCAGAAAATGTGTAAAAGTTTGATGGTAGAAACAATGACAAAATTGGCAGCTTAGCAATTTTGCACTCTAAGTCGTCGTTTTTAGTGAATAGGTTGAATCTTCTATAAACTTATGTCTTATTCTCTATCCTCATGAGTGTCTAGCTCATTAAGTTGTATACTTTTTTTATTCTTAATATATACTAGTGAAGGCTGGGCCGCGCTCTGCTGCGGCCTAAGATTGATTTTGTTGGAACATTATTGTCCTTAGCGACCAGCCCGTGACATGGATCCCTCAATTTCATGTAATATGGCCATCATCAAATTTTATGAACTTTCAGAGTAATTAGACACAAAAACAGTCATATATTTGGTAACTCGACATTTTTTTTTTAACTGCGGCTTTGCGGATTCCAATTGTATAGTTATTTGCTCCCCGTCTCTATTTTTTTAAGGGCAATGGGGCAATTGGGCAAAGTGCATAAGAAGGAAAAATTATCCTCGCTATAAAGGTGACAAAACAACTAAAGACATCTAATTCACGCATTTTTGTGTTATTCACACAATTTGGTGCTTATTCACGTAATATTATACGCATTCACGTAAGAGTGTAATTTATTCACGTAAATGGAAATTCGAACTTTTCTCCCTAATAATTTGCATTGGCTATATTTTATGGAATTAAATTGGATCTACAATTAATCAGTTAAAATGTGTTGCATTGATCATAACCAATGTAGTCAAAAGCGAGTTTCTACGTAGAAACGTTTTGGTGATCTAGAAGCGTAAAATTGTAAGTTTTTATGTTTTAAAGTAGAGTTTTCAACTACATAAGTTATAAAAACTGAGATTTTGTGTAGAAGCGTTTTAGTGACCTAGAAACGTAAAAAAAAAATTAAGTTTTAAACCGTGATTTTGACTACATTGATCATAATCTACATAATGACATTCATTTTGATATATTTCAAAGTTTAAATTATGATTTTACAATCACACAAATAAATAACAATATGCAAGAATAAACACCAGGTTGCATGACTAAATAGTATTGATTGCGTGAATAATCAACGCTCTTACGTGAATAATAATAACGCCAATATGGCATGAATAAGCTCAAATTTACATGAAAAATAAATAAATAAATGAATGAATTAGGTGTTGTCTCTAAAATTCTAAGAGAGTGGGCTTAGGTAACCAATTCGTGGAGTGGGAGCAAAAGCAGTAGCGAGAGCGTGAGAGCATCTATTTTTAAAAGTTGTATGAAAGCGTTAATATTATATTATTTCTTTATTATTCTGATATTTGTTTTTATCTATAAGTAATGTTGGTAGAAAAAATTTCAAAGCTACCAATTAGCACATTGATTTTAGTTTTTACCAAATTAATATGTTCGAAACTCGGTGATAACATATAATAGTCAAAATAAGAAAGAAAACATAATCATTGATTTTGGTATATAAAAAATTAAAAATATAATCTTTCCCCTCTTTTTCGTTAACAGCATACCACCACCACCTTTGATGAGACTTAGCCACGTGTGCCTGCGAGTTAGCCAAACAAATGACAGCCATGCACTTTAGCATAACTCTTATGCTACAGTAACCCTCATGTAACTTTAATTAGTATTAAGATAGTAATTAATTATTTTTTCCTTGTTATGTTTATTGCCTTGGATTATACTTATATATGTGTTCATGTGGATTGATTTCTTGTTGTGTTTATTGCCTTGGATTATACTTCTATATGTATTCATGTGGATTGATTGTAACAAGGATATTTATGTGATTGATTGCACAACATTGGCAATACATAGTTTGATTGTTAACAGATGTAAAGTGCAAAGTGCAAACGTGATAACATGATTGATTCGCTTCCCACTTGCACCTTAGTCCATCTCCAAATGAGACATCGACCAGTAGATTGTAGGATATTGGAGCATAATAAGTATAGGAATCTGAATTCCCTCAATCACCTATATATATTATTTGTCGTGCTAATACATATTTAGGAAACTATAGAGGAAGCTTTGTTTATACAATGCCTCCTACTGTCTTTTCCTTGTCCTTTAAAGTAATTTCCATTTATGCACTCTTTATTTTTTTAAAAAACTTTCCAAAATCAAGGCTCCTCAACCTCAACAAAGATTTTCTAAAATAACAACTCTTTTTTTTTTTATCATAACCTGCGCAGAGCTTTATTAAACAATGGAGGTTGTTACATCATCGAGCTTAAGCTGATCAAACAAATAAATCGGTGGCCGGTCAAACCAGACCTCTGCCTCCCCCCATCTCGTCTCCGCGTGTGCCATGATGTGAGCCGCCCCATTTGCTTCACGGTGGACGTGTCGCACAGATCCTGGGGCTTCATCTCCCAAAATACTTCTGATATTTCGACAAACCACACCCAGCTCCGTCAGATTCGCATCAGCCCCCATGATTGCATTGACCACAATTAGGCTATCCAATTCCAGTGAAGGACGACTAAGATGATGTTGGCGGACAAGTTGTAAGCCAAACTCAGCAGCCAAGGCTTCACCCATCTCCGGCGCCACAACCCCTCTAATCTTCTTTGCCGCAGCTAAAACGAATTGCCCATTGTGATCGCGAATCACAACACCCAGACCTGTACCATTTCCGAAGAAACCAACATCAGTATTAACTTTAATCCTCCCTTCCTCCGGCCTGGTCCAGCGTCGCACTCCTTGGGGGGGTTGCCCGACTTCATTTTCCAGTTGTTTCAGCCGATACTCATCAAGAATTGCCCTTGCTCGCGGGATAATCTCTCCCTCCACCATCTTCTCGCCGTTGAAGCAATGAGCATTGCGCTCCCTCCACAGCATCCATAGTACCATGGCCCAGTCTGCAAACACCTCCTCTGTCACACTCTCCCCCACCTTTGCAACCCAATTCATGCATTCACGTCCGCCCCTAAGCATAAAACAATCGCTTACATGAGAGACCCTCCAGAGTCTACTCGCCCATGCACAGTCGAAGAAGAGGTGTGTCTGAGTTTCTTTCAGATTGCAAAAAGGGCAAGCATCGCCCCTCCTCGTACTTCGTACACTAACATGATCGCCTGTAGCTAGGGGGAAAAAAAACCCCGAGATAATACTATTCTATTTACCTAGCAGGTATAAGATAGTCATTGTATAGCGGATCAACTACCCTAGATTACTGATAATGCACCAATATCATTGATAGCATGCAAGTTGATAAGATTCATACAAGTTACTTAGCTTGGTGATCTAAAAGTATATCCTAGGCGCGCCGTTTCCCATCAACCAAAGATGCTAAGATAGTCATTGTAAAGACTTAAATAAACGGTGTAGTTTCTCATCAATGATCAACCCATTATGTAAATCAAACAAAGCATCATAGAACATCATACATGTGCAATTTCTCATCAACATATATGACATCAAATTGAAACAATCAAGACAACAAACCATATGAAAGATAAAATACAATATGGGTAATATACAAATAAAATATGTATGGGTAATTACGTATTCTCTAAATTAATGGTATGTTTAATAGTACTTCAATTTTTATAAAATAAATTATTTTAAAAATAAATTCTTATGTTAGTAATTTAATTCATTAAATATGAATATTAAACTTCTTATACGGGTTTCATGCATGTTTAGTATGAGAGCCATCAAATGAACGCAAAAAATGAAACGATAATAATACGAACGCGAAAGTTTTAAACGAATAAAATACGTATACTAACTATGTTGCTAACTAATAGCCATTGGACTTAATAGGCACACTCCATTTCCGATGATAGTTTGATCAAATTCCGAATAGACAGACTCGTTTCACTGCGGTCTAGCTGTTGGACATGTCGTACGGACAACTCATTTAGTACGATACTGTCCGCTTTGGGTCAAACCCGCATGGTTTTACTTTTGGGTGTCCTCCCAAAAATGCCTCGTACTAATTGGGCTAGGTGGACACTAATATACAATGATCCCTTCCCATGTATTGCCTGTGTGGTACTTGGATTGTCCAATAACAATCATCCCCTCAAGACAAGGACCACGAACTTCGTGTCATCACTTCATCGATAATCTTAATCCACCAAACTAGATGTAGATCACCTTTGATCTACCAGACAGACGCGAACACCCCTTGATCTGGCAAACAAATGTGGATATCTACTGAATCTATCAAATAGACGCGGATCTCAATTTCGTAAGTCACCGGCCACACTAATATAGAAAGGTCCCTTTCTTTGTTTATCAATTTGGTACTTGAATTGTCCCAACTAGTCGAGAAAATCAAAGGGACATTGTTGTTATATTGATAGAGATTATGGGGAAACTTTAGATGGTTAAACCGGATCGAGGACGAGAAGCAGACAGGAAGAGTGGAAGAATATAGGTGGGGACTGGGGGATCAGTGAATAATCTATTTGGTCTTTGTCTTGGATGCATCTAATCTGTGTTGAGATTCGTCTGCATATACGTCGAGTTGATGCGACGACGTTGTAATCAAAGACCGATCAAACAAGACATAAAAAGAGTGCACCAAAATTCGCCGTCCTTATTCCCTTAGACTTGTTTCCTTCGATAAATAATGAAATTCAAAAGACGTGCTAAATTCTCTCAGTTTCACCATTAAAAAAGTGTAGCTTAGCTAGCTAATTAATTAAGCGCGACAACAACAACACTTCCGCAGAATGAATGATTGAACGTCTGCCTATCTTGTTTATTTTATTTATGCACAACTTTTTAAATACTATTCCCCTGCATCATATCCGTATTATGCCAGCACTACTTTCACTAACTGCGTAACCACTAAAATAAACAACAGCTAGATCAAGTGTATAAAGTTATAAAGCGAACAGCTAGCTAGATCCATAATGGATTACAAATCATCAACGAATTTGTAAACGAACAAATGAGCGGTTCAATCGTAACTTGTTCAACAATCTCGCGTGCACTATAAAAATCACTCAATTCAAATACGAGATTCTTCTTAGATGAATTTTCAGCATTAATGTACTACCACTACAACTTTAACGGTTGTAGTAAACCTGTAGAACATAATTTTTTTTTTTTTTTGCTTACAAGGGAGGCGAGACACGCCACAGAAGGAGAAAAAAGGGGGGAGAGGGGATTACATAGTAGAGGAGGTAGTCACAGGGCTCACAACGTTCCTAGGGAAGGTCTGCCCTCTGATGTCATCACTAATAATAGTACTTAGCCCTTGGGGAGGTAAGGCCAACTCACACTTCCCATAGGGATAGACGAGACTGTGCTTCGAGAGCCAGTCCGCGACTCTATTCCCTTCGCGGTAAGTGTGGACTAGTTTTACCACCCAATCTTGAGCTAGTTTCCGTCTGATCGCAGTCAACAGAGTTGCATGAGGATGAATCGGGTCATTTCTTTTCTCAATAAGTTGCAGTGCCAGCTGAGAGTCAGATTCCAAGATGATGGTCCTGCTGCCAACCTGCCAAGCTACCCCCAGCCCATGGTAGATGCCCCACAGCTCCGCCTGAATCGCCGAGCAAGTACCGAGGTTGACGACGAAGCCTTTGATCCAGTGCCCAAGGTGATCTCTCAAGACTCCACCTGCGCCTGCCGGTCCCTGAGTCCCATTAGCAGCACCATCAACATTAATCTTTGTCCAACCCGCCGGAGGGGGAGTCCATCCAACATCTCTGAGCGTGCGGTGAGCCGGGGCCGAAACGCGTCCGAGGATGTCCATCGGAGCCACCCAGGCTTTGTGCCACAAGTTCGCCTTAATCTTGATAGCTTGAGTAAGAGAGGGAGGCGAGAGAGTCTTGTCACTCCCTTTGAAGACGCCCTCATTCCTGTTCTTCCACAAACTCCAAATGGCAATGCTGAAGAAAGCTTTCCAAGGGGTCTCTATTCCCGGCATCTCTTCTATCTGCAGGTTTTCCGTCAACCACTGTCTGAGCTGCATACTGAAGAACTCGCCTTGCCTCCCGGTGGGGACGGTGCGCGCCCAGAAGAAAGCTGCAGGGGGGCAGTCTCTGAAGATGTGTAGGCTGGTCTCCTCTTGAGTCTGGCACCTGAAACAGAAAGGAGAGGAAGTAAGTTTCCTTTTAACCCGATGCACGTTACAGCTCACCTTATCATTGGCTACCAGCCACATAAAACATCGGACTCTCTCCAGAACTGGGAGGTTCCAGATATTCTTCCACAAGCTATTCGAGTCGCTGCCCATGGGCTGCTGCGTGAGCTGAAAAGCACTCTTGGCAGAGAAATTGCCATCTGAGGTGGGATGCCAAAAAAGGACGTCGTTCACTCCCGTCAGAGGATCGACCGCCCGGGCCGTGATTTTATGGACCACCCTCTCCTGGAGGAAGTCCTCAAATTTCTCGGTTAACCAGGTTCCCTCCTCATCAACATAGTCAGCGACCATGGCGTTCATCTCCTCCTCCGGAATTTGACTGGTGGCAACATCCTTGAGAGGAACCTGCAAAATCCAAACATCAGACCAGAAGTGGGTGAGATTTCCTCTATGGACATTCCAACCACAGCCTTTTTTCAGAAGATCTCCAGCTTTGGATAAGCTATTCCAGGTAAAGGAACTTCCCTTTAACGTTTTAATGATGTCGAGATTTTCCCTTCCCTTGTCGTACTTAGAACGCATTAGCTGCGCCCATAACGTCTCTTTCTCTGTAATGAGTCTCCACCCGCACTTAGCAAGCATCGCCAGATTGACATCTCTCGCAGGAGGGATTCCGAGACCACCCTTGTCCTTCGGACGGGTCACCTGCTGCCATCCCACAAGGTGGAGTTTCTTTTTCTCCTCTGAATCTCCCCAGAGGAACCCCCGATTAATTCTGTCGAGCGACTTGCAGATAGTTTTGGGCAAAAGTTCCACCTGCATAGGATACACAGGAATGGACGCAGTAACAGATTTAACAAGAGTCATTCGGGCGGCAAAAGAGAGATGCTTAGCTTTCCACGGTGCAAGTTTCCTTTGGATTTTGAGAAGGAGATCCTGATATCTGCCCCGGGTCACTCTGCCATGAATTGCCATCACCCCGAGGTATCTCCCAAGGTCCACCGTAAGTGGGATCTCCATGCGCGCACTCAGAGCTCTCGCCTGTCTTCTGCGGATGTTCGCGGAGACGAACATGGCTGACTTATGAAAGTTCACTCTCTGCCCAGAGCTGCTGCAAAAGTCGTCCAAACACTGCTTGATGATTCTGATCTGGGGCCCCTCTGCTTCTGCAAACAAAACAAGATCATCTGCAAAAAACAGGTGAGAGAGGGGCGGGCCGTCTTTGGACAGCTTAAGCGGACGCCAAAGCTTATCCTGGACAGCCCGATCTATCCTGTGGGACAAGCGTTCCATACACAAAACAAAGAGGTAAGGGGAAAGAGGGTCTCCCTGCCGGACCCCTCTGGAAGGGGTGATGGGTTGAGACAGCTCGCCATTCCAGAGAAGGCGCATTCTGTTATGCTCCACGCAGTACATGATGCACCCTATCCAGGAGCTGGGGAGGCCTATTTCCTTTAGGGTGTCCCTCAGAAAGTCCCACCTCAGACGATCATACGCTTTCTCGAGGTCGATCTTCATCACTAAACCTCCCTTCTTCCCTTTCTTCTTTCGAAGGGTGTGTAGAACCTCCTGCAGCACTATGATATTGTCGGTCGTTTGCCGCCCCGGGATGAAGCTGCTTTGCCGCGGGGAAACCAGCTTCCTCATGATCGGTTTCAGCCTGTTGGTAATTTCCTTCGTGATCGCTTTCAGGCAGACATTATTTTTTTTTTTTTGTCCAAAGTAGCGGTAACAGTCAGTCATAAAGCGAAGAAAGTAAAGCGCGGGAGTCGACTAATCGCCGAGCTCCCGATGAAAGGGCTTTTTGTGCCACAAAATGGGCGGCCCTGTTAAGTCGACGAGAGACAAAACAAAACGAAATAGAGCTGAATTGTGACGCCAATGCCATTGCTTCTTCGAGAATCGCCCCACTCCGATCATGAGCCAAGTTACGCCGCACCATCCGTTGAATCAGTTGTTGAGAGTCCCCATGCAATTTGACATACACAAAATCATGTGATAAACACCATTGTAAAGCATCTCGGAGAGCTAAACATTCCATGGTAAAAGGATCAGAAATTCCATCGTAGGCCTTGCCAAAAGCAAAGAGTATCGTACCTGTCACTTGGAACCCCACAAAGCCAATGCTGCCACCACGATTTCGCTGAGCCGCGCCGTCAAACCAAACGTGAATGATGTCCTGGCCAGCAGCTTCACTTGTCAAGCTACTGTGTCCACGCCCCCCTGCTAGTGCCGAGGAAGCCTGTCCCTGGCCATTTCGGGTTGGCGGCGGCCTCAAGTTCTCCGCCTCCCTCCATTCGGCCACCTGATGTTGCAGCTGTCGAAATAGGGCTGAAGGTAAGTACTGAATGAAGGCATGTACAGCCCAACATCTAGCCTTCCAAATTCTCCACAGAATAAACACTATGTTTGCAATCTCAGTTTTGGAAAGGTTCATCTCAAAGAACACATGCTGCCATGCTGCATCAGGAGCCAACCCGCCAAGATGTGATCGCAAATCTTCCTGCCCAGCCAGTCTCCACAAGCCTTTGGCTACCCTGCAATCAAAAACGAAATGTGGAAAAGACTCCGATTCCGCATCACAAATCGGGCAGATCGTATCCGAAACCAGAGTCTTCGCAAATAACACAGTTTTTAGGGGTAGAAAACCACGAACAACCCGCCAGAAGAAGAACTTCAGCTTAGGCGGTAAAGGGAGGCTCCAAAGAGTTTTCCAAAACCTCTCACCAAAAGGAAGAATCGGGGGTGGATGAAGGGTATTGAGTTCATTGGACAATACATGATATCCTGTCTTTATAGTATACAATCCAGAGGGTGAGTAATGCCAAATCAATTTGTCATTCAATCGGGAAGTGGGTAAAGGAATAGAGAGTATAAGAGTAACACATTCCGGAGTGAACAACGCATCCAGTAGTTCCCTATCCCACCTGACCGGGTTAGAACAAATAAGGCCAGAAACGAGTAGGGGACAAGGGGGCGAACCTGGCTTCAACAATGGACAGGAAGGAGGTGCTGATGGCAGCCATATATCCTGTAGAACCCGGATCCGGGATCCATCCCCCACCTGCCACCGAAGCCCCCGCTTGAGTAAAGCTTTACCTTCCAAGAGACCTTGCCATGCCCACGAAGGGCGCGAACCTGCTGTTGCTTCCAGAAAATCAGTGTTCGGATGGTAACGGGCTTTGTATATACGAGCCAACTGGCTGGAAGGATTGAGGAATATCCTCCAGGCCTGCTTGGCCAGCAGAGCAACATTGAACCGGTTGAAGTCCCGGAACCCGAGTCCACCACGGAACTTGCTCTGGCAGAGTGCACTCCACGCTACCCAATGGATACCCCTTTCCTTATCTTGTCCTGCCCACCAAAATCTTGAGAGCTGTCCATTGCAGCGACGGCAAGTTTCTTGGGGAAGTCGGAACGCGGACATGGCATAAATCGGACCGGCAGCGCCTATGGCTTTGATCACAACTTCTTTTCCTGCCAAGGATAGTGCCTTCGTTGTCCAATTCCGAACCCGAGCAGCCAGGTCTTCTTCAATGAACTGAAATGTCATTGACTTGGAACGACTAACCTGAGAGGGCAGCCCTAAGTATTTGTCTTCAGCCTGCAAAACACTTACCCCGAGGAAGGAGCTAATAGCTTGTAGCTCCAGGTCAGTAACATTACCACTCACACAGACCGCCGATTTATGCAAATTAACCCGCTGACCACTAACTAATTCATACTCGGCAAAGATATGAAGCAAGCTATCACATTCCGGAATCGATGCACGAAGGAATAGGTATGTGTCATCGGCGAAGAACAAATGAGACAGAGGGGGAGCTGACCTGTGAATGTGTAGCTCATGGAGGGATGTCGCTGCAACCGCTTGGGTGATCTTTGCAGCAAAGCCTTCCGTGTAGATGGCAAAGAGCAATGGCGACAGTGGATCCCCCTGGCGTATGCCTCGCTGAGGCTGGAAATAGCCGTACTGGGCCCCATTCAGAAGAACTGAGAAATGAACAGTTGTTACACAAGCTTTTATCCACTTCATCCACTGCTCGCAGAAGCCAAAAGCCTGCATAATGTGAAACAGGAATGCCCATTCCACACGGTCATACGCCTTCTCCATATCCAGCTTCAAAGCCATCCATTTGTCATGACCCCGAGTCTTGGTCTTCAGGAACTGCATCACTTCTTGACCCAAAAGAATATTATCAGTGATGCATCGACCTTTGACAAACCCGTTTTGAAAAGGGCTAACAATCAGTGGTAAAATGATACTGAGTCGAGACGACAAAATTTTGGCAATTATTTTGTACAAAACCTGGCACAGGCCGATCGGCCGCATTTGTCTCATCGAATCAGCATTAGCTACCTTCGGTAAGAGTGTGAGCAGGGTATGGTTGACACTATGTAATAGCCTGCCTGACTGAAAAAAGGAAAGTACGGCATCCGAGACATCCTCACCGACTTCGTTCCAGAACCTTTGGTAAAAGGCAGCCGTGAATCCGTCAGAACCCGGAGATTGTCCATGACCAATGGCGAAGATGGCCTGCTTGATTTCACTCCGAGAGACCTGCATTGTAAGCATCTCATTCATGGCAGTAGAAACCTTTAATGGAAGGTTCAGGCTTTGCACAAATTCAGAAGGGTCAGCACCATTAGAGGTAAATAGAGATTCAAAGTATGAAACAGAGATACCCCCCTTAGCTGGCTCGGCTGAATGCACTTCCCCCTGGTCATCACTTAGCCTTGGGATGAAATTTGTCCGCCGGCGTCGCATTGTCGTCACATGGAAATAGTTGGTGTTCGCATCCCCCCCTTGAAGCCACTGATTTCTAGACTTTTGCTTCCAGTATAATTCTTCCTGCCGGTAAGCCTCCCCAAGTTGTGTCTCCAGTTGGCCGATGTGCGTCCAATCGAGGGCTGGAGCTTCCCTGGCCATGTCAATGTCTCCCCTGAGTTCCCGGATGCGGCGAGCAGAGTTCGAGGTCCCTGCCTTGGCCCAGGTCAGCAGCTGATGCCGGGTGTTCTTGAGCCGTGATTGGACTTTGAAAAGAGGCGTCCCAGCAACTGGTTGGGCCCACGCCTCTCGCACTAAGTCTGGAACAGCCGGGTTTGAATTCCAGCGGTAATCATAGTGGAATCTCCGGCAGTGGCGCCCCGTCGTTTGCACAAACTTCACTAATAACATTCGATGATCAGATCCCCTGTCAGATAGATGCTCAACCTGAATATCTGGCCATAGAGAAAACACAACGTTATTACCCAAACATCTATCAAGACGAGATTGGATATGATCACCGTTTGATTGACGGTTGGTCCACGTAAACGCCGGGCCAACAAATCCTAAGTCCTGAAGGCCTCCTGCATCCAGAAATAGATTAAGATGTGCGAGAGCGGCAGGGGAAGGGGGTCGCCCACCTTGCTTCTCAACACTGGACAGCAGACAGTTAAAATCTCCTAGTACTAGTACAGGGTCCTCATACGACGCAACAAGGAATGAGATTTCATTTAATTGAAACTGACGATGGGCTGCATCACAATGTAAATGAACAAAAACTACAGCAAACCTCCCTAGAGAAGGGTGTTCACATTCTACAAATAAGAAACCAAATGCCTCTACTGCAATTGACACAATAAGATTAGACGACCAGGCAAGAGCTAAGCCACTGCCATTCCTAGCGACACTATGTACACGTTCCTCTGGGAAGCCAAGGAAGCCGAGTTGCTGAACCACGAAGTCATCTTCATTCCTTGTTTCGCTCAAACAAACTAGAAACGGAGATTCTTTGAGCAGAGTCTCCTTGAGGGTTGGAATTTTCAGGGGAGCACCCAATCCCCTGCAATTCCAAGCCAAGATCGTCATGGGATATGCTGGGACCGATTATGGCCGGCTGCCTCCACCATAGAGAATTCGTGATCGCCCGCCTGGATTTGCATTCCTAGACGAGCCTTCTTGGATACTGGTTCCCCACCATCTTCCACCAAAGCTTTTCCTGGAAGATCAACCACCAATGGACATCCTTCCTGTGCAGCAGGGCAGGCCGAGAGGCTTAAATGGCCCAGTTTAGAGGTCAACCCCAATTGTACAGGAACAAGCTGCCTACCACCACCGTCAGCCACGGCAGTAGTCTTGTCCTTGGCCTCCGGAGCGACCATCGATGACCCGCCAGGTCGGTTTCCGGCCAGTGTCCAAACACATCGCTTGCGCCGACGTGCCAAGGTGCCCTCGTTCACCCTCGGACCGAACTCCCTTGCAATCAACCATTTGCCATACCGAGGTTCCTGTCTGGCCAACTCGTCCTTCCGGGGACAGAACCTGCTCACATGGCCAACAACACCGCAAAGAAAGCAAAAATGAGGGAGGGACTCATATTTCACCTTTGCCTTGAATTGGCCCTTTGATGAGTCTTCATGGGCGGCAGTGATCTCATCCGGAAGAGGCCGTTGAAGGTCCAGAGTGACCCTGGCCCTGATGTACAGCCCCCCAGACGAGGCAGACCGGTGAATGGTCGCCGGATCAGATGGACCGAGGGCCTCCCCGAGTCTCGTCCCGAGACGCTCAGTACAGCAGTAAAAGGGGACGCCCCAGACCTGAATTACCATAGGCACCTGGACCAGCACCGCCGCCAGTTCCGCGGTCGGAGTTTCCCACTGCCGGGTGTGGATAAGGAACTTCTCGAAGACCCACGGCGATCCAGAGCGGATTCTCCGAGCAGTTGCAGCATCGGGGAAAACGAATTGAAGCAAATCCCATTCCACCATTGCGACCGAGAAGTCGCATTTCCAGACCCGGCCGGCAATAGAGCGCAGCACCGAGATAGATGGAACCGGTCCACAAAGCCTGCCAATGAGAGTTTGGTCAAGGCGCTGAGCCCCCACAGCCACATCTGCGTCGTTAAATTGCACAACCGCCATGGGAAAGGGAAAAGGGGAAATCAAGGGTTCCGCGATTGCGATTGAAATGGAAAGGCCCCAGGTAGCAGATACGCAGATGGAGAGTCGGGGGATGATGAGGCCCCCTTTTATCCTGCAATCGCTGTCAAGCGGCCGAGAACGGCGGGGCACGATGGCGGTTATCGCCATCACCATTGTCGCACGAAGGCGAATACCCAACCACTCGCCCGACGTGGGGAGAGAGGAGGGAGAACACTCTTTTTTTTTTTTTTCCCCCACGGGTTACAGAAGACCGAAGCCTGGAAGCTTCAGGCAGACATTATTTAGAGAAATGGGTCTGAGCTGAGACGCCATCTCCGGGTGCTCCACTTTCGGAATGAGGACCACAGTCGAATCAGTGACATTATCCGGAAGACCACCTGCAATAAAAAATTTCATGGCCATGTTAATCAAGGATTTGCCCACAATCCTCCACTCCCGCTGGTAGAAGGCAGCATGAAAACCATCTGGGCCCGGAGCTTGGAACGGTTTCATCTCATGAATAGCCCGATGGATATCCTCTGCTTTGAACGGTCTCAGAAGAGCAACAAGGTCCTCCTGGTTAAGGCGGGGGAAAACTCCTCTGGGCATGAGGTCTTCATAATTGTGGTTATCCTGCACAAAAAGCGAAGCAAACACATTAAAAACCCAATCAGCAAGCTCCTGGGGGTCAGTGATCCACTCCCCATTAACTCCTTTGAGGCTGTTAATGTTGTTCCTGCGCCTGCGGATGATCGCCTGGTTGTGGAAGTAACCAGTGTTCCTTTCTCCTTGTTGGACCCATTTCTCTCGTGACCGTTGGTACCAGAAGAGTTCTTCCTGTTCAAGAACCTCATCCAACTCTTTCTCTAGCTTGGTTTGAAGCTTGAGGAGGCCCAAAGAAAAAGCCGTAGCCATCCTCTCCTGAATCCCGTGGATACGGGCCATCAACCTCCTCTTCTTGTGGAATATGCTTCCGAAGGAAGTTTTGTTCCAGTGGTTAAGGCTGGTCGCCATTTTTCCAAGGGCCGCCGGCAGGAAAGCCTGATGGTCCCAACCTCCCTCAACAACCTGGTCAAAAGCAGCACTAGTTGGCCAAGCAGCCTCAAAACGGAAAGGGCGAGAAAAAGAGGAGTTGACTCCCTGGTTTCCAATGGTGGTAAGAATAGGATGGTGATCCGAGTGGAGGCGGGGGAGATGCTTGACAGAGGTGTTCGGGTAGCAAGCGTTCCACATAGTATTGCAGAGGCTTCGATCGATTCGGCTAGCTTTGTACGTGTTGGGGTTGTCCCCTCTCGTCCAAGTGAAGCGCGGACCTGAGAAGCCCAGGTCAATTAGCTCCACCCGATTAATCTTGTCACTGAAAACTCTGCATTTATAGATGGTGGAAGGGGAGGGATGGCCCGTTTTCTCTTCCGGCTTCAGGATGGCATTGAAATCTCCGGTTAGAAGCCAAGGCAGATCGTTCGACTGGCTGGTGTGATGGAGAGCTCGCCACAGGCTATGCTGTTGGGACTGCTGAGGACTAGCATAGACTGCAGTAAGTAACCATTTAGGAGAAGAGCCAGAAGTGACTATAACCGATAAGTGTTGAGAGCAGGCAGAGAGAACTTGAAGCTGGAAAAAAGCAGCATTCCAGCAGAGCCAAATGCCTCCTTTCCTCCCATCCGCCTCAACTCTCATGATGTTCGGGAACCCCATTCGCTCACAAATTTTATTTGCCGAGCCTCCACTCACCTGCGGTTCCAAGATAATCAGAAAATCAGGGCTATAATTTTTCACAATCAATTTTAGAGCTCTGGTCGAAGCAGGGTTACCAGCCCCTCCAATGTTCCAGGCAATAATTTTAAAATTATGTAAAAGACTAACAGACATGGCAGAATAGAAAAGTAAGAACAGAAAACAAAGAGGGGGCGAAGGAAACAAGCCGCCAGGGAGCCAAAATCATTTGGTGCTAGGCTGGGAGGCCTTCTCTTTTGCCGTCGTGTCATTGTCGCCGGCGGTGATCTCGCTCCGATCGACATCCCCTGTCCGATTGGCCGCACCCGTCCACGCCTCAATCTCCTGGAGCGTTAGCGTCGCAAGCTTCGACCGAGCTTTGGATTTCCTCTCCTTCACAGGCGTCCAAATTTGAAGCGCCTTTGTTGTGATCGGCCTTGCGGCTTTGCCCGGAGATTTTTGTTTCTTCCGCAGTCTTTTCTGGCTTTTTGTGCGAGCAGAAGCAGATGGTGAGGGATCCGCGTTTTGCTGGTCGGGGTTGGTTTCCGGTTGGGTCGGAATGACCAGCTGGATGGTAGTCCCACTGGAACTCGTTATGGTTGTCAAAGAGGGGGGCTTTGGGGCTTGATCCATTCCAGCAAAAAGCTTTTTTCGTGGGCTAGAGGAGTGCGTGGACTTGGCGCCTGAACTCGACGGCCCATCCATTTTAGTTGGGGCGTTTTTGGGCCGTGGAGAGCCGGCCTGCTGCCTATGGGGGACTGGCCCGAGAATCCCTTTAAGTTTGTCCTTTCCCGTTGAGACTTCCATGGCCTCTTTCCCTTTTGTCTCTGTCAAAACCACCCGATCAATCCCTAATTTTTCTCCCCTGTTTCCCCCATCCGTCCGTTGAAGCCCCGCGCGTTTGCCTCCGTGAGATTGTTCGGTGGTGGAGTGGCTCTCTTTCCCGGTAAACTTTCCCTTTCCATTATTTCCTTGATTAGCGTCTTCATTATTGGAGGAATCCGGGTTTCCTTTTCTTGTGTTGCTGCCTCCACGCCGCGATTTTCGGGTGACGATCATCCACGGTCCGAAACCTGGCTTCTCTTCCGGTGTGGGAGCTGTCTCCGGCGCCGGCGTGCCCCCTGCCATCACAATGCTCAGCTGCGGAGAAGGGGGTTTCAGGTTAGGGCAAGTCTCCTTAGTATGGCCGATTTTCCCACACTCGAAACAGCACATCGGAAGATTCTCATACTCCAAGTATTGCCAAGCTCCATCAAGCCGAACCCTTGTAACCAGTGGCTTGGACAGGTCAATTTCCACCGCCATTCTTGCAAATCTTGCTCGCTGCTGATGAAGGGTGTGATAATCCAGTTTAATGGTGCGTCCGATCATGTTCCCCAGGGAGAACAATACTTCCTTGTGGTAGAAGTGGACCGGGAAAGCCGGGAGCTGAACCCAGACTATCATCGAGCTCGGGAGCTTGTCGGAGAGGCGAAATTCCGGTGTCCATTGTTGAACGAGCAAATAGTGGTCAAAGATCGTCCAAGGCCCCTCAGTGAGAGCACGGAAATAGTCCACATCGTTGCTGAGTTTCACCATAAAACATTCCGATCCGAGGAGCATAATTTCCATTGAACCTGTTGGTCGCCATTGAGCACGAAGTTTATTGCTAAAAACAGTGAAGGAGATCTGAAGCCCTAGGGTACGAACCACTAGAGACCGCTGCCACGGCTTGCTTAATCTGGATCTGAAGCCGTCGGACACCTTCAACTCAGGTTCCCCGTTGAAAAGGCCCTGGATTAGATCCTGTTCGCCCACCGGAGTCCAGGAAACCATCCCCACAGGGGGATTGGCAGGCGTCCCTGTGACAGCATTCGCGTAGGATATCGGTCCTGACTTTGATATCCCTTCTTCAGTATGGCTCGGTTGAACGTCGACCGCCATAGAATCGTTCCCTGAGGTAGGAACTCCCATAGACATGGAAGGGGCCTCAGCCGGAAGACACTGTAGATGAGCCGTTGTCGCTTCTTGGTCCGGCGGTCTATCCGACGGGTTAAGATTTCCTGTCGCCGGTGAGACTTCGGAGAACACATCAGAGAGCATATTCATTTTTGCCGAATTCAAATTGACCTGTAGAACATAATTACAGTCAGACTAATCTTAATGAAAAAGAGTAATTACTTTTTGTTCATAAAACAAAATTGTAAAAAAAGAAATGAAAAGAATGACTGCGTGTTACAATGCCTACAATTACAAACAGGGAAGAGATTGATAGAAAGAGGAGAACTCGATCCCTTTGTACTTTGTACTTATTGACTAAACGTATAAATAGGGGGGAAAAGGCATTTTGCCCGCGTTTTATGGTGTCTGAACTCTGAATCTCATTGATCCTTCCGACCCGAAATCTTTGTTCTCTCCTCCCCTACCAAAAACCCTAAACCCGATTATATCAATAAATAAAATTAAATAAAATAAAATAAAAAGAAAGAAAGAAAGAAGGGAATTCCGACTATTGCTCTAATTCTAATACCTTCCATGCAAGAAAGAACCTTATGTGACACGATCTCTCTCCTCATCGTCCTCTCTCCCAAAACCTCTCTTTCCCCCTTTCCCTTCATCCTTTCCTCAATTCTTTCCGTTTCACCCTTGTTTCTCGCTCTCGGATCAGCAAAACCCTTCTTCTATTCCAATGGACGATACCCATCGTCGTCATAATGATCACCATAAACATCACACCGCCGTCGATCCCCAAAAGCCGCAGCAGCTCCCGTTTCTGTTACCGGCGGTTGTAATTCGGAGGGAACTCGCCTACGCTTTCCTTTCTTTCTTCCTCATCATCGGATCTTCTCTCTACGCCTTCGATCTCCTCGCCCCGCTTGATCCGGTCTCCTACTTCCGGGTCGGGTTCTTGTCCCGAACCCTGCCGATCTGCCGGGACTTCGGCGACGGCGACTGGGTACGCGACGAGAGGAAGAACGACGTCGTCGGATCCTATGGCGAAGACTGCCCGTTTCTTGATCCCGGCTTCCGCTGTCGCTGGAACGGCAGGGCTGACGTGGACTATCTCAACTGGCGCTGGCAGCCACGTCACTGTAACTTACCCAGGTACGCATGCTTACGTGTACACATGAAACTTACCTTGATCATTACGATCACGTAGCTACTAGCTAGAATCTGAAAATAGAAGAAATTGCTCTGTAGTTTCTGTTTTTGGATTGTCTACCAGCAAAGGGGTTTTTCCCTGTTTAGTAGTTGACGTGTCATTTTCCCGCCTCGTCAGCAATCCACACTATCGCTCTGTCAGCTTTTAACTTAATTGTAATAAAAGTATTTGATTCGGGAAACTCAGATTCAACGCGACGGACTTTCTGGAGAGGGCGAGGAACGGGAGGATAGTGTTCGCCGGGGACTCGATCGGCCGGAACCAGTGGGAGTCGTTCCTCTGCATGCTGGCACAGGGTGTCTCCAATGCATCCGCCGCCGCGATCTACGAGGTCAACGGGAAGCCAATCTCCAAGCACAGAGGCTTCCTCGTCATGCGGTTCAGAGACTACAACCTCACCGTCGAGTACTACAGGCTGCCCTTCCTGGTGATCATCGGCCGGCCGCCTCGAGGGTCGCCGCCGGAGGTCAAGATGGCGATCAAGGTCGACCAGCTCCACTGGTTCTCCAAGAGATGGGTCGGCGCGGACGTGCTGGTGTTCAATGCTGGACATTGGTGGAACGAGTACAAAACTATCTACATGTACGTTGTGGCTCCTTTTTCGTCGTACCCGGAAGCAGTAAGCAGACCACTACTTCTCCATGGAAATGACGCTGTTTGTTCTCTGTTTTATCTCCAGGGGTCACTATTTTGAAGAAAATGGTGAAATAAACAAGACGATGGGGGTTATGGAGGCGTTCCAGAGGTCGCTGCAGACGTGGAGGAAATGGGTGACTGAGAATTTGGATCCTGAAACTAGTCACGTCTTCTTTCGCAGCTATTCCCCTGCTCATTACAGGCATGTTGTTGGCTCTCACAATACAGAACATCCCTACCCCTTTTTTTTTTATCCCTTTCGCTACTTGAATATGGATGACGAAACGCTGACACTGTTGCAGGAATGGGACGTGGAAAGATGGAGGGCACTGCGATCTGGACCTGCAACCGGAGACGAACTCGAAGCTTGTAGCTCCCGAGCCAGCAAACAATCGACCGATTTCTGAAGTGATTACAGAGATGAGACAGGGAAACTACAAGAGAGTTGAGTACTTGAACATTACACATCTGACAGAGTACAGGAGCGACGGGCACCCATCTCGCTACCGTGAGCCGGGGACCCCGCCGGACGCTCCTCAGGACTGCAGCCACTGGTGCCTGCCAGGAATCCCAGATGTGTGGAATGAGATTCTGTATGCTCATTTGCTGTCGATGGGATTCAGAACCAACAGATGATGAGGCAAAACTTTCTTTTTACACTCCCCGGAACGGATGTACATAAGATGAGGGGACTTGTTTGGTTTTAAGGATTAGGATGAGGGCTCGACGCTTTCCTGGGGGTCGACTTCAGAGGCTTCTGTTTGCTTCACTTTTTCGAGCTGTCTCAAGAGATAGAGCCTCTCTGGTCCGTATGTCGAAGGTATCTGCCAGACAGAAGGGGAGAAAAAAGAACATAAACAGTTGGAACTTGAACATAGGAGATTTTGTCATAGTATATAAGAAACTTGAATAGGAGGGTGTACAGTGTCGAGAATCACTTACCATACCCGGTGCATATCGCTGAATAGCAGCTAGAATTGCTGCATGGCCAACTGCAGTAACCTGTTGATTCAGGAAATGAAAGATGAGAATAACAGCAGGGGAAAATGGCAAATTTGGATTCTACACCCAACTCAGGTTACAGCTTCTACGGCTAGAAAAGCATATTTTGGTTAATTCTGACGAAGTATTATTGTCTAATTAAACCTAGCAGTAAAACTAGATAATGCATCAGAGATTGCCTTGGAAGCCCAGCTATTAATCTAGCGAAAGATGAGAGTCAACGGAAGGCATGATCAACACCGCAAGTAGTATTGAGATAATTAGATGTGTAAAACTTACAGGAAGAAGCATGAGAACACCAATAGGAAACACAGATGCCACATCGGTCACAGTTCTTTGAAGAGCACGTTTCTCTTTCTCTGTTAGCTCGTCTCCAATCAAGGACCTTCTAAGCAGTCCCATCGCTGCGCCAACATCAATGGCTAGGAGCTGTGTTCCTTGCAAGACATCCTATTCACAGTTTTTCAACCAAATTAGCAACTGATTACACACAGCATCAAGAGTATTGAGTTGTTGAATAGAAAGTAATGGACCAATCCACTAAGAGTGCCAAGAGTCTATTACTTCGTATGAAAGTTCTGATGATTTTTTGTTGATAAGAGTGGATGACTGCCATTTGGTTTGATAAATTCTGTGGAAAAACTAAAATTGCAAGGAAAGCAAAAATGACGGAACAGGTTTGTAAAAGAAACAATTCCAAAATAGTCGACTTGATGGCATGTTCAGTAGCCATCCAGAAGATCTGGATTGTCAAACGCTGATTTTCCTTGAAAATAATACTATGGCTTTATCTTCAGAAAAAAGAATTCTCAGGTGTAAGCACAGGAAGTTAAGCGACAGACAGACCCTGAAAGAGTGAGATGCTTATGCTTGGATGAAACATCTTCTACTTGCTCCAAAAATCACAATCCACATTGAAACTAGATATGCATAGTATACCAATGATAAAGAACCACCCCAACCATACCATGCTAGTTTCTTTCAGTTTTTCTACTGAGCTTGCAATAATATCTTCCTTCTTCTTAGCTGGGAAGAACACAGAAACTGAAGTCCTATCACCTGTGCTTTCAACGTCCTGAAAGGATACATTTTCGGTTACTTAGATGATGGACACCAGAATGGCTAAAGAAAATAATTAGGCGAAGCATAGACAAAGACTACTCTAGTACAAAAAACCTGACTCCCACTTGTACAATGGACTTTGCAAGGGTTGCAGCGTACAACACTTGGAAAGGATGATAAATACCTCTTCATTTTCATACTGATCTGTACTTCTTTTCACCCGCTTTTCTAGTTCCACCAACTCATTCCTTATCAGTTCAAAACGTTGAATTTTGATAGACTCTGACTTTGCAACACCCAAACTTGATAATTCAGAGTCAGGCTTCTTGGTTGGAAAACCTATGAAGCTTCGCAGTCCTTGAAGTTCCCTGCAATTCAAAGAACAGTATAACAAGATAAGATATCCCAGAGGCTACCAGTGTAAATAAATTGAACAGGAAGACAAGTATATGAAACTTAATTGAAAGGATCCAACACTTAAAATGAGGCTACCTGTCACTGGGCTCTACGCTCCCTTCCAAATACTGTTGCTGCTCACGACCAGAAGACTGCGGATTGTTATCCTCATCTCCCTTCACATAAATTAGTATCATTCAAATAACTCCCCATCTAAATGAAAGGAATAGGTGCCTATGTGCAAACTTTCTACCTAAGAGAGCATAAAGGTTGAGGAGAAAAACAATACAGACTTCTGATTATAGTGTGGCATTACCTGATCTAAAGATTCTGCTTTAACTCTGAATGATACCTCAAGAAATTCAGCCTCTTTCTTGAGTTTCCTTATTTTTTCAAGATCAGAACAAGCTGCTTTCAACTGCTCCTTTCCCCGACTAGAACTTGAAACCTGGAACTCTTGCAGCAAATTCTCCAATCTTATGAGAGCTTCTTCGACTCCTTCCAATGCCTAACATAAAATAATTTGCATAAGCATAAATGAGATGCATAACACAGATTCCAATCATAAAGTCAGTTTTGATAATTTTGCCCATATAACTTAATGCATTAATCGCCAAAATTTCGGAATGCATAAATAAACCTTTATTGAATTAGCTACATAATGGTCTCTTCCCAAACTAGAGATCTAAGTTAGTCTTTTACCTTTTTACCAGGTTGCTTTGCCAAGTTTACTGCCTGCAGGGCAGATCCCAAAATAACATCTTGAGTTTAAACCTTTCATCAAGCTGTGATGGCACTCAACTTAATATGACAAGTGCATGGATTTAGGTCCATCAGTTCATTGAATCCACCACTACCAATATCCTTTCACGTTATAGTGGACATTATACATCACTGATGAAAATACAGCAACAGTGACGCAAACGGAATAAGGGAGAGGAGAGATATTCATACTAATATTAATTAATATTATAATAAGGGAGAGATTCACAGACCATGAGAGCAAAGTGAGACACAATCCACGCATTTCAACATGAGGTATGGCTATCGATTTCTGAAACATGTAACTGGCAAATAGCACAGAGGACAAACCTTTTCAAAAGAATCTTTCTCCTGCTTAGTTGGTAAGTAAGTACTAGATCCGGCTCTCTCAATAGAGAAGTTGCTATCGTTCTCTACAACATTCCTACATAACCACAAAACAATTCACAAATGAGCAAGGAGCACTTCTTAACATAAATGAACACTGACAAAAAAACTACTAAATTATCTTCCATAAATAGAAACCACAGTAATGGTGAAGGGGAGAAGGAAAAGGTACTAAATCAACAATCTGAATAGAACTGTAAGGAAGCCTTGGTATCCAATTACTTTTGCGGATTCTACCCCTTACCTAGTTCTAATAAATTGAAGAAATTCACAGGTTGATACAAACTTCTAGCACAAAATATGCATTACTGTCCTCTGGTTATCCACTTAATTATGGGTGTTAAGTAAAGGAGGTTGAAGACTCCACTAGCTTACCTTGATATCCCCAGTTCATCCACACATTCCATCAGTTTCTTGTGCCTGATAAAAGAAGAATTAAGGTAGTTGCTACAAATAAAGTTTGATGACTTCCTTACATGACATCCAATACAGCAGTAAGTGTAATTACCCCTTAGACAGGAACCTCGCCGCCTTGACATTAGAAGGATTCTCCACCCATTTACTATATTTTATAAAGCTTTGCATCCAATGAGAGCAGACGTCAAGTACTTGAGGAATGGCCTCGGCATTTGGAGGATTTTCTTGTTTTCCATGACCATACGACTGTTTTAAGGTGTTGGTGTGTCCTGGATAAAATTGAAGCCAGTCTAGCTCCTCACAAACGACCTATCAATTGAAAATGCACAAGGAGAAACAAACCTAGATGTAAAAATCAAAGCAATACATCTGTACCACCAGTTATCATGCTAAATAATCATCACATAGGTTGCTTACTTCCACATACAACTGATAACAGCTTATTGATGAAAGTTGAGGATAATATAATACGCTGCCACTGATTAGATACCTGCAATGCATCACAGTAAGGAACTGAATAAAAACAGAACCATTCCAAGCAGGTAGAGCACGGTAGGCACATAAAATGCTACCTCAGGAAACCATCAATAGGCTCGTTAACTACGTCAAATCCATTTGCAGATAAGAAGGACTGTGTGCTTCTTCCCAAGGCAATAAAAAATCCAATTACAGCCAAATCCTTGTCCAGAACCTGCAGCAAATCAGCAATAAACATTAATAGCAATTTCCATGCAACTACAGCTCTATGTCCCCTCTTTACCATCATGTCCGTATCAACACACTTCCAAAGCTTTTACATGCAACTGTGCACCTTGACAATGCAAAGCAGGGAGTATTGAAAAGTGCAGTTAAAAGCTTGAGTTATGATGGAAACCATAAAAGGTATCAAAGAGACGGGAACTCCCAGCAAACACCTTATTATGTGGCTCAATGTCCAGGAGAAGTGTACTACCGAGTTCCTTACCCTCCAACAACATCCAAAAGTTTTATTCTCTTTTTAGGTTCTTAATTCCAGAGTGCATTCTTCTAGTTGTTGAATGGAGGTCTAATAAACTTATGCCTTAACTGGCTGAATAGTTTGCCAGATTTCACAGGCAAAAAAATTGATAATACTGTCATAAAATGATATCAAAAGTGTATTCCAAGATCAAAGAATCTTCTATTAAAATCCCTCGGATATCCATTCAGCCTTATGCATGGTCCTCTCAGCTAAATAAGAGGGGGTGTTTCATTCATCAACTTAATTCTCGGTCTCACTGACCATAATTTACATAATCGCACCCACCTAAATAAGCTTACATCAAGCATCAACTTCCTATAACCCAAGTCTCCCCCATTCAGAAAATGCAGGCAACTAACCTCGATACTTTCAGATGTTGTCAGTCTTGACCATATTTTCTCCCTATCTATAGCGCGTTGGAGCTGCTTCTGCACTAGATTAACCCAGAAAGCAACTTCTTCCGCGTCAAGATCATCCTGCACCCTGCATGCTGCTGCCCGAGGTCCAAAATGGACAAGAAATTCTCTGCGTAGACCTATATCCTTGATTGCACGATAAGCCTGACGTATTGGAATCAAATCAACCAGCATGTCCATCATTTTGCCAGTAATATCTACTGGAAATAATTGGGGGCAAGAAATTTTTGTGGGGCCAAGTTTTGTGATTGCAGCAATACAAGTCAATGCAAGTAAGAGGAGTGAAGTATCAGTTCCACCGTCAGAGCCCAAGTACATGCCTCTCCCAGACCTGAAAATAGTAACAAATTAGTTCGATTGCAAAAAGTAGAATGGACAACAGTAATTATTCAGACAACAGGAAAACGTGGATAGAGGTAGCTGCATACACTGCTGTGGCAACAGTAAAACGTGGGGCACCATCAAAGTAATTGACAAAGGATGTCACAACCAATGGAATTTGTTGAGCCCAAAACCATTCACTAGGTTCAAGTTGCTTTGCAGATAGTTTTTCCCTGATTAGGCTCTCCAAGGAAGCAGATACCCTTAATAAGCTGCATCAACAATGACAACAAGTATTAGATGCTCAAAGAAGAAGAAGAAATAAAGTTCGGGAAGTCCACTGAATGGCGGGTAAAGGGAGGAAATATGGAAAGAAGAAAAAAAAGAGGAAAACCACCAAACACTTGTAAGTACTGAAAAAGGAGAAGCTGGTACGGATTTTCACTGGGGTAATAATAGCTCAAATAAAGTTCAGATATAATTTCTGCAGGAAAAATAGCATAATCTAATCAATAAAATCAACAATAACACACTCCAGATTTGAAGCTCAACTAATCATCATAAGCTTCTGGAAACTACCAATTATCATTTGCTAAATTATTCAAGGAAATTTCATGGTGGGGCTCGATTCGGTGGTTGTTACAGAACATGCGTACTTTGCACATAGAATAGTGCATGGTTGGTATGTGCTTACTCTCCCATCCAAAATCAATGTGGAAAGGGGTAGTCAATCCCTGAGATAATATGGACTAACTAATCCGAAATTCCAACCTTGAATGTGAACCAGGTGAAGAAGGATAAGTTATATATGGTAAATGAAACATACCTTCTCTGAACAAAAATGTTTACATCCTTGTCTCCGCCACTCCGCCGCAATGAAATCTCACAAGCTGCTTGCAATAAGGAATAGACAGAAGCCTGATAAATTCATTTCTACATTAGATAGTCTAACTGACTTCAGTCTGAAGTAGTTAAGAAGACAGAAGTACATAAGTTGTAAAGCATTCCCATCAGATTTCTGCATGTTATAAGCTAATTTTACTAAGAAAGATCACAAACCTGATAAGACAACGTTTTCAGCCACGCGTTACCATCTCCACCAAGCCAGGCTGTTGAGAACCAGGAAAATTTGGATACAAGGCCTCGCTCTTTAATTGCCAATTCAAAAACCCTGGCTGCATCATGCAAAGACTGAACCAGTCTATCACCTTGATCTTCCCCTTGAAGTGACTGATCGAGTTTCATTCTAATTTCCTCCACATCCCCACTGGTGCTTGGTGTGGGGCTCCCGTTAACCGTTACACTGTCATCAGCAGATCCACATGGCAATAAGCAGCCCAACCTTCTCCTTCGATAGAAGTCGAAATCCTGTTTTCTAGACCCTACCAATTGGTAACAAGAACTATAACTACCATTTCCAAGAAAAGCGAGTCGCTTAAGGCTCCTTCTCCTTGCTCTACTGCAATGCATTAGGTAACCAAACTGAACCACTCTTTTAGCAAAAGCTTCTGCTTGAATTGTGTTTCGAGAAAAGGAAGGACTTGAAGAGCTGCACACGAAAACATTTGAATACAACCTCAGCATACCACAGTAAATCTTTACAACGACCAGCGTAAACAAAACGCCAGGTACGAGCAACTCCAGTATGGATTCTCGCCAACATTCCAATGCCAGTTATTTCTAAGCTTGAGTTGCCATTAGAAACACATAGAACCAACTTAATCCAGCTGCACTTCCACGGTCTCGCCAATAAAAGCGAAATAACAAGCAGAAAAACCCTAACGAAAACCTCACAAACAGATGTAAGTGGACAAATTGCACTGGCACCACAAATTCGATTGAAATTTGAAACACTGGAATTCATTATTCTCAATCAAAGCGGAAAAACACACACATACACACTTCAATGCCCAGCTTCGCACCATTGTGAACAAATTAAAACGAATTCGCAACCGATTTTTGTTCTTGTTTCGAACTGTGCTTCCTTTTATTCGGGGCAATTCAAAAGTAACCTGTGGATGCTCTCTTCCACTAACGCAGCATGCAAGTAACAAGTTGAAATGAAAACAGAAACGAATATAATAATACAAGAACCTCCACTCAGATTCAAAAACCCTAGCGACTCCATGAAGACTAGGCTAATCCAAATGAGAACAGGAGAAGTTCACAACATTGAAGGACAGCAACCGAAGAAATAACTATACGAGCACTTTACGGGGATGATGATAAAGCACCTTGAAGATACGAAGGCATGGCGATGGAAACGTACTTCCATGGAAACGGAAGCGAGAGAATCGGCGGGGAAATTCAGCGATTTGGTTGCGGAGGGGAAACAGAATTGGGGTTGAGAGGTTCGGAAAGGCGGAGGAGGGAAGGGAAAAATGTGCAGATAGAAAAGATGACTGTGTCTGTGTGTGGGCGTGCTGCTATTTTGTTTTCCGTTCGGATTTGTTTGGGTGTAAGAAAAAGGGGAAATGGAAAAAGGAAAAAAAAGAGGTGGCGGGACTTTTATCCAAAGACGTGGAGAAGGAATGAACGCAAAAGGAAAATGATTCTCGGGCTCCGCGCTTCTTTTCCTCTTCGCTAGGCCGCTGGATCGGCTGCGGTCGACATGGAGGCTATATGATTTGAACTACGTGGAGTTCTGATACCCACTTAAAGTAAATGGACAGCAGCATGAGCATCTACAACCAAGAACCATCTGAATTTCTTAAAGGGCAATGTCTATTTTTTATCCAAACCTTTTTCAGATTCTTTTATTTTAACCAAATCTATTGAATTCCTAAAAATTATCCAAACGTTAACTCTCCGTCAACTTTTCTGTTAGTAATGCTGACTAAGTATGACCATAATGAGTTGACTTCCTACGTGGCGGTCAGAATACCATCATTTACTATTTTTAATAAAAAGATTATAAAAAAACAAAACAAAATCCCACCCTCACGTGGACGAAATAAGTAACGGTAACAGAATGAATGCCCAAACTTTGATAAATTATAATACGTTTGGATAATAAATAGAATTTCTATAGGTTTGGTTAAAATAAAAGAATCTGAAAAAGGTTTGGGTAAAAAATAGACATTGCCCTTTCTTAAACGACGGCGGTTAATTTCAATTCTAAAATTCAGACTGATGTTTAGGTAATAACCAAGGACCAGGATACCGTACCGGACCGGCCGGTCGGACCGGAAAAACCGGAAACCGGACCTGACCCGGCACAACAGGGGCTGTGTACCATCCAAGAGCCTGCCGGGCGGTTTTTACGGTTGGACCGCAATAGGCCGAAATTTCGGCCGGTTTTATTAAAACCGGCGGTCCCCTTAATTTAATCCAAACGGCGCCGTTTTTGACCAAGGTAAAAAAAAAAATTTGGAAGAGAAGCAGAGACTACACTAAACCCTACCTTCGGCTGTTGCGCTCTTCCTTCTCTCTACACTCTCCTCTCGTCTCCCCCGCGCCGCTCTGCCTCTCAAACTCGCTTCCATTTTCTCACCACCGGCGACAGCGGCGTCCCCAGCATCCAAACACCGCGATGAACAGAATAAAATCATAGCCCTTGGATTTCCCAGAAACCTTGTCCGTCACCGCCTTGCAATCCTCGATCTCTCCATACTGCTTGAAGGCTGCAATCAGGGTCTCGGCGGTGGTGTCCCAGCCCAGCCCGATCTGCTTATCCCTTTCGTTCGCATCTTCGCCGCCGTCCTCCTCTTCCACTTCTTCTTCCTCTTCCTCCACCTCCTCCTCCACTTCTTCGGCCACCTCCTCCTCTTCTTCTACCTTAACCTTCTTCGTCTCTTCTTCTTGCAGCTTATGTAGCTGCAGCTGTTGTTGCTGCTGTTGTTGTTTCTTGGGCGGCCCCGACGATGCAGTGCCTTTCGAAGCGTCAAGCTTTCGCTTCTTCGCCATCGCAGCTTACAATAGGCGAACGGAAGAAGAAGAAGAAGACAAGAGAATTAGGAAGAAGAGTGTCGGTAGCAAAATCTAGGGATTGAAATTCGGCGGCTAGGGTTTCAGATTTCGGGGATCTTGTTTCAATCGGATAGTTGATGCTAGATAGAGTTATGTTGTTGTTTTCTTTTCTTTATGTTGTTTTTTTCTTTTCTTTCTTTCTTTCCTGAAGTCTGATTAGTGTACTACTGTACTATTTTGTTTTGGTGGGAGGGCGTGGAGGGTTTGTGGGGTTTGTTATATAGTTGGAGAGTTGGCTCTCTTATGGGAAGAGTGAATATGGACGGGTTTTGGGTGAAATTAGTGGGAAATTAGGCCGTATAATCCGGTATTATTCCGGTATTTTCCCGGTATGGTACCCTAATTTTGTCGGTACGGTTTTTTAACAGAAAAATAATTTTTTTAATCCAAAAACGGTAATTACCGGTAGGAAACGGTTGAACCATGGTTGTACCACGATTTACCATGCCAAAAACGATTCCGGTTTGATGTCCGGTACGATTTCGTAATCCATGGTAATAACAGTCTCAGGAGTCAGGAGAAGTTTGCTTCATAGTTTTGGTGATGGTTGTGAGTTCCGAATCCTATTCATTCTGTGACGGATACAGAAATTATATTAAAGGTATTCAACGATAAAATAAATCACCAAGAATTGTCAAACAGTCTTGAGTTCATATACTACCATCACAAAAATAAAATTTTACAAATGAATTTTGTCAAAAAATGGAAACAAGGACAAGCCTTGGGCTAACCTAGGTCTACCACTGTATTCATTATGGACTTGTTTCAAAATTTATTTGTTTGTCACCCAATTTTAGAGGAGTAAGATTCATGGGGTTTATAGACTTCAAGATTCAAAGACATAGATTCATGGACTTGCAAATTTCATGGTTAGATGTGTAATTTGAGTGAATGTTTGCTTCATGGATTTGGAGGCATGATGGTTTTGGAAAATTTTGAATTTGTGATGGATTTGGTAAATTGTGGATTTCAAAAGTTTAAGTTTTGTATGATGAACTTTGTTTATGGATTTGTTGTTATGATTTTGTAGCTTTTATTATAGGGTAAATACAATTTAATAGCCAAACCTTTTCTTTTAAACAAAATAGTAACCAAACTTTTTCAAAAAAAACTTAATAGCCAAACCGTTAACTTTCCGTCCGGTCAACTGTTAGTTGACTCTAACGTGGCAAATCTACTGTTGAGTTGGATATTTTTTATGATGTGGCAAAAATCCGAAGTTTGACCTCGTGAACTAATGGGGAGCGATCGCCAGAAGCCTCTGCTCTCAGTCTCACCGTTCTTCGACAGAACCATCCTCAAGTCACATAATAATACCCAAATCGACCACGTCTATTAGGAATTCCTCGAAGTGGAACTCAAATTCAAATACCCAAAAGAAGAAGATCTCATGGTCTACAAGTCCTTCTCGTTGACCTTCGAACAACTGGAAACCCTAAAATCCAAATCGGCGGCAAGAGGCGGCGAGAACCCACTGGCGGAGAAGAAACACTCCACATTCGAAGCGCTTTGAGGGTTCGTCAAGAGGGTGCGAACCCAATCCCTGAGCTTCCCATCCAATAAGTGGTGGGAGTAGTCAAAATCCCTACCTTATTCTCGGCCATCGTTAGAATCCCTACTTTATTCATCGAATTCAACTGCAAAGATTCCCAAATCAAACCATTATTATAAACCAGAGACCAAACTAGCGGCAACAGAGCACAAGCCAACCAATTCGGGGACAAAACCCCTAGATTTCAACTGACGGAAACTAACCTCGAGAATGAAATCGTGTTGTCGAACTCGATCTGCGAGGCAGGGGAACTGGTGAACCAGTCATTACGCACGCGGGGGGGTTTTTTTCACGAGTCGATAAGGATGGTGGAAGATGGCTACATGAGGTCGACGATCGATTACTTTGAGGAGAAGTGGGCGAGGCCTTCCATGGCGGCAACTCTTGTGATCACGAAGTGGTCGAGGATGGCGTTCGACGAGGAAAATTTTGGGTGGGGCGGGCCGCTTTTCTCCGCCCCAGTTGGGCTTCCCAGGAACGAAGTAGTTCTGTTTCGGTCGAGTAATGGTGGCAGGGAAGAAGGGAGGAGGAAGGGAGTGCGTGTGGTTCTCAGGCTGTCGGCGATGAAGATGTTTGACAAGTTGGTCATGGAGTATGACTGGTGTTAGCCACGTGAATTATTGATTCTCAGCCACGTCAGCAAATTGGCCATGTTAGAGTCAACTAACAGTCAACCGGACGGAAAGTTAACGGTTTGGCTAATAAATTGTTTTTTAAAAGGTTTGGTTATTATTTTGTTTAAAACGAAAGGTTTGGCTAATTAATTGCATTTACCTTTTATTATATGTAAATTACCTTACTATCTTTATTTATTTTATATTTTTTTAGAGTTGAGACAGGAGGATATATATAAGTAATTATTATCATGGCCCCACGAATTTGTGACCATGTTCCAAATCTTACACCCATATTTGAGATTTGTAAGTCAATGGACTCCACAGATTTGGATCCTCAAATTTCACGGATCCCACGAATTTGGTCATTCCACCAATACATGAAACAAACAATGAATTTATGCTAAATTGTTGATGAATATGGATTTGGACCCAAATTTGTGCCTCAAATGCATGAAGCAAACTACCCATAAAAATACATCACAACAACAAAATGCAATGAGGTAAATTTCATAGCAAAATTCAATAAGCAAACAATAGACTTTGTAATGACAATAAATCCATCATAAATCTAGGATTTTTTAAAACTCAGATTTTACCAAAAAAACTCTCATTTTTCAAGTTCATGAAGCAAACGACCCCTTAATTTATTTTCAAATGAAGCACCTAATCTTTGAAGGGAGAGACTAAGCAAACCACCCCCCATGACTTCTTGTTTAAGGAGGTTTTGAGTTGTAGGTTGGAGATTTTTTCGTGTTGGAAACTCTTACGACGTTCATTTGATTGCATTTCTGATTTATGGAAATCAAGATGATGTTACTGCGGTTCAAACACCTTCAAACAATGTCCGAAAGAAGGTGTTTGGTGTTTAGGAAATCGAAGTTAATTTATGACTACTCCTATGATAATTTCTTGATAGCTCCGTGATTATGACTACGACTACACTTGTGGAGAATCCTTCATGAAAAAAGAGCTCCACAACTATGAGTTATGAAGATTTTTTTAAACAAGCTGGTTTGTGATTTTGTGTTGAACCCCCTCAACTATTTCCAAATCTCACATTTATTTTATTCTTCCAAACCAATCCCTCTTCCACCCACCTTCTACACCAAAACGAAAACTCGTCTTCATAACCACCTTCACTGCCACCTTCCTCCCTCACCTCTACTCCTCACCCCATTCCCATTCGCCGGCGAGTCAAAATCATCATTCCCTTTATCGAAATCCATCCAGATGCAGACAAAAGGAATCGTACCTATGAAGTATAGAGAGTTGGACCGCCAAGCCAAATGCAGATACCACTATAAATGATGCGAAATTTTCGACGACCTCATCACCACGTCACTGCAGATAGCCTCCTGGTCAGATCCCTTCATAGGTGAATACGGATTTGGAAATGGAGCACTAGCGAATAAGAGGTGAGGCGGGTAACAATCTTATCGATTGCCCCTGGCCTAATAAGAATGATTATCCTTTTGACCAAACAAGGACCGATTGACTTACTTATCGTTTTGATGCGAAAATCACGATCTCGATCAGTGCTCAATCCCCACGTCTACAATCTCCAATTCGACACCAGTGCCATGGAGGAGATTCTGAGAGGAGAAGATGAAGGTGGTGAGACTGTTGACGAAAAGCTCAGGCTCCTATTCCAACCTTTTTCGTCTTTGTAGCAACAACTGGGAAGATTTTACGATAGGTGGAGCAAATTTTTTTTGTCTCTACCGCCAAGGAGGAAAACCTCCTGATCACTACTTCTTTTTCTTGTCCCGAGATCCACAAAACAACACATCTGCCACTGACCCTCCTCTTTCCCTTAACCCTCAATCCCAGACGGTTTGGTTTCTGGGTTATAGGTTCGTGAAGGAAGCGTATGAGGAGTCATTTTCTACTTCGCCGTGCTCCTCTATTAGGGGGTCGTTTGCTTGTTGAATTTGAACATGAGGGTTTTGGTTTGAATTTGGATTTTGAAAATCTTTGGATCTGTTGCATTATGGATTTGGAATAGTCCATTGTTTGCTTAGTTAATTTTATCATGGATTTTATATCTTTGAGATGTATATTACATTACTACCCTTCTTCCTATTAGAATTGAACTTTGCTTGTGTTTCTAGTTTTAAGATTGACATTTTATAACAAGCTCATAAAATTAGTACCCACAAGATATTAAAATGTGTAGCTAATCACAATATATAGTTATAATCTTACTATTCGAAGCTAAAATTTGTTGGTGAGAATCATTGTTGTAACAACAAATGTGGTTTGTGCTAAAAATAAAAATCATCTATGACGATTTAATGTAGCTAAAAATGTGTGTAGCTAAAGGGTATTACTTACCTTCCAATTCAAAATTTGAAGCAAAATAGTAATTATGGCTAAATAAATTTGTGACAACGACCTTCTTAAGTAGCCACGAGGAATATATTATGTAGTCATTAGCTTAGCTACAATATTATTTTTCATGGCTAGAGTTTGTAGCTTTAAGAGATAATTGTAGTAGTGCAAAGAATAACTAATAAGGGGTAAAGGAGGAATATATAAGTAATTTTTCTTGAAGGATTTGTTCCCTTCTTCAAATCCAAAGTAAATAGGTGGGATTTACAAATCTATGGGATCCACAGATTTGGAGCCAAAACAATCTCTAAATCTGTCGACCCCATGAATTTGGTACCCTCCAATTTTGCCCAACAAACAATAAGTTTTGGACAAATCTTTCATGTGTTGGATTTAAGAGCCAAATCCCACATCAAATCCACGAAACAAAGGACCCTAGATTCCCGACAACAGTTGCCTTTCGCTTGGTCATCGACGGTATTTGGATTCTAGGTTGAATTGGCATGGAATACAATGAGGAAGACAATTTCATCCATCTTCCAAATCGACCCAATCGATGTCCAAAATCCAATGTTGTCATAACCGAGTCGGAGCATGACCCGTTAACATGAACGACTCGCACTTTAGTGGTCCAACCGGTATTTGACTGTTAAAAACCGTTAGAGAATCGGTAATAATAATATCATAACTAGAAGACACATAAGGTAGAAATTTAATAATTTAATAACTAAAATAAAATTTACTTTTCAGGTAGCACTTAGTAATTTTACCATTTATATATATAAACTAAATAAATAAGAGAACAAATCCTAACCCCACTTCCACTCATCCCAGCGGCAGTGCCGCTCTCCCCTTTCTCTTTCTTCAATTTCTTTTATCTCTCTCTCGTCTCTTAAATTCTCAAACGGCCAAATCAATGAAGAGCTGGCCAAAATGACGAGCGGGGAGCGTCTACGGGACATTAAAAACTCATGTACATTACCAAACATGTAATTCCCCCCCCCCCCGAAAAGATAGCTTGCATTAAACAAGAACACAAAGTTACAAGGACTGTGACCTAAGTCACCCACAAAAATCAAACCCATTACAACCCGCAGGAAACAAAGACAGGGCCTTCTTAACCACCATATGGGCTACCCTATTGTTCTGTCTACCCACAAATTGCACCCTAAATCATGGGGACATCAAAAGAAGATGGCGAATTTCCTCAAACAGAGCACCACTAGCAGCATCACGAACATCCCCAGCGTTAACCTTGTCGATCACAATCTTGGCATCCCCCTCAATCGTAACAGCCTCCAGGCCACGATGTTGACACCACCTAATCGCATCCCGCAACGTTGATAGTTCAACAAGCGATCGGATTCTGAAGACCGGTAAACATCAGCCCTTGTGCCGCAAACACCGCTCCCCCTGCCTCTCTTAAGACCACCCCACCTACCGCATGGGACCCGTCACAGACTGCCCCATCAAAGGAACATACCACACCGACAACAGAACCAGCAGCCACTGCAGGATGATCAGCACCAAGGCCCCCCGAAGGCTCACCCACACCATTCCCATCCCCTTAGGGAAGTTGCTCCCATTCCGACACTTGATGTAGAAACTCCTGTCGGAGAATACTTGGGAGAGTCTGTTGTCCCTCAAAGGCCACATAGTTCCTCCCCTTCCATATCCTCCACAGTAAACACATCAAACGCACAACACGCATAAGTGACCCATCTCTCTCCAAAAACCGCCTAAAAATATGTTAAAACATCCCACCAGCAAAACCTCTAGCTCAGCAGCAAGCCCTGCGGCTTCCCACAATCCTCGCGCAACCGGACAATGCAAAAAGAGATGTTCAGTGGACTCCTCCGGCGCCCAGCACACTGGAAACCTCGCAAGGACCTGCACCTTTTTCTCACGCAATGCCTCCATCGTTGGTAAGATCCGTCTCAAGAGCTCCCACGCAAAAAACTTGAGCTTCGGCTGCACAGGCATACCCCAAACCTTAATCCATAGCGTTCGATCCAGCGTGCTACATTCCGCTTTACCTCCACACCCACGACAGGACTTGCGCTCCGCTAACCTGTACCCGGACTTCACCGTATAAACCCCCGAAGGGTCCTCCCTCCAAACCAATCTGTCCGGCATTGCCATCCGCGGTAACGGGATTTGAAGAATGCCTCGAATCGTCTCTTGATCAAATGCCGAATTCAAACAATCCATACACCAGTTTCCTGATTCCGGATCGATCAGCTCCGACACCATCTCATTACTTGTCAAAGGCGCCCCCAACTGCAAACTAGGTTTTGAAGGATGGATTAAAGGAATCCAACCTTCTGACATTACTGGTATGGTCTCCCCCGATCCAATGTGCCAAGTCATCCCCTGCCGTAACAATTGACAGCCAAACAACACCCCCTGCCATCCCCAGGATGGGCGGGATCGCGGAGTAGCCGTGAAAATCGAGCCCGTTGGAAAATATTTAGCTTTATAAATCTGGGCTAGCAGGGATTGTGGCTCTGAATGGATGCGCCATGCCACTTTCGCCAGAAGAGCCTGGTTAAAGAGCTCAAATCGGCGAAAGTCTAAGCCACCCTCATGATTGCTCCGACAAAGCCTCTTCCAAGACACCCAATGACTCTTTGGCGACCGTCAACAAAGCCCCACCAAAACCGAGCCATATGCTTATCCAACCGCCTACATGAAGTAGCATGAATCTTGAAGCAAGCCATCGCATGTACCGGTAGGGCCGCCGCCACTGCCTTTAGCAAAGTTTCTTTCGCAGCGGGAGACAAATGTCGTTGCTTCCACCCTTGAATCTTTTGGAGAAGTTTTTCCTCCAAAAACCGAAAGGTATCCGCCTTCGAACGGGCAATCAAGGAAACTCCAATTTCCCCCACCCCTAAAAGCTCTGCCATCTCCTGCTTCTCTTCCACTTCAAAGTTCGCACTAAAGCAGACAGCCGATTTAGCCAGATTCACCTTCTGCCCACTTAGTGTTTCATACTCATTCAACACCTCTAGTAAATCCTCGCACCCTTGCAGTGACGCTTTGAATAAGAGATAAGAGATAAGAGTCATCGGCAAAAAAGAGGTGAGTAACCCGCGGAGCCCTAGGGGTCAAGCGTACCCCCTCAATTTTCCCCCTCTCAGTTGCCTGTCAAAGTAAGGCCGCAAAACCCTCCGTACATAACACAAACAGTAACGGCGACAAGGGATCGCCCTGCCGTAGCCCCTTGGTTGCCCGGAAAAACCCTGCCGGTTTACCATTCATCAAAACCAAGAAATTCAATGTCGACACACATTCCCGAATCCACTCGATCCACACTGGGCTAAAACCCAATTTTTTTAAGACAGCCAGTAAGAACGACCACTCCACTCTATCATAGGCCTTTTCCATATCAACCTTCAGAGCGGCGTACCCTTTCTTCCCTTTCTTCTTAATTTTCAGGTAATGCATTATCGCATGCCCTATAAGAACATTATCAACAATCTGGCGTTCCCATATGAAAGCATTTTGGCCCAGCGAAACAATGTCCGGTAGAAAGCTCGCCATCCTTTCCGCCATAATCTTTGATATGATCTTGTATACAAACTGACAAAGACTAATCGGTCTTAATTGGCGCATGTGTTCAACTTTGTCCACCTTGGGGATCAACGTGAGCCACGTATGGTTAAAGCTACGCAAAATACGCCCATTCGCAAAAAATGAGCGCACAACTTCAACCACCAAAGGCCCTACAATGCTCCAAAAGGTCTTAAAGAACTTGCCCGTAAAGCCATCCGACCCCGGGGCCTGTGTTGAACCCATTCCAAATACCGTACGCCGGATCTCTTCCGGGGTCACCTCTGCCGTTAAGCTGGTGTTCATTTCGTCAGTGACCCTCCGTTCGATGGGTAAGGTATCCACTTTTTCCCACATTCCTTCATCCTCACATTCCGAGGTAAACAAGGACGAGTAAAAGTTGACCGCCATCCCAGCCTTCTCCTCCTCCTCCTCCACCCATTCCCCTTCCTCACTCAACATTTCTCCACAAAATTCCTTCTCCGTCGGGCCCTAGTCACCGTATGGAAGTACGAGGAATTTTGGTCCCCCACCTTCAGCCACCGGACCCTAGATTTCTGCCTCCAATATAGCTCCTCCTCAACCCATTTCCTGGTAAGATCTCCTTCCAACCTATTAACCTGATCCCAATCAATTGGATACTCCATTTTGATGGCAGCAATCTCCGTCTCTAGCGTACGATTTGTCTCGCCGAATCAGAAGTGCCAGCCCTACGCCATTGGTGAAGACGATGTCGCAGTCTCTTCAACCGGATCCACAACCGATACATCGGGGACCCCTGCCTGTGTTCCTGCCAGATTTCTTCTACAAACGGCTTCACCTCCGGATTCGAGGCCCATCTAGCGTCAAAACGAAAAAGAGACTTCGTGGCTCGCTTAAATTCTCTATCCGCGACAATCAGAGCCCGGTGATCCGACCCTAGGTCAGTGCCATGATTAACAAATGATTATGGAAATTGCTCCATCCAACAATCCGAGACAAAGGCTCTGTCCAGTCTTTCCTGGATACAAGCGTCCCCCATTCTCCGATTCGACCAAGTAAATGAATTGCCACGAAATCCCAAGTCATGCATGCCCAAACCATCAACAAACGAACGAAAGTTCTGAGATTGAGACGGGACCCACGGATTTCCCCCCATTTTTTCATCGGACGAGAGGATCCCATACATGTAATTTGACCCATATCCTTCCTAAAAATTACTTCTAAATTTAATTTAGAGCTTTTGGACCAAACCTATCACAAATCCTTAAAAAAAAAATCGTTCAACCAAACGACACCTATATGAGTATATATAAAAGCCATATAATTTTTATCATGTATCAATTTCATATAAATAGGGATGACAATCAAACCCATCACTGTGGGTACCCGACAAAATCTTCAATCAAGTTAATGCATGGAATCCCTGCATTGACTAGGTACAAGACAAATATGGGTAAAACACGTAAAAAGTTTGATGGGGATGAGAGCGGGTATGGTTATAGGCTCCCCCGTCCTGTACCCACCCCACAAAGAGTATCTCTTCGTATATAAAAATAATAAAATATAGGGATTATGTTTAATCTCTTAATGACATGAAGGGTAATTCAAAAAATAAAGAGTTGAAATGTAATTGAGTAGCCCCTCAAACTAGGGGTGGACATCAGTTCGGTCAAAATCGAACCAAAATGGATCATACCGATTACCGAGTCCCTAGTTTATTCAGAAATGCAAACCGAATTCGAACCAAATTTATTTCGGTTCGGTTTGGCCTACCTGAATTATTTTCGGTTAGGTTCAGTTTTCAAGCTCCAACTCGAAATTTAGAGAGCCACATCGTCATAGAGAGGACGAGTGGATCTTCTTTCATTTACAACCACTCGATTTTTCCTTCCTTCTCTCTGAAAATCGAACTCAGAAAGAATATCAACTCTTCTCCTTCATCTCTCTATCTCCTCCATTTGCTAAGCCAACAAAAGCCCTCCTTCATTCCAGCTCATGCTTCTTCCCTCATTTTTATCTAGAAAGACTATCGACAAAGAGAGAGAGAGAGAGAGAGAGAGAGAGAACATCAGTAGCATGAAGGAGAAGAAACAGAGGAAACCCAGAGGAAGAAAGAGAGCGTGAGAGATAGAGATCCAAAAGGTGGATACTTTTTGGAGGGAGAACGAAGGCGGGGGAGATCTAATTTTGGATCCAAGTCAAAATCACCTGTCTCTTCCTCCAACCTCCAACAATAGGAGTACAACATTCTCCGGCTTCCGCATCGGCAAGGGAGAATCATGCATGTGCTCTACTCTGGTTGTCGCAACGGAAAGAAAACAGGGTCATGCTCGAAAGAGGTTGGGGGTGATCCTGCCGCTGGTCTCTCTGTCTTGGTCCGAGCAAAGGTGGAAGGATGGTGGTGGCTGCCCAGAGTCGAGAGAACAGATACAGAAAGCGACTCTCTCATTTTTTATTTTTAATTAAACGACTCTCTCCTCAGTTAGGCTTAGGGTTACGGGGTATGTGTTATGGGTAGAGTTTGGGCTTGAGAGTGTTTGGGATTGGTTGGGCTATGGTTAGGAGCTTGGCTTGGGGAGAGTTTGGGTTTCGGTTGGGCTATGGGTGTGGGGGACTAGGCTAGGGAGATAATAAAAGAATTTTGGTTGGTAGGTTCGAAATTCGGAATTCAGGCGGGTCAAGACTACCCTGTTTTCTGAATTAGTCTCATTTTACTTCCAAATTTCAAAATGAATAATAATATTTCGATTTTGATTCGAATCAAACTCGGTTCAGTCCAGTTCGGATGGTGTGTTATCGAACCGGATGTCCACCCCTACCTCAATCCAAACACTAATTTATTTCCCTCCATTCACCCTTCACTCTTTCACTTCGTTTCCCCTTGTTAATAAGATTAAGTTAGTTATATATCGCTTAGAGGATGTTCCCATCGTTAACTGGGTCGGTGGGGGTATGATTTTTGTCTCCCCCATCTCATAAGTACCCCACCAAGAGTATCTCATCGTATATGGATTATATTTTAATCTCTTGATGACAGGAAGAGTAATTCAAAAAATAAAGAGTTGAAATGTAATTGAGTGGCCCGTCAAACCAAATACTAATTTATTTCACTTCATTCACCCTTCACTCTCCCAGTTTTTTCTCCATGTTAGAGAAAGCGGTTTTTTACTAGGTTGGTCCTCTCTGAAATGCTCTCGTCTCCTCTAAAATCTCCAACCCCGACGCCGGACCTGTCTATGACCAGACAGCCTCCGGATCCCGCTCTCATATCCCTTTCTCTATACCCATTGATCCCCTGCTTGTCCACGACAACTCCTTAGCTAAATTTCAAGGTCGCCCTCACCAGAGCGCCTCCTCCGACTACTAGTAAGATGAACCAATGGACTTTTGTTGGGGAACATGATCTGATTCTAGGTTCCATTGGTGGGGAACCAGAACTCAAGCTCTCCGACATATTCAAGGAACAATTATGTCTTACTTGAAAAAAACCTGGTCCTTCGACTGCTAGGTCGGTCGGTGTCGTATGGCTACCTATGCTCATAGTTCAGATGGAAATGGCAGCCCTCGGGGAAGCTGGATATTCTCGACCTCAACAACGATACTTTCCTGACTACCTTTGACAATTAAAAAGACTATCTTCATGCTCTGACTGGTGACCCATGGGCCATGGGTTATCCTATATCACTACTTGGTGGTGCACTAGTGGTCTTCGACCTTCCGCACCTCTCAAAAAGTTCATCGTTCTGTTGTCGCCTGGGTCCAACTTTCAGAATTGTCGGTCCATTTCTACCACACAGCGGTTCTTTTTATGCCGGGGAATCTCATTGGGTGTACAGTAAACCTTGATTATCACACAAAGAACCTCCAACGAGGGAAGTTTGTGCGGCTGGCGGTGGAATTATACATGAACAAGCCTCTACCTACACGCATCTTTCTTGATGATTTTTGGCAGAAAATTGAATATGAAAACCTCCCACTGATTTTTTTTCTATTGTGGTTGCATCGTGCACACAGAGGATAACTTCCTTAAGCAAAATCCGACGTCCAGTTTGGCCATGATCATTGCTCTGGCTGATGTGCAGGGAAGGGATTGACGGCGGCAAGTTGCTCGGACGAATCATTGACGAGATACGGGCCGTAGATGCAAGTGGTCCTCAAATCACGGGAACCCAATAAGATAGTTTCCTCCAATAGAGACCCAAATTACATCAAACGGACGAGCTGAACCCCGGAGATTGGGCGCTCCAACGTTAAACTGCTCACTAAAGGAAACTGTTCAAATATGGCGGCAAGTATCCCAACAGAAAGAAAAGGAAAAACGATGGCAAAGCAGAGGTTTTTGGCCACCCAGAAAGGGAAAGCATTCATCCCGACTGGTACTCCCAACTCGGCTACAAAGGCTGGAGAAAGTCAAATTTGCTGACTAGTTGGGCCTAAGGATGTTGTGAGCTCAAAGGAACTCAGTCCCCATTGTTGAAAAAGTCTATTTCATTCAGCCCATCTGGCACTTAGGAGCCTTCACTCCCAGTCACAAGAATCCTGGGCCCAAACAACACCCAGATCCAAGTGATGAGTGTTCTGCCTTTGGAGCGCCCTGAGAAGGAAAACAACAATCCAAATGAGAGCTAATCTAGCCAACACATCCCCAAATTAGGGAAAGAAGAAGGGTATTAACCTCAAATCCTCCAAGAAGCTGGTTCAATTGACCCAGACTGCGAAAAAGGAATTGAAGAAGGAGCTAACGATAAGGTTGCAGGAGTCCGCTCTCCCCCTCTCCATTAGCTTTGCCAGTGTCAACGCTTCATGAATTTGATTAATGACCGTAACCTTTTCGATTTGGGTTTTTCAGGTGTTCACTTCATATGGTTCAGAGGCGATTCTCTAGCAACCCAAAAGGCTAGCTGCATTGATCTCTCACTCTGCAACTCAGCCTAGAATGCGACCTTTGTAAACACGACTGTCCTTCATCTCCCCAAACCTTTGCAAATATGACTATCCTATTTGTCTTTTTGAGCCCCTCTAACAATATGGGAGGAGCCAAGTCATTCTGCTTTGAGATGGCCTGCCTTCTCCATGAGAGGTTATTTTTATTTTTATTTTTTACAGGTGCCTGGAATCCCGATGCTGATCTCCATCAAGGATTGAAAGATATTGCATCCAAGCTCCAGAAGTGGAACAAACTCACTTTCGGTATCATTAGGCATCGCAAGAGAAGGCTGTTGGCCAGGTTTAGGGGATCCAAAATCGCATCAACGCGTCCAATGCCCCGAGGTGGCTGAAACTTCAAATTAAACGGGAGAAAGAACTGGATGACTTCCTCACTCAAGAGGAAGTGATTTGGTTTCATCGTGGAAAGGAGAACTGGGTCAAGCTTGGCGAGCATAACACCTCTTTCTTCCATCAACAGGCCAATAGAAGCAGGAGGAGGAACAAAATTCTTACTCTACAAGATCCCAACGGGAATTGGGTGAAGGATCTGATGGCTTTGCGGGACTTAATCATTGAGTTCTTCACAACCCTTTACACGCAGGAGTAGCCAAACTATAATGACCTTATGTCTAAGAACTATTTTCCTCGTATCAATCATGAGGATCTTCTTACTCTCTTGTGCCCTTTCATTATTAATATTTTCCATAAAGCAGTTTTTTATATGAAACCTTTCTCGGTCCCGGCTGGCCGGGTCCAGATGGTTTCAAGAAGGTTTTCTATAAAAAAAACTGTGGTCTTTGGTATGAAAGAATTTGACTAACACAATGCTTAATTTTTTCAATACAAGTGAAAGTCAGGAGTTGGTGGAGTCGACCATCATCCTCATCCCGAAAATGAGAATCCCTGAGAGTCCGACCCACTTTCGTCCGATTTGCCTGAATAATGTGTGTCTCAAGGAAATCAGGAAAGCCATCGCCAATAGATTGAAACCTGTGATGACAAAATTGGTGGCACTAATCAAAGCAGTTTTATTCCAGGCCTGCAAACAAATGACAACATCAGTATTCTCCAAGAAGTGCTCCACTCCTTCTGTAAGAAGAAGGGAGCTAAAGGGGGCCTCGTGATGAAAATTGACTTGGAGAAAGCTTATGAAAAGCTTCGGTAGGAATTCATTCAATACACGCTGATGGTAATTGGCCTTCCCGACACCTGGGTTAGTCGGATCATGTTCTGCGTTCAACAAACCAAGATGCGGATTAACTGGAATGGGCAGCTCATGGACCAAATTATCCCTTCTAGAGGAGTTCGCTAGAGGGACCCCTGATCTCCCTATCTCTTTGTGTTATGCATTGAAAGAATAGCTCACTGAATTGAAAAGGTAGTTGGCGATAAACTTTGGAAGCCTATCTCTCTTTCGAAGGATGACCCGAAGCTAACACATTTGTTCTTTGCTAATGAACTTGTTCTTTTTGCAGAGGCAAAGGGTGCCAGATTGTGGTAATTCGAAGATGTTTGGATGAGTTATGTGTTAGCTCTGGTCAACGGTTCAGTCTCAATAAGGCGGTCATGCTGGTCTCTCCCAACGTTCATCGGGACAAAGCGCAGACTCAGAGACCTGGCTAGGATTCCGCTTACTGCAGATCTAGGGAAATATCCGAACATTCATACCATAAATGAGAGAGTCTCAAAAGCCAGATATAAGGACCTTACTTTAAAGATGCAAAGGAAACTAGCTCCTTAGAAGACTAAAAACCTGTCACTTGCCGCCCGAATTACTCTGGCGAAGTCTATTTCATCCTCAATGTTTGTTTACCCCATATTTACCGAACGGATACCTGCCACTGTTTGTTTCTCTCTTGGCAGGATCAACATGCAATTTGTATTGAGCGAGGAGGACGGGAAAACTAAGTTTCACCCGGTGGCATGGGACCAGATGATTTTTCCTAGGGATCAAGGGGGCGTCGGTATTCGTCCCACCAAACTTGCCAATTAGGCGATGCTTGCCAAGGGATCATGAAAGATTGCCATGAACGACCAATCCCTTCGGACCCAGGTCATGAAAGGAAATATGGTTGATCTATAGACGACATCAATGGTCTCACCAACAGAAAGGAAAATTCAATTGTCTGGCATAGTTTCAGTTAAGTTAAAACTGTGCTACGAAAAGGAAGTGTCATGAGTGTTTGTAATGGTAAAGGAAGTAAATTCTGGAATGATTTGTGGGTGTCGCAGGTTCCTCTAGCAAAGGTGCCTAGTTAAAAGATTGTGGCTGCTGACTTGAACTGTTCGGTGGCATCATATTGGAGTCCAGATCAGGGCTAGAAGACGGAGGAGTTCGCAAAATATATCCCTCAAGAATACTTGGATCATATTCAAGCAGTTATGGTTGACCCGCTCTCAAGCAAAGAAGACAAACCGAGATGGAATTTAACTGCAAATGGCCACTTCTCAGCCAAATTGGCGTATAGAGCTATCTCTCCACCGACCACTTACCTCACAACCTCTCTTTGGAAGATGATATGAAAACTCCATCTACCGGAAAGAGTACGAGTGTTCATTTGGATGTTGGTTAATGGGAAATTATCAACCAATAGTGTGAGGAAATTTCGACACCTCACTGATATGATAGCTGTGTTGACTGCTATGGCGTCCCTGAAACCATCACCCACGGCCTCTGCGATTGTTAGAAGGCGAACTCCCTTTGGGTGAAGATCATTCCCAACTCTCAGTTAACTGATTTCTTAGCCAGGAAAGGCACCTCCTGGCTGCAAACGAACCTGATGGAACACCGGTTGGGACCTTGGCCAGGTGAACGGAACAACTACTTCAGTCTTCTAATCTGGTTTGTTTAGAAGGAGAGAAATGAGAAAGTCTTTCGATCGAGGTGCAACCCTTTCTCCTTCCTCGTTTGTTAATTATGGTACGTCTAAAGCTAAATAGTGGGCAAAAGCTTGGGAGACTGTGAGTCGTAACATGGGAGACTGGCGGGTCTCCTCCCCCGACGGGATGGCTAAAGCTCAACAACAACGGCGCTGCTTAGGGAGTGAATGGAGATATGCGACGGGAGGGGTGATTTGGGACAATGCAAGAGAATGGCGTGGAGGTTTCCTCTACTGGATCGAATATGGATCAGCTGTCATGGCTGAGTTATGGGGCATCTACCACAGTCTGCAAATAGCTTGGAGGAAAGGTACTCAATTTCTTATCCTTGAATCCGACTTAAAGCTAGCGCTAGATTTGATTAAGCAAACACCCAACCCGCTTCATCGTCATGCCAACATTCTTGGGGGTATTCACTGTATGTTATCTCAGAACTGGGTTGTGCAACTAGTTCATACATATCGCGAGGGGAATAGAGTCGCAGACTTGCTCTCGAAGCACAGTCTCGTCGATCCCTTTGGAGTGTATGGACTAGAAGGACCACCCATCGAGCTTGATAGGATCATGAGAAATTATATATTGGGGGCCAGCTTGCCAAGGCTGATTGTTCAGACTGACAGATGAAGACGTCTGTTGTCCGCTTTTGTTTCTGCTCGTGGTGGGAATCTGTTTTGCCCCTGGAGGTCTTTCCTTTAGTCTGTCTTTTGGCTTTTACTTGCCTTGTCAAGGTACTGCTCGCTTGTGAGCTAATATGTCTATGTTATTCCCTTTGACTGTGGTTGTTTCCAATCTCCCCCTAATAAAAAAAATCTAACAAATTACGTTAGTGATTTATTACTTAGGAGATGTTTCAGAGTCAAAGATAATTGATTTGGATAGTATTGCATTCTTTTATGGATTAATCGATGTTTTAGTATTGGATGCTTTGGATTCGTAATAAGAATGGTTGTAGCTTTATTGATTTCATGACTTATTAAGTTTGTTTAGGGTTCTAGCTGAATGTATACATGTTGAATTCTGAGTATAGTAATACTTGATATACAAGACGTATATTATCCATGATACCCAAAAAAAAACTTATGGGAATGAAGTTACAAATTGTCTCCCCGCATAGGTACGAGACAATATGAATTTGAGTATTTGAAAACGATGATGAATATAATTTAAAAAATCAACCTTTAAACCCCTCCATTATCATCCCTACATACAATTAGGAATTGCTTTTTGCAGCTGTCTCAAATGTCACTCTCATTCCTTGAATTGTTTTACGTAAATAAAAATTATAAGCTTAGTCAACATAAAGCAACCGCCAATAGCATAAGGACCATCCCTAATGTATACTTAATTGCTTAATTTTATGGAAGTAAATAGTTAGTATTATCTATCCCGATCATTCGATTATGATTATGATATGATGTGTATGTTGTCGGTTTATTTTTCTAATTTGTATGTAGTAAATTATTAATTATTGCATAATCAATGTATTAACTAATTCATAATAATTATTTGACCAAACCTAACTTGCCGTCTTTTCCATGGATGACGTTTTCCAAAACAAGGTCGTTTTCATAAATCGTTGCTAAGCCAAGCCAAATTGCTTTCCAGGGCCCTCTGATTTCACTATCTTTATTATTTTTTGGTTGAATCAATATCTTTAATTTGATTTCCTTTTTTTCAATAAAGGACTTAATTCATAAAATAATGGTTTTTTAATCAACTAAAGAAATGTCCTGACATCGACCAAATTATGAATAACGTACCCCTACAATGTCACCTGTAATAAAATAAGTAATAGTAGGAGAAAAGGATATGGGGGAAATTAGTAAGACAGTGACATGGGGAAGCATAATTTAAAGTCATAGTGTCACAGTCAGACCTTATGCAACTGCCTCTAATTAACCAAGCTGATGTGTCCATAACATCTAATTCTGTATTCGATGATGGGATCAAGCATGCTAATTAGTTAGTCAATCTGATCAGATTTTTAGGGTTGGTTACAGAGACCAGTTTCGCCACCTTGCCGATGAGCTAGGGATCTATGGTTTTACGCACTAGCTGGAGAGGAAGTTATTGGAATAGCTTGAATATGCTAGATTTTAGTGATTGTGATTATGGAGAAAGATAACTGGAAGAAAAAGAACGAACAAAGACCTGTGATGGCAACAAATGTTCTAACCATGAAAAAGACAATTCTCTTTAAAGGTTACATCCTTTCGCTATAATCAAATAATTAATTAATTAACCACCATCCATAAACTAATTTCAAACCGCAAATAATTTAATAGAATTATTATTAGTAAATTATACTAACCATTCACAATTAAAATTTAGTAGGAACCGAGAAATATAAAAAGGTTAAAACACTTTAGTTTCCCACATCTTGTTTTTGGTAAAAAGACAGACACCAAAAGACGTCTAAATCGTATTAATCATCGAGCAAACTTCCCGCATCTTCAATGAGACACTGGTCTATAAAATTCGGGAAAAGATTTACCGATCAGTGTGGCATAATAGTGTTGGGCTTGCGGGGAAAAAGAGGGAAAAAGTAGTAGTTCTTGGGCACATTACCTTAGATTCTAACTATCAAAACAAATGTTATCATATCCTTTTTCTTTTTTGTAAACATTGAATGAATTTATACATTAATATTAGGCAAAATACACTTGTATAGCCAAAAATTTTGCGTTTGTGCCAATAATAGCCAAATTTGAAAAATACCACTTATAGCCAGCTTTAAAGTTCTTGTAGGACAAATATAGCCATTTCCGTTAGATACTTTAACGGTGTTATTAACACCGTTAACTTATTTGACGGTTTGCTGACTAGACGCCAACTCAGTGGCCACAACATCGCCAAATAAGCAAATAGTGACACGTCAGATATTTCAATTATTTCATATTTACACATTATAAATTAAAAAAAAATTACCCTCTTCCCAATTTTTCCCCGATTTCGATTTAGGGTTCTTCCCCAACTTTACCATTCCCCACGAATCCTCTACCCCTTTCCTTTCCGATCGAAGCAATATTACTCTTCGCCATTCCCGTAAACCCTCTTCATCAAATCCCCCGATTTCGCTTCCACCTGCATTTGTTCTCTAAACAGATATGAAGCTTCGACATCTCAAGGCTTCAACAAATTCAATCACCGAATGAAATCCATCTAGGGTGCGTTTGGATAAGTGTATTTTAAATGTAAGATATTTGGAATACTAGCATTTGAAATGGATGTATTTGAAATATTAGCATTTGAAATACATGTAATTCAAATTCATTGTTTGGATACTCATTTGTAATTTGTTTGTATTTTGTATTTTATGATTTTGAATTTCAATTTTTAAATTCCTGGTCACTTACTACAAATTTTGGTAAATTACAGTTTGGTACACATTTTTTTTTGCAATTTAGTACCTAAACTTTTAAAATTTTACAAAAAGGTCCTGAAATTTTGATGGTAAAATTACATTTTGGTACCTTTATATGTTTTGCCACGCACTATAGTACCTAAACTTTTCATATTTTACAAATAGATCCATTCTTTTGTTATGAGGTATTTCAAATCACTAGTTGTTGAAATGTATTTGAAGTTGACCAAAAATACACTAGAGATGTATTTGGAAATCACCCCATGAATTTGACACAAATCCAAATACCAAATGTAATTAATATCCAAACACATGATTTAGTATTTGGAAATCCAAATCACAAATACCAAATCCAAACCATTGTATCCAAACCCAACCCTATACTGCTAATGAAATCCCGAATTAGGTCAAGAAAATAGACCCACAAGTTCAATCACCGATATTCTATGGACTTGATATTGGGCCATCCATCCCCGGTTCCAGCCCACGAGGAGAAGGCCACAGCCCACGTCAACAGTGCAGCCTTGGTCCACGTTAGACATGCAGGCCATGTTGCTGTTAGGAACGTGGAGAATACTACTCCTAATACTCCTTGTGTATGGAATCATAATTGTACCCTAGATGCTACTGATGATGGGTATAAATTTGTAACTGCGGCTGTAAGCCGCACCCAATCAATAATAACATAAGATCATATTCCCGTGGATGTAAGCCTCACACACTGTGAGGAAGAACCACGTAAAATCGACGTCTCTATTTCGTACTGTTTCGTACTATTTATCATGGTATCAGAGCTGTGAAAAGGTCCAGCTTCGTGCTTCTTGCCCGCCATGAGTCTCGACGGTGAGGATTCCAAAGGGACACCGTCCGGCGGCGCTTCGGTCAAAATCGAAGATCCTCTTCCTTCCTTCTACTTTCTCTCTCCTTCGGATGGCCCTGGCAATCTCCTGGTCGGTGATGTGTTGACGGCGTCCAATTACGGCGAATGGGTCCTCGATATGAAGGATGCCCTAATCGCCAAGAACAAATTTTGCTTCGTTGATGGTACTGTTCCCAAGCCGTCTGCTGCGTTGGAAAGGGCTGCTTGGATCCGCTGTGATGCGATGGTGAAAGGCTGGTTAAAAACTTCTATGGACAAAGAGATCCGTAGCAGTATTCGCTTCGCCGAGCACGCTGCCGGGATTTGGGCTGACCTGCAGGAACGATTCGGCAAGGGCAGTTTTTCGTGCGCCTATGAACTGCGCCGACTCATCAGTCTTCTCCAACAAGAGAAGCACACCGTCTCTGCTTTCTACACTCGTCTGCGTGGGTTTTGGGAAGAAATCTCCCAGATCGAACCGCTTCCTATTTGTGAGTGTGGAAATTGTACCTGTGGCCTATCAAGAAAGGTACGTGAGCTGCAAGACACCACTCGCCTATATGAGTTTTTAATGGGGCTTGACGACACTTTTGGCGCCATCCGCTCCCAAATCCTTGCCATGCGTCCCGTTCCAGTCCTGGGAGAAGCTTTTCATATGCTTCTCAATGAGGAACAGCAGCGCAGCGTCACTCAGAATCGGAAGGCTGCTCCTGAAGCCGCCGTCTTTGCTGCCAAGGGAGACTCGGACAAAAGCTCTCGTGGTGCGGGGGAGCAAAAGGAGCGTGTCCGTTGTACTCACTGTCAACGCATTGGGCACACGCGTGATACTTGTTACAAGCTGGTTGGTTATCCTCCTCGTGATGACCAAGGAGAGAAGCCTCCTCCCCGCCGCAAGCCTCGCAATGCAGCTGATGGTATTCTTGGCCGAGAGCCTAAGGCTTCCCAGGTGGACTCCGATCACAGCCCCGTCCCTGGCTTCACGATGACCCAACTTGAGCAGCTCAAGTTGTTCTTCGCAGGTGGAGGGAAATCAGCGGATGACCCGGCAGCTCACATGGCAGGTACGGTTTCTTATGAATCTGAATGGTTGCTTGATTCCGGTTGCAACGAGCACATAACTATGGATGAATCATTATTCTCTCATAAAGATATTCCAGCGCATAGCCAGCCTGTGCGCATTCCTAATGGTGATAGCATTCCTGTGAAACATATTGGTTCAGTCAAACTGCAGGAAGGTTTCACTCTTGACCGAGTCTTACATGTGCCTGAATTTCGATGTAACCTCATCTCGGTCAGCAGGTTGACTAAGGACAATCATGTCGCTTTGATATTTCTTAACAATTTTTGCGTACTTCAGGACTTACGCTCGAGGAACTTGATTGGGATGGGTGAACTCCGTGATGGGCTATATTACCTCCGCTTGTTTGGACATGGGCGGACGCAAGCGTGTGCTGTGGGGCGTGGTAGCTCAGTTTCTGCTGTTCTTTGGCATGCTCGTCTTGGGCATCCATCCCCGGAGAAAACTTTACATTTGAGTCGGTTATTGTCATTTAATGTTGATTCGACTACTGGTCCGTGTCACTCTTGTTTAAGGGCCAAACAATCTCGAGAGCCTTTTACTTCGAGCATGATTAAAACTTCGCACCGTTTTGACCTCATTCACGTTGACATTTGGGGTGGTTATAAGGTTGCTTCGCTTAGTGGTGCTCATTATTTTCTCACCATTGTGGATGATTTTACTCGTGGTGTTTGGGTCTATTTATTGCGCTACAAATCCGATGTAGAGCGTTATTTACTCCAGTTTTGCAGCATGGTTCACACCCAATTTGGCTGCAAAGTTAAGCGCATTCAGGCTGACAATGGGGGTGAGTTTCAGACGACTGGGCTGCTCGATTACTATGCTCAGGAAGGCATCCTCCTTCAGACCTCGTGCACAGATACCCCTCAACAGAATGGGGTGGTGGAACGTAAGCATCGGCATATTCTTGACACCGCTCGCGCACTCCGATTTCAGGCTAGTCTGCCTGTTCGTTTTTGGGGAGAATGCATTCTCACGGCGGTTTATTTAATAAATCGTCTCCCCACCAAGGCCACTGGTAAGACTCCATTTGAACTCTTGTTTGACAGACCTGCTACTTATTCACATCTTCGTGTTTTTGGGTGCTTGGCCTATTACAAAGATACGCACTCACACCTGGACAAGTTTGGCGAAAGAGGTCGCACTGGGCTGTTTTTAGGCTATGCCGCTCGCCAAAAGGGGTATCGCATCTATGACTTGGTTTCCCGTCGTATGATTACCTCTCGTGATGTTAAATTCCAAGAAAGCATCTTTCCATTCCAAGATGGAACCCAGCATGCCCTCCACTGGATACCTCGTCCCATGCCTGCTCCTCTTTTGGACGATGTGGATTCTTCCCCAATCGTGGATCCCGTTTTTTCCCCTCCTGGGCCAGCGGCACCTCTCCCCGAGTTGGCATCGCCTGGGCCTCCCTCCTCTCCCTCTCCGGTTGGGCCGACCGCGCCTGCTGACGGCCTGGAGGCCAGCTCGCCCCCTCCTGGCCTGTTTGGGCCTCCCAGCCCACCTTCTCCAAGCTCTCCCAGCCCGACCGAGAGCTCCCCTCCTGGGCCACTTGGGCCTACCCAGACCAGCCCGGTTCCAGCTACCATGGCGCCTTCTTCCCCTGCAGCCCCAGCTGTTCGACGTGGAGACCGTGTGCGCCATCGGCCCAAATACCTTGAGCACTATGACACAGCCTTTCCCTCTGATTCGAGACAGGGAAGCACCACTAATTCTGTTCGCTACCCCCTTGATGCTTCTGTCAACTATGCTCATTTTACGACTAATTATCGTGCTTTTCTTGCAGCTCAAACCCGCTTTGACGAGCCTCGCTTCTTCTATCAGGCCGTCCGCAAACAGGTTTGGCGCGAGGCAATGCTTCGGGAAGTTCGTGCGTTGGAAGCAAATGGTACATGGACTCTTGTTTTCTTACCCCCCGGTAAGCGTACCATTGATGCCAAGTGGGTCTTCAAGATCAAATACTACCCCGATGGGACTATTGAGCGCTTCAAGGCTCGATTGGTCGCAAAAGGGTATACCCAGATTGAAGGCCAGGATTTCCACGACACCTTTGCTCCCGTTGCTAAGCTGGTCACTATCCGTTGCCTCATTGCTATTGCTGTTAGTCGTGGTTGGCATCTTCACCAGCTCGACGTTAATAATGCTTTCCTCCATGGTGATCTTGAGGAGGAAATCTATATGGAGATTCCCCCAGGTTTTCGCAAGCCTGGTGATACACGTGTTTGTCGCCTCCACAAGTCCTTGTATGGACTGCGCCAGGCCTCACGTCAGTGGTACCAAAAGTTCACCACCGCTCTTTGCGAGTTTGGTTTTCGTTCTTCTCCGGCAGACGCTGCTCTATTTATCTACCAGCGGGGGAGCACCTTTGTCGCTGCCTTGATCTATGTGGACGATGTCGTCCTAGCTGGCAATGACTTGCCTTTTATTGAGCAGGTGAAGCAGTTCCTTGATCAGAAGTTTAGCATCAAGGATCTTGGGATCCTCCGTTACTTCTTGGGCATTGAGGTTGCCCGTACCCCAGATGGTGTTGTTCTCAGTCAGCGCAAGTATGCTCTTGATATTCTCGAAGATGCAGGAGTCGAAGCATCTCGCCCCAGTCCGTTTCCTATTGAACAGAATCACCAGCTCACTCGGCCTAGTGATGACTTATTGGCCGATGCCTCCTCTTACCGTCGCCTCATCGGGCGACTCCTCTATTTGACGGTGACGAGACCAGACATCACCTACGCCGTCAATATCCTCAGTCGCTTCGTCCATGCTCCCAGTCAGATGCATTGGGATGCTGCTCACCGGATTCTTCGTTATTTGAAGACTTCTCCAGGTCAAGGGTTGTTTTTTCCCCGGACAAGCGATCTGCGTCTCACTGCTTACTGTGATGCTGATTGGGGTGGCTGTCAGAGCTCTAGACGCTCGACCACGGGTTTCTTCATCAGTTTGGGCGGCGCACCCATCTCTTGGCGCACCAAGAAACAGAATGTGGTTGCTCGCTCTTCTGCTGAAGCCGAATACCGTGCCATGGCTACCGCGGTTAGTGAAATTATTTGGCTTCGCTGGTTACTCAAGGAACTTGGCGTTTCTCAGGCTGCGCCTACGCCTCTGTTCTGTGACAATCAAGCGGCTCTGCATATTTCTCATAATCCTGTCTTCCATGAGCGCACCAAGCATGTGGAGATGGACTGCTACTTTGTTCGCGAACGTGTGCAGGCTGGTGATGTCCTTCCTGTCAAAATTCACACGGATCGTCAACTTGCTGATATGTTCACTAAAGGTCTCGGCGCTGACCGCTTTCATTTCCTTCTCTCCAAACTGTGCATTCGTGATCTTCATGCGCCAGTTTGCGGGGGAGTATTGGGCCATCCATCCCCGGTTCCAGCCCACGAGGAGAAGGCCACAGCCCACGTCAACAGTGCAGCCTTGGTCCACGTTAGACATGCAGGCCATGTTGCTGTTAGGAACGTGGAGAATACTACTCCTAATACTCCTTGTGTATGGAATCATAATTGTACCCTAGATGCTACTGATGATGGGTATAAATTTGTAACTGCGGCTGTAAGCCGCACCCAATTAATAATAACATAAGATCATATTCCCGTGGATGTAAGCCTCACATACTGTGAGGAAGAACCACGTAAAATCGACGTCTCTATTTCGTACTGTTTCGTACTATTTATCACTTGATCACTCAAAAGTTTGAGGCGCCATGATGTCCAATCGGAAATCTACCCTAGACCGAACAAGGGAACGCAAAAGAGGAAGGAAAGAGTAAAACAGGGGGGAAAAGTAGAAGCAAGGAGGCGATAGGGGTCTTTGTAGAGGAATGGAGGCGATAGGGGTGGATCGATGAAAAGAGGAAGATGAGAAGAGGGATAGATCGATGAAAAGAGGAAAAACAAGGCTGGAGGAGAGGGAAAGATCGATGGTAGAGGAAAGAGGTGGGTAGTTAGGAGAAGAAGAAGATAAGGCAGAGAAGGAAGGGTCAAATGGGTTTTTATTTTATTTTATGTTTGGTCAGTTTTTTTTTTAATTAATCATTATCCACGTGTACAATTACAGAGGAAAAGGAGAATAAGAGCTCGCCACGTAAGCATCTCCGTTTGTCTAGTCATACTTAACGCTAACACCGTTAAAGAATTGGACGGAAGTGGTTATAAGTGGTATTTCTCCAAATTTGGCTATTATTGACACAAACGCGAAAGTTTTGGCTATACAAGTGTATTTTGCCTTAATATTAAGTCTAATTAAACCCAAATTTACTAATATTTCAACCAAATCTTAATGAGTTTGGTCCTTTTGTACTCATTTTTTAGAGGACGCTTTAAGAATTATTACCATTACCTTAAAGAGTTTTTAGTACTAACTCGGTTGAAGGTGAAGAGAGAAAAAAAAAATCATTTGTAGTTCACTTTTTTTGTACGTAGGATAACTTGCCCATGTAACATATGATTATACACGGCAAACAATGTTATTTTGAATTACCTCGTATTGCCATCTCAGTGATTGTATTCAGAATTCCTATTGTATCCCATTAATAGTTACATACTCTACTAAGCTACTAAGTACTTTTGTTGCTTGCTAATTGTTAATTTTGCGTTCTATTGCGATCGTCATTTGCGGTACCGGTCCATTGCTTAGGGGTGAGCAACGAGACGGGATTGGGTACCCGTCCCGTTTGAAACGGGTACCTAGTCCCATTTAAAGAGCAAACTTCATCTCATATCTCAAACTCGCATAGGTTAACAAGTAATCAAACTACCCGTATATATACCCGTGCAACATGGAAACAATAACAAATTACACCTGAAAAATGAGGATCACTGATTCACTGTGCACAAAATGACGAGAAGTAGCTTTTGTTCGGCAATATAGGATCAGAAAGGGGAAATATGGTAATGATGGATGGAGGCAGTGTTAGGGAAAGAGGGAGAGCAAACAGGAACAAGGGATAAAAAAATGAGTATGTCGAGTGGCCATGGTTTTCTGAAGGTCATATTTGTGTTTAAAGGCATTTCTCAGGAGCTAAGAAAGGGATATGAAATGAGTGCCATTATGAGTCAAGAGCCAATTGGTGGGAAAAAATGACATTAGATGAACAATTTTTATTTTATTTTTTAGGCAAAATTCATTTATGTAGTCAAAACTTTAACGTTTGTTACAATAATAGCCACTTTTGGAGAAATACCAAAAATAGCCAGACTTTTGAAAGTTTAATGACAAATATAGCCATGTTCGTTACAAACTTTAACGGCGTTACTAACACCGTTAGTTATTTTAACCGTACGTTTATTGGACTGCCAGCTCACTCGACACGTCACTGACAACTTGGACACGTCATATTTTAATAAAAAATATAATCACAAAAAAATAAAAAATCAAACAAAATCATTTATGCCTCTTCGTCTTCCTCAGCAGACCCTTTCCCTTCCTCTGCGGACCCTTTGTAGGAAACTGATCACTAACCTTCCTTTCAGCCTTCAGCCGTAGACGGCGGCAGTATCTCTACAAATCCATAGTAGCAAAAATTAGAATCACCACTCTTTCGTCTTCGGTTCCAATTTCAATTTGACAACGAAACCGCTTACAGATTCTCTACAATCGACTGCGGTTCAGCTTCTGATCCTTTTTGCTCGAAATGGACGCTCTTCTCCCTATTGTACTTCTCGGAGCTCTCATCACATTCTTCTTCTTTAAAAGCAACTCCCTCAATCCCAAATATGAAAACGAAACCATTTTCAAACCCGAGCTTGATCATGATCCCGCTAGAAAGCCGGCCAGGGCTCCACACTCCAAGAAATCTCATTCTAAACTCCACTCCCATTCTCATACATTTGATAAGGTGTGTTTTATACCTCTCTGATTTCCACCTTGTTTTTCTGTCAACGATTCACTAGAACAAGAAAAACACCAACCCAGTCGAGGTGGAAGCGGCGCAAGCGGCGGCATGGAAGAAGGAGGCAGTGGAGGAGTGGAATCGGGAGAAGAGGATCTGGTCTTGATGGACAAAGGGTTTAATTTTGAACTGGACGAGCTGTTAAGGGCATCGACTTATGTATTGGGGAAGAGCGGGTTAGGGATTGTGTACAAAGTGGAGTTGGGAAAATGGGTTTCCGGTGGCTGTGCGTCGGCTCTACTGCTGTGGAGCTGGCGACGGGAAGTACGCGAGAGAGGGGTGGGAAGGGTGAGAGAAAATAAAAATGGATTGATTAATTTATTTTTATTTTTCAGCTAATTCCACCTCAACTTGTTATTAGTCAAAGGTCGCCAAGTCAGCATTTTCGTTAGTCCAGTCAGCTAGTTAGATGACACCGTTAAAGAATTGGACAGGAGTGGCTATTTTGTGTATTTCTCAGAAAGTGGCTATTATTGACAAAATCGTCAAAGTTTTGGCTATACATGTGTATTTTGCCTATTTTTTATGAATCCATTAGATGAACAATTACACAAAAGATTCAATATATTAACAACTCTCCGGAGGGGTAGCTGTTGTCCATTGGTAGGACTTGGTGGAATTTCAGATTTGGACTATGTATTGATTATTTTATTTGTACAGGGAATAAATTGTAATGAATATTACATGTACTCATACTATCCAAACGGGTACCAGTGGATTTACTCAATGTTGAAATTTTTAATCCTAAGTCTCATCACGTAATAAAGATTACGGGTATTTGGGTACCCGTAACTCTAAAAAAATGGGGCGGGTATGAGTATACTCTAATTCATGTTTTCTGTTGCCCACCCCTACCACTGCTAGACGAATGATTTATCACTCGATTCATTATCAATTGAAGGAAATTCTCAAAGAAAATTAGAAGATTTAGAACCACGGTTAACTGTTTATATAGACAGAGATGATGAGAGAGAGGAACTAGAAACAAAACTAACTAATTTGCACTTAACTAAAACCCTAATTACTTAATAATACCCACTACAAGAAAACTTAGGATATGTTTACTTTCTTTTCTGTTTCCTGTTTTTGAGAAAACAGATGTTGAAAACAGGTGAAAACAACATTTTGTTGTTTCCGAAAACAACAGGAAGCTGCCACTTTCTGTTTTCAGAGTTGGAAACGAATAGAAAACAGAATGAAAAGTAAACAGGTTTTCTCATTTCAGTTGCCAAATTTATGACATGAAAACAGAAAACAGGAAACGAAAATGGAAGTGAACATGGCCTAGATTTAGAAGGAGAGATTATTTGCTTCTAAATGACGTATATTTGCTTCTATATATCTACGGAGGCAGATACGTTATTTGCTTCTAACATAACAGTTTTACCTATATACAATAACATCCATAAATTATTAGAAGTTGTAGAATGAGTCTTATATTCTAATACCACCTCAAGCTAAAAGTGAATGGTCTTCATGTTGAGCTTGGAAATCAATTAAATGAAGGTGCGAACTGTAAAACTTTTAGAAACGGGCCTACAAGCTGTAAAGTAGTCGATATGTGTTGAAATTTGAGTTTATTGGCTAAAATTTGATCTCATCAACCCCAATATGTTTACCTCTTTCATGTTAAATTGAATTCTCAGTCATCTTCACAACAAATAAACTGTCACAATAAATCATGTAGGGTTGTTTAGGTTATAGAGGAAGTTTATGGAACAAGGCTTTCATCAATTGAATTTCATTTGATGTGTCTACCAAATCCATGTATTTCGCTATTGATGAGGACATGGACACTGTCTGATGCTTCTTGGACCACCAACTAATGAGTGAGTTACTTGAGAAAATACAAAAGCCAGTTACTGGACGTCTTTTGTCAGGACGCCCAACCCACCCAGAGTTTGAAAATATTGCTAATATGATACGAGAGTTAGTAGGAAAGAATAGTTCTTCAGAAGGATTAGTTTTGATATATCCAAGGAGTCAGTGTGTTGTATGTTCATGATCACTAGTTGGAGCATCAACAAACTAAATAAATTGGTTGACGTGTAACAAATATTAGGTTGTGTGTTACTCAAGTATTGAAAACGACCAAGTAAAGTCATATAATTATTGTATCTTGCATCATCTAGAGGTAAGCCATGTGTGCTTGATAAGTGAGTAATTTGAATGGAGGGTATGGTAGTTGGTTTTGGAAGCCAAAAGATGTGTTCGAAGGAGATCAAGGGCATTTTCCCCTTGAATTAGATGGATACCAAAATCATATTTGTAAATTTTCATTTCAAGTAAGTACTTGAACTAACTAAGACCCTTTGATGGTGAAGGTAATATCTAATTGATGTTTGACATTCCAGATTTGAAAGAGACAGTTCCCTGCATGTTGAGAGTGTATCATCAACATAGACTACTAATGCAAAGAAATTAGATCCAATGTGTTTAGTAAAGAGGGAATAACCATTGTGATATTTTTGCTAACCCAAACTTTCAAGGATGGTGGCTAGTTTAGTAAACCAAGTTTAACTGGCATGTTTAAATCCATAAAGAGATATTATGAGTTAGCAAACTTTGTGTTTAACTTGGAGTCAACCATCATCCTCATCCCGAAAATGAGAATCCCAGAGAGTCCGGCCCACTTTCGTCCGCTTTGCCTGAATAATGTGTGTCTCAAGGCAATCACGAAAGCCATTGCCAACAGATTGAAACTTGTGATGACAAAATTGGTGGCACCAACTTAAAGCAGTTTTATTCTAGGCTGGCAAACCAATGACAACATCATTATTCTCCAAGAAGTGCTCCACTCCTTTCGTAAGAAGAAGGGAGCTAAAGGGGGCCTCATGAAGAAAATTGACTAGGAGAAGGTTTATGACAAGTTTCGGTAGGAATTCATTCGACACACACTGATGGAAATTGACCTTCTGAGCACCTAGGTTAGTCGAATCATGTTCTGCGTTCAGCAAAATAAGATGCGATTAACTGGAATGGGCAGCCCACAGACCAAATTATCCCTTATGGGCAGCAAAAATAACCATATCTGTAGATACCCGCCTGAATCCAATCTAATCTGGTGAGTAAAATCCGAACCTGATTTTTTTTAATGAGTTTGGATAAAATTTTCATAAAATTAAATTATGTTTAACTAATTTTCTTGATTTTAGTAATTCATTGTTTTAATTTTTCACTTATGTAATGTCAGTATATGTGCAAGTGTTAACATGTTGGTTGAAGTTATATAGATAAATTATCATCCATAATCAATCATGAATACCCAAAACTCGATCGGATATGGGTATAATTTTGATATTCTATCCGATTCTTATATAAGTATAAATATAAATAAAACCCAAACTATGAGAATAGAGCAATAAATATACACTATCTAATCTCGACCTGACCTTTACTCAAAATTTCATTCCACTACTAATTAGTTCAAACTTCTAAGAAGTTTCTTTTGGGCCTGCTTGTTTTTATATGTACATATATCACGGCTGGCGCTTTGCACCGGGTGTGGCAATATCAGAGCGACTGAGGCAGTTTTTTTAACAAAACTACTGTCTGATTTAACACAACCAAAATTACTAGCTGGTACCGCAAGTGGAATAATTGACTGGCTAACAACAATGATGAGAAATGAAGCCGGCCGGCCGGCCATTCATCGATATTGATCCTTTATCTATTGCACAGCTTAAAGCTGTCGTGCAACAACAAAGTACGTACCCATATATACAAAGCAGATTAAATCAGATTGAATCGAATTTTTGGAGACAATTATAAATGTGTTTTGAATGTTTTTGTTTGTTTGCATGACAGCATGAGCCGAAATTTAAAAAGGGGATGAAATTTTGCCTGAATAGCTGTAGGGGATAAGAGGGATGGTTTCTCCTTGTACTTTTCGGAAAATGTTTGTTATGTAAGGCAGAAATGTTTGTTATGTAAGGCAGAAAAAGGATAGGGGGGGGGGGGGGGGGGGGGGGATTTTTCAGGAGCTAATCGATTCAATCATTCATTTAATTCATTTAAAATGCACGCCGATGGAAAGACAACCTAGTTGGTAAAAGGGTTGGATTTCGAGATTGGGATGTGACAAGGTCTCAGGTTTGAATTCCAGTACCACCTTTTTGGTGTTCCCGGAGGCACCCTTCTCCTCGATAACGGTAGCACAACGCCGGACACTGCGCCGAGATAAAGTCCTTGATGGTTAGTATGCAGGTACCCCCTAGGTTTAGTAGGCCCCGCTGTCACTCATGTGGCATGTGAGTTGCTAATGTTCCTGAGTTATTAAAAAAAATAATTCATTTAAAATGCACAAAAGTATGAATAATGATAACCAAACATAAATCGAAATAAATTCATAACAAACCATCAATTTGATTGAAAAATAGAGAGAGAGTTTGGGAGAAATTCTTAACAAATCGTATAATAAACTTAATTGAAAAGTAGTAGAGAGAGGAAATTGGAATTAAAAACAAAGACTAATTAGGATAAACTTAATTGAAAAGTAGTAGAGAGAGGAAATTGGAATTGAAAACAAAGACTAATTAGGATATGCAAAGGGGGATTGTGGAGAGAAATCATTGATTGTTGGCAATTGTAATCAAATGATCAAATTTTAGAAAGAAATACAAAGGGGGATTGTGGAAATTTTTAGTGTCAACTAATGGTGGGTGGCAGATTTGACAGGTTTAAGGTTGTCAACCTGGTTTAGCTCGTTAGCTTGATTGAGTAAGTGACTTAAGGTTTAATGGTCTGACAGCTTTAGCCTGATTTAGCTCGATATATTAAAAAGGTCATTATATTGTTCATAAATTTATAAATTATATTAAATCTCATATAACATATGTGTATTAACATATAAAATTACAATAAAATAACATACCGTGCTTGGATCCAACATATAGTGAAAATTCGCATACTTATATAAATCTAATATTTAAATGTTCAAGTTATAATTTCAAAAATAGAGATATACGAAGAGGAAAATCGGGAAGAAGCGCATAACCGCACAAAGAGTCGACCCGTGAGAGTGTGTGGGTCGTTTTTCTCGTCGGGTCATGGTCAAAATGAGTTAACTAACGAGTCGACCAACGGGTTGACAACCCACACTCACATATTATGATGGGTTAGACCGGAAGTAACCCACATCCGTCCACTATACCTCATATTATGATGGGTCGGATTTTAGCATGTGGATGAACTTACATTATTATTCATTCCTAACATCGGGTCACAAATATACCAACTCTCTAATAAGATGGCCAGTCAATTAAAAAAAAAAAAAACTCATCCAACATCTGTTTATGCCTGGAATGTACCGGGCGGTTTGCGAGGCTTCACAGTCTTCGTGCGGTCTTGGGAGGATGAGAGGCGACCTTCGAATTCCTGCAACAAAGGTCCTCAGGGGAGCCCTGGGACCTCCTCCGATGCCTAAGTTAGTGAGAGAAGTGGATATAGTGAATAAGAGAGAGAATGGAGTAGATAGAAGTTACCCCAAATGTGTCCCATGAGTGGGTATTTATACTAGAGGATGTCGGAGTGAGGATAATTAATGCCTTGTCGGGCGTCCAAGGTCGCATAAGGACCCGTTCTCAGGAGGCTGTCAGGATCGTACCTTTGTCAGCCTCCGTACTGAGGTGTCAGAGAGACGTTAGGCCCAGTGTCGGGCGGTTTCTCAGAGTTCCGTTGGGGACGTGTCAGGCGGTTCTTTCGGGAAGACCGCCTTCGAACTTTTTATTAGTGTGCCCTGGGCCTATTGGGGCCGGGCTCGATTGTTTCGCTGGGCTTTTTGTAGGTCATGGGCCTGTCGGCCCAAGAGACTCCATGGTTGGCCCAACATTTGCCCCTTAGTCGTGATGATCGTTAGGTTTTCGCGGCTAACTGTTTTTTGTCGCCGTGGAGCGGTCTTGGGTCGCTCGGCCTATGATTATCTGCTTGCCCCTGGCCGCGGAGGCGTGGCGTTCGAACGCCTAAGGGGGCGGCTTTACCGACTTGTTTGTATGATGGGCGGTCTATAACCGCACTCGGTTGTCCCACGTGGTGGCATCGATTTTCGCGCTCTGACAAGGTCAGACTTTTGCCCCTTGAGAGTTTGCTTTAAATGGAGAGAGGCGCACTGTTTCCGCCATTGTGTTTCTTCATTTGGGGAAAACTCTCCGTCGTCTTCCTCCTTGGGTCGTCTGCAACTTTCTGCGGAGCTCTGAGCTTCGCCGTCGTCGACCCTCTTTAAAAGGCCGAGTGTTTGTACTTTCGAGGTGAGTTTCGGAGCTTCTTTCTCCTTTGTTTCTCGCGTCTTTGTTTGCCTTTGACTTGTGTGCTTTTCTTTTGGGTTTATTCCGGCTCGGGGCGTCGGCCTTTCCCTCTTCCTCGTCGGCGCTAGATGTCGAGCGGAGGCCTAGCTTCGTCGGCCGGGGTAGGCGCGCCTCTAGCTGCCGCCACGGAGGTTGTGTCCGATGCGCCCACTGCCCCCGAGGTCTGCATGGGGAAGCCGCCGTCGATCTTCATTGCTCCGACGCTTTCCCCTGCCACCGGGAAGAAGTCAGTGGGCACCTCTGGCGGTTCCGCGACCGCTGCGCAAGGTATGGCTCGTTCTGCCCCTGCCCAACACGCCTCTGATTGCGTGTGGGATTTGTCTGGACTTGAATTGTACTTTGGGGGTGGTTCTGAATTGGACGATTGTCTGATCGAGGACGCTTTAAGTTTAGATTTTTCTTTTGCTAACATCCGACCTGTACCAGTTGGGGTTGTGGCCACTTCGTCCGCGGTTGGGGACAATCTGGGTGAGTTTGGGGGTTTAGACTTAGATAGTGATACGCTGAATGTGGATGATGCGGTTGGTAGTAGTGAAGAGCGTTCGGAGGCGCTGGCGAGTACCTCGTCGTCTGTTGAAGCAGTTGACTCTGAGGACGAGGGATCGCCTTTGGTGGCCATTGCGGATTCTACGTATACCGTTCTTCATCACGAGGGAATGTGGGACGGGGCCGCGGTTCCCACCGGCGTGTTTTCTCATGGACCTCCGCACGAGGCGACCTTGAGGCCGGGTCAGGTGCTTCACCGTTTGAACGCATTGAGTTTACCTACGGATTGGCAGTATGCGGCTCCTACGGAGACAAGTAGATCTGGGTCATGCCCCGAGGGTTGGATCCCTATTCACGTGGAGCACGTTAAGTTGGGATTGCGGTTCCCCTTAGACCCTATTCTTACTAAGACTTTGCACCTCCTTCAGTGTACTCTTGGGCGCTTGTCCCCTTCTGTTATTTTTCAGTCGGTCATGTATCGGTATGCGTGTAAACGTCTTGGGGAGGCCCCTTCCTTCGATGCATTCCGACTGATTTATAACATTAGGGATTCGACCAACTGTTGGTCTATCGGTCGGCGTAAGGACGCCGTGGGGTTTGTGACGGGGTCGCCGAAGCTTGATTCTCCATGGTACAAGGAGTTTTTCTTCGCACGTCCCTCATGGAAATGGTACCATGGCGATACTGCGCCTTTGACGGGGTACGTGGTGGGTTCGAAGGACGACTGGTGTGTTTCGACCCAGTTTCCACAGTCAGTGAGAGATCACGTAGACCGCCTTGTAGAAGGGTTTCAGCTGCGAGTCTTTCCTAGCGGTCCCGAGAGTGCATACCAGCACGTTCGCAAATTCTATGGTTAGTGCTGCGTTTTTCTGCTTGAGTATGTCCCTCTTCTCATGTATGTTTACTTATGCTTTCCTTTGTCAGGTTTGAGAGCTCTGGCGGATGCGGTTCGTCCGAAGAGGCGAAGGGTAGTGGTGAAGACCGGAGTCGGCCGAGGTGGAAGCTCGTCCGTGGCGGTCGGAGATATTGGCGTCTCTGTTGCTCAACCGCCGCCGGTGCAGCCTATGGCGGCTCCAGCTGATGTGTCCGGGAGGAGAGGCTCCAAGAGGGTGGCTGAGAAGACCGCTCTCGGTCAAGCTAGCCAAAGAGCGAAGGCAAGTTCTCCGCCTCGGAAGGCGGCTGGTCGGGGAAAGGGCGTGAAGCGCGGGGAGGAACAGAGTTCTATAGAGGTGTCGACTCAGGCGGCCACGGATGGGGAGGCGGCTGAGTTTGCTTTGCACACTATTAGTGATCATCTCGTTATGCCTTCCGAGTACACCCCTTCAGCTTTGGACAGTCACAGGAGACTTGCAGAGACCGCTTCGCGGTTCTTCTTTTCGGTAAGTGGTAATTCGTTGTGGATGTTTCATCACGCAATCTGTTGTTTGCTGGCTAATCATGTGTATGCCGTTGACAGGCTCAGATTGGGTTCTCGCAGGTCATTCTGTTGAATGACCGCCTGTCCCGGACTGTGGAGGACAATGTCGTTGAGATAGCGAAACTGAAGAAAAGCGCCGATGAAGGGCGGGAGACTATGATGGGTAAGTTGAGACCGCAAGTAAAGCGTGAGTTTGAGGAGCGACTGGCCAAGAAGGAGGAGGAGTTGCTGGCCGAGAAGGGGGCGGTCAAGGCTGTCGGTGAAGAGAGGGACCGCTTCCGCGAGAAGGCCCTAAAGTCTGCGGAGCTGGAGAAGACCCTGCTGGAAGAACAGGAGGCGCTGCGGACAGAGCTGGCCGCCTTGAAGATTGAGAAGGCGACTTGGGAAGAGAACCGCGAGGCGGAGCTGGCCGCCGCCCGGGCTGAGGCGGGACCCGCCTACTTGAAGTCAGATGAGTTCGTGTTGCTTGACAACGAGAAGTACAAGTCCATGGTGGGCAATGCGGTGGCTGCCATCAGGCACTGGTTCCGTCGTGAGCAGCCTGACGCGGTTTGGAACACGGATCAGATTTGGGACGCCGTTGGTGCGTGGACCGATTCCGATGTCAACTCGGAAAAAGACGAAGGAGAAGAAGATGAAGAGAACGCCCCTGAGGGTGGCGCATCTCCTCAAGTTTAAGATGCTTTGTGTATGTTTCTCAGTTTGCTTTGTGACATTTGCTACTCGAGGACCGCTGGATGTCCTCTATTTTGTGCACGTTTTGCCCCTTAATCGTGGTGATGGGGGTTGTATGCTACTTCGAATTTGGCATGGACGTGCCTTGTGAACTTGTAACGTTCTCTTTTGCACACTTGAAGCGTTGGACCGCCACCGTTTGGTGTCGCGGGTTATCTCCGACTTTTGGATGTTTCGCTCGCATACTTAGCGACTTCAGTGTTTAGTAGCCTATCTTTTCGCGAGCGTGATTGTGCTAGTGTTAATGGGGAGAATTTTGCATAGGGCGGGTCGGACCGCTGGGATTCTTGGACGCCTCTGGGGGTGGTTGGTCGTTGGAGTGACCTTTTTGAGCGTGTTGGAAACGAACGCCCCGTTAGTAACGTTGTGCCGAAAACATGAAACATGTGAATGAAGGCAACGTGTTTGGGCTTAAACGTTCTTGCGAACTTGTTGTATGAGAGGGAAGCGTGCCGGGACTATATCATGGCCAGCTGCATGTGATAAGCTGTTGGGCCGCGAGATGGGCACGAGCTTGTGTGCATGCTAAGCGTGAGTTGTTGGCTGAATATTAGGCGTTAGCTGTGTTCTAGGGAGGGCGAATGGAGTTTCGCCCGTAGCGGTTTTATACACCGCTTGCTGCGTCCATCGGATGTGCGAGAGTTCGCTTGTGCTTGCCCCTTGGGCGTCTCTCAGGCGTTTTTTCAGCCTTTGGAGGGTTAGCTTGTTTGAAGCTCCATCTGGACCGTTCGTCTGCAGGTATGCCGCGGAGACTGCCGTTCCTGCGATGCGGTTTCTTGGCGCGGAAATTTTCGAACGATCGACAGTTGAATTGGGTGGTGGAGAGTGTCATTTGCTTGAACGGTCGTTTGGCGCATTTCGCGTTATTCTTTTAAACCTTTCGAGAGGTGTTTCTCCTTTGAGCCTGTCGTGAGGCGTGAGAGCCTGGCGGAAGACATTTTCCCTTTAGGCCTGTCAGAATGCGTTTCTCTTCAAGCCTACCCTGAGGCGTGTGGGCTTGTCGGCACTAGAAGGTGGAACCTTCCCGTGGCGGGAGTGTCGCTCGTTGACTTTGACATTTTCGTGAAGAGAGTGCTCGACGGGAGCGCCTTCGCGAGGCGGGATATCCTCATAGTCTTTTGGCTTCTAAGAAGCGTGTGAGTCATCAGCTTCTTGGGCGGACATGAGATACTTCAGACTGTGTCAGAGTAGTACTTTCTCAGGCGCCTGTCATTCCGTGTTTTTGGAGACTGGGACGCCTTCCATGGTTGCATTACGCTTGTCGCGGTTTTACCTTTCATGTTTGAGCACGGAGGGAGGGTAAGTTTACTTCGGCTGGGGCGACCGTTTTGGTGTCGTATGTCAGAGCGAAGGGGGTGTCTCCTGTGGTCGTCTTGTAGGTCGTGTGATGCGACCATAGGACGTGTAGGAGCTCAGTCATCCTTTCCCCTTAAGCGTCCCGGAGACGCTTGTTTGAGGGTACATCACTGATGCTTTGGTGTCCCCGGCGTGGTTTGGCGCGCAAGGATTACTCTGTTATCCTTTCAAGCTTCTCAGGAGGTGCCTCCTCTTTGAGCTTGTTGGGAGGTATGTGAGCCTGTTGGAAGGCGTCTTCCTTAGGTCCTGTCGGGAGGCGTTTCTCCTCCAGCCTATTAGGAGGTGTGTGAGCTTATCAACAGGTGTTTTGATGATGACGATATGCTTGTGAAAAAGCAAGATTGGGCTTTCGTCTTAGTGGAAGATGCATCCCCATGAGATGAGCATCTCATGGAGGCGAAATATACTCGATGAGAGTGTCGTTTGTTAGGTGAAATATGCCCCGAAGGGCGCGTCACTGGGAGGCGATTTTCGGGCTTTGCCCGGAGGTGGAAGGCACGAATCGGGCCTAGAGGGAGGGTCGCTCATAGGCGAAATCATCGCTCAAAGGGAGCATCGCTCGGGGGCGGTTTTTGGACCTTGCCCCGAAGGCGGAAGAGGCGATTTTCGGGCTTTGCCCGGAGGTGGAAGGCACGAAACGTGCCTAGAGGGAGGGTCGCTCATAGGCGAAATCATCGCTCGGGGGCGGTTTTTGGGCCTTGCCCCGAAGGCGGAAGGCGTGAATCGTTCCCGGAGGGAGCATCGCTCATAGGCGGAAACCATTCTCCGAAAGGAGCATTGCCCGGAGGCGAATTTTGGACCCTGCCCAGTGGCTTGAAGCATAGCACTTGAGACATATTTTGTGCAAAATATTTACCTTTGTGATTTGTCCTAGGAAAAGTAAGAGTCAAATTCCGAGCGCTATAGATCATATGTACAAGACCTCACTGTAGCATACTGGTGAGCACCGTTCATCTTATCGAGTTAGGACTCGCATCCGAATCTTGGTATAGGGATGGAGGGGGTTATGCTGTACCCGCCCAATGGGCCTCTACGTGGGAGCCGTTGGCTAGGCGGACCGTGAGTGTATGCGAGACCACGTTCGCGGCGGAGGTTGCGATTCTGGACATAAATATTGGGTTGCACCTGGTATGAGGTGCACCTAGTGGGACAGGCTTACTAAAGGCAAGTCTTATTTTCAGCCTACCGGGAGGCGCTTCTTTTTTCAGCCTATCGGGAGGCCTGTCTTCTTTTAGCCTATCGGGAGGCGTTTCTTCCTTTCAGCCTATGAGAATGCGCTTCTTCCTGGTCTGTCGAGAGGCATTCTGTCTTTCAGCCTTCTGGGAGGCGTTTATCTCTTGACTTTGCGGGAAGCGCTTTGGGATCTTTGAACAATCAGAGCTTAGCCTGGAAGGCATGAAATTTGATTAGTATGCGGTTCCACGTCTGATGTGGTCATGGAAGACGTGGGTGATGACGCAGATGAGTATGATACACGCGACCAGACTTGTCTTGTGTCGACGCACCGCCATGTGGGAGACGGGGGTCGGGTGGTGTCTTCGGATGCGTGTGCGCGGGCTTGCGTCTTAAGGCAGGCCGGACGATTTGCACAGTTGGCGGACTCGAGTTGAGGACTTGGAGTGTGGGTCGGACAGAGGTGGGCCCGTGTGATGCGGGACTGGACCGCGTTATGAAACCGAATGCAAGAGTAGAGGACGAATGCTTTACACCCTTGGTGGGCCTAATGTACAGAGTGTGGTGGGCCGCATTGGAATCTTGGATGCGGTGCGTTGGTGATGCTAGGTCAGACGCACACATGAGATTTGATGCGAGGCGGCCACGTCTTCAGTGATAACGTTGAGTGGCCTCGGAGGTGCCATAGGCCGAGTGGATGTTCGGGCGGCCCAGTTGGAGGGCTAGGGGTGTGTACGTGGTTGCAGTCTTCTAGTCGAGGGCGCTTCCTGCAAATGGCTTCAAATGTCGAATGTTGCCAATAGTAAACACAAAGCGGTTTTGTAGTGTAACGACATGATCGAACTTTCGTTTCAAGTGGAAACGTTCTCGCGATGATAATATCGCACGGAGGGGGAGCGTAGCATGGTGGTGATGAGCATCTTGTGCTTGGCTGGATGAGGGTTTGAGGCTTTGCGGAGGCGGTCCTCCTTTATTTTTGTAATGCGACAATTGAGAGCTTCATGGGTCGTGTATGGCGTGTTGCCAAGCTTCGCTCGTTGTAGGCCATAGTTGATTGTGGACTGGGATGCGGCCCATTATATGCTTGGACTACCGACTGGGATTGAGGTTGGAGCTCGACGCGAGGTTGCAGACGGGTCTTGTGATCGGACTAGATGCGGATTGGGCCCGCACGGAGGTCTTGGCTCAGATGGTCTTGAAAGCTGAACGCTTTGTAGGTGACGGATTTGAGGGGTAGGCCGTCTTGAGACATAATGCGGGCTTAGCATCTTTGGGAAGGCGCGCGGAATGGAATGGGCTTTGGAGGCAGCCTTTTGCACAAGTTCGAGGCGTGAAGATGTCACTTCTGTTGGGAGGCGGTATCATGTCTCAAATCTTGCGTGCCTACTGGGAGGCGGTTTCAGGCTTTTGCGTGTCTCAAATGTTGGCTATACTGATGGCGCGTCTCGAATGTTGGCTATACTGATGGCGCGCCTACTGGGAGGCGGTTTCAGACTTTTGTGTGGAGGGATAGCATGCGTGAAATAAGCATATCATGCATGAAATATGTCATGGCACGGGATGTAGATCATGTGATGCGGTTTTACATCTGCGAAGGATGTGAGTGACAAACATAAGCATAGCATGCGTGAAACATGTCATAGCGTGGGATGTAGGGAGAAACATGTCATAGCGTGGGATGTAGGGAGAAACGTCATTGTGTGCTATTGGGAGCGGTCTTCATGGCATAGTATTTGAATATATCTTAGAAGGAAGTACTTAGCTTGAGAATAAGCGGTAGAAGACAGCTGGGAAGCGGTTTAAGTAAGACGAGTCGCTTTCTGATCCTCAAGGCGGTCTCGTGGCAGACTGGTAATTGCCCCTGCCTATGAGAGTTGGGTTAGGTGTTTGAGTATGGTGCACGTGTTTCTCTTCTTCTTTTCGTAAGTAGATGCCTCCAGTCTTCTAGTGGCGTGATGGGCTTGCTTATTGGACTTTCGGACGAAGGGGTCCGCGTGCGAGACGGATCGCGTTGATGAGGGAGGCGACTCGTCGACGAGGGATAGGATCGCCTTGGATAATGGGATGTGGAGCGAAGCGGTCCCGGTCTTGCATCCGCTCGGAGGTGGAGCGAGGCGGTCCCGGTCTTGCGTCCGCTCGGAGGTGGAGCGAGGCGGTCCCGGCCTTGGGCTCCTGGCATGTTGGAGACGAGACGGCAGTTGGGCCGTGTTCGGTTCCTGCGTTGGATCTTGGAACAAATAGATAAAGGGCGGTTGCCCCTATTGACATGAGAAGATGTTGTCGCCAGCCAGTTGGCGTTCTTGTATCCTAATTAATGCGGGTTCGAATCTTGGCCAAGGAATTCCTTATTTTTTATTTTGTTGAGAACGAAGTTTGCTCAACTAAATGAGTAGCGCATCGGACTCCACTGTGGGCTTCCTTCGCAAGGCGGGTCGTGGATGGATGTGAGCCTGGTAAGGCTGCTTAGAGGGCGGTCACCTCCTGTTTGAGGTGCATCGACTTTGAATGTAGGGGCGGGCTTTGAGCCCCAGGGTTGTGAGATGTTTGTAAAGCAATGATGATTGACCGCTGCGTTTGTAAAGCTAAAGGTTTCCTCGTAGTGTACGGGTTGTGTGAGCTCCTTTGTGGGGAGAGGATGTGGGTTCGAAACCCACCTATGATGTTTTGCTCTCTGGGCGCTCCTTGAAGTGTCAAGGGTACCTCCGAAAATTTCTATCACCCCTTCCGGGAGGGAGGCATATCACGTCCGAAAATGGCCGCTGAAGGTAACGGGAAACGCTCGGCACAAGACGGAGTCCGGGGCGTTGATGTGCTGCACCTTTGACATGAACGCGCAAAGGTGGTCCGCGGGATCTGAGGTCCGAAAATGACCGCTGAAGGTAACGGGAAACGCTCGGCACAAGACGGAGTCCGGGGCGTTGATGCGCTGCACCTTTGACATGAACGCGCAAAGGTGATCCGCGGGATCTGAGGTCCCATTGTACGCCGGTAGTCCGAGGGAGGAGGAGTTTGGCGGTACTGGGGTCTTGAACAGCTTCTCGGAGAGCGGGTTTTTGAAGAACATTGGGACTCTTGTGTTTCCCGTAAGTCGACCGTAAATGTTTTTCAAGGATGCCTAGATCCGCATCTCTTCTCGCGTCCTTCCCCTCGACCCCTCGGGAGGGTCTTCCTTCGTTTTCGGTAGTTAGAGGATTTGCGACAGGCTGTCTTGTATGTTCACGATTTGCATGTCATGACCTTTGACTATCTCTTCAAACTCCGATTCGTCTTCGACTCTCGGCGATAGACCCCGGAGGGTGTTGTTCTGGGTCATTCCTTTGGGAGGAGCTTCGAAGTCGTCTCCCATTTTTTCCGGTGACGAAGTCGTGAGGCCCCACGGTGGGCGCCAAAATGTTTATGCCTGGAATGTACCGGGCGGTTTGCGAGGCTTCACAGTCTTCGTGCGGTCTTGGGAGGATGAGAGGCGACCTTCGAATTCCTGCAACAAAGGTCCTCAGGGGAGCCCTGGGACCTCCTCCGATGCCTAAGTTAGTGAGAGAAGTGGATATAGTGAATAAGAGAGAGAATGGAGTAGATAGAAGTTACCCCAAATGTGTCCCATGAGTGGGTATTTATACTAGAGGATGTCGGAGTGAGGATAATTAATGCCTTGTCGGGCGTCCAAGGTCGCATAAGGACCCGTTCTCAGGAGGCTGTCAGGATCGTACCTTTGTCAGCCTCCGTACTGAGGTGTCAGAGAGACGTTAGGCCCAGTGTCGGGCGGTTTCTCAGAGTTCCGTTGGGGACGTGTCAGGCGGTTCTTTCGGGAAGACCGCCTTCGAACTTTTTATTAGTGTGCCCTGGGCCTATTGGGGCCGGGCTCGATTGTTTCGCTGGGCTTTTTGTAGGTCATGGGCCTGTCGGCCCAAGAGACTCCATGGTTGGCCCAACAACATCCAACCAGCCAATTGCACACTCCTACTTATACCACCTAAAGAAAATGAATTTGCATTATCTTGCAGAAAGAGGCGGGTACACTTAAAGAAAATGAATTTCCTGATTCTTGATCTACTACGTAGACTTCGTAGTATTTAATTAACAAACAAAAAGCGCCCCTCCAATAGTGATAAATCACAATCAATAAAGAAGAGGCCTTAATTTCCTTTCATAAACTAAAATTAAAAGAAAAATCATACAACTTGTGATTTAATAATTCTGACTAATGAAAGAAAATAAAGATAAAAGAGCTGCCTAACCCCCTTTTCCGTCACTCACACTAATCAAATGATTAAAATTAAATTAAGCTTAAAGGAGCAGAGTAGGTCATTCCACAATAATGCTCTTGACGGAAAAAGTAATTAATATTATTTAATCATTAAAATATTATCTGTCTAGCTCATCATAGACCGCCTTTACGTAACCAATACGCCTCCAGAGTTCAGAGACCGGGAAGCACCGTGCGCCGTTTAAAATTACACAAACAGCCCTGTCGTTTCCTCCCAGCCTTGTTTCGGACAAAAAAAAAATAGGCAGGAGGCCGAACACGGCCGGCCGTGCCAGTTCACTAACGGCTGCGTAACGGGATGGCATCCCCCAAGGGCATGAACGTAAATTCTCCCCTCCACAATCAAAATAGAAACCGGGAACCCTATATATAAGACCGTTACCACTCATCACACTGTATAAACATCAACAAATTAACATTTCCTCTCTCTCTCTCTTTCTTTTCTGCATTTTTAAACGAACGGAAATTTAAAAAAAAAAATTAAGAGAGGGATCGCTTGAAAACTGACCCGGTAGAAACGAGAAATGGCTACACAGTCGACGACGAAAGCGATTGGGAGAGTTGACTACGAAGGCGGCGATCATCATCATCAGGAGGCGGCGGCGGCGTCCTCCTCCTCCTCCGCCAGCTGCTCTCTGTCCGCAATTCACGAGGACATTCTCCGGACGCACATCCTGACGCGGCTCGACGGCGTCGCACTCCTCTCCGCCGCCTGCGCCTCCACGGAGCTCAGCTCGCTCGCCTCGCAGGACAATTTATGGAAGGACGTCTGCCGGTCAACGTGGCCGTCCACCGATGTCCCTCGCCTCCAGGAAGTGATCTCCGCCTTCCCCGACGGCCACCGCTCCTTCTTCTCCGCCTCCTTACCTCTCCTGGCCGACATGGAGCCTTACTCCGAGCCGGCCTCCGCTGCCTCCGAGATTTTCGCGGAGGAGCTGATCTCCGCCGTGGATATCTACCACCGCGGGGAGCTGATTTTCAGCAGGGCGGTGGAGACGGAGACCGGAACCGGGTGGTTCCGCTGCTCCCCGTTTCGGGTCGACCTGCTGGACCCGAAGGACACGTGTCCGACCCGGATCCCCCGCCCCGAGACCGAGTCCGGGTGCAGGGAGCTGGGCGAGGAGCTGACCCTGAGCTGGGTGCTGGTCGACCCGGCGGGCCGGCGGGCGGTGAACCTGTCGAGCCACCGGCCCGTATCGGTGCAGAAGCACTGGCTGAGCGGCGACGTGCACGCGCGGTTCGCGGTGGTGCTGGCCGGGGAGAAGGGGGCGGCGTCGGAGTCGGTCCAGTGTGGGATCGTGGTCACGTGCGGGGGCGGGGTCGAGGAAGGGGCGATGCACGTGAGGGAAGTCAGCCTGCAGATGGAGAACCTGGACGGGATGTACATGAGCGGGAAGGAGAGCTTGGGGGTTTTGGGGAGGGCGTTTGGTGGGGCCAGAAAGGGGATGAAACGGGAAAGAGGAAGGGAAGAAGGAGGGAGGAGGTACGAGGAGTTTTTGGCGATGAAACGGCGGCGGAGGGAGAGGAAGTTGAGAGCGGAAGGCGCCATGGATACACTGTGCATGGCTTCTGCTGTGTTCGTCTTCGCTTCTCTCGCCTTCCTTTTCCTGTGGGGACGATGAAGTTTGAAGGACCCGAAGACCTTGAGAATTTGATCAAATCGTACAGAATTACGGAAAAAGAAAGTAATTTTTAGACATTATATACATACACTTCAATTTGTTTGGTAATTTTTTTCAAAAGATGCATAGTTACTTTGCGGTGTACAGTTGTGGGACTTTGTTGGTAATGCTCACATTTTACATCAATTCTTTGATACCACTAAATCTAAATGATTGAAAGTAACACTAAAATCTACCAGAATATCAAGGTGTCCTACTTCTAAATTCCAATCGTAGGATAGATTGCGCCAACAACTTATACTCGTAACTCCAAGAATTCAACTTGCTCCTAAAAATTACTTGTCACGAAATTTGAATTTAGAAAGAAGAAGAGTTGCAAACAAAACAATTACTACTACTCCTATTGAAAATGTTGGATATTTTAGGAGGGGAATGAATATATACCTTATTAACTTTCATATTTATCCAACATAAAAAGGAGGAATTCAATAGTCGATACCGTCCCCAAAACCTAGGTTCGATCCTAGAACAACATTTTCTAAGTATTTACTTCCACTCTCCACAATCTAAATTGCGAGATCCTTACATGAACACATATCATAAGCTTGTAACAAATTTTAGGCTACAAGTACCTCTGCCTCTTTGGTACCAGTGACAACACTAATAATGTTCACATTTACTTACATTCCTTAAGTAAATGACCTGAAAAAGGTGAGAGCTGTACCGAACTTGAATAATGCATACTTGTGAAATGAGCTAAAGAAAAACAACAATGAAAGAAGTTGACGTGTTCGTTAGCTAAACAAGCTGAATAGAGCATAAAACTTATATTACATGTTAGTTAAGATTCTTAGTTGTTAGTAGGTGGAAGGAATCGTTTGAAATGGGAAAATTTCGGAGGATTGAGATGTAACAGCACAACTGAAGGGATGTGGGAAAGGAGGCGGGGGAGAGGGTGGGCAGGTCAATCACGAGGAAGCAGCAGTAGCATAAACGTCTTCTTCTCATGCTAAAGAGAAGTATGCGTAAAATAAACAAGCTTATATTTGAATCAAATCCAAGCTGTCAAAAGTAAAAGAGAAAAGTATGCGTAAAGAAATATTAAAGTGAAAGATTGTGAAATGATTAAATGAACCCATAATTTGTTGACTCTTTTGAGCGTGGATGAAATCATGATGATGATCCCATAAGATAATATGTTCTTATGCTTACTTCTTTATGTTATGAAGGAGTGACTGTAAAGGGAGATCAAACCCAAAACCTTCAGACAGTAGAAGCTTGAAACCTTAGAGCTCCTCATCTATTAAAACCTTGGGTTGTGGTGGCTCTTCAGGAGGTCCTCTGGCAATGGGGATTCCACCCCCAAAATCAGTTTTAGGTTTGGCGTAATCCACAAAAACGACTCTTCCATTCAGATTCTGATGATTGATCGCTAGTGGGTTAGTTCCCATTCGTGATCCATCAAAATAAGGGAAAAGGGAAACTGGAAGTTGTTCTCACCTTTCCATCCATGTCAGTTAATGCTTTCTCGGCTTCATCCTCACAAGCGAAGGTCACAAAACCAAAACCCTTTGACTTGTTGGAGACTCTGTCTGTTATAATCTTAGCTGCAAAAGAACAAACAAAGAATCAACAGTCTTTGATAACTAACTTTGTCCATCAACAGAGGAAGTAGAAGAGGGGATCAGCTTTCATACTGTACCTTCAACAACTTGACCATATTGTGAAAATGTCTCTGTTAATCCGTCCTCTGTTGTGCAGAATGACAGTCCTGCAACAGGTTAAGTGGCTCTCTGTAAGCAAGAGTTGCAGGCTGGTCGGTCTTCAGAATAGCATCACACTTTTACCACCGAGCAGCGGCGGAGCTAGGGTTGAGCCCCTCAACTTTGAAATATAGGTAACATTACATGTAAAATTTGTAACAAATTTAGAAAATAGAGTAGCCAGTAAAGTTTTAGCCCCTCCCCAATTATCACGGTTCAAATCAGACCCCTCGTTAAAACTTCTGGCTTGCCACTACCACCGAGACTAAGTATATGAATGGGTATTATATCATGTACTGTAAGCAGATACTTGAGTGCGTTCATGGAGAGTTACTGACTGATTCTACATCAATACGGGACTAAGCTAGCTGGGAAGCATGAAGATATTAGTGTAAACATTATCCTAAATCTCAGTTTCAAATGGGATGAGCTGCTAACAATAGGAAAGGAAACAAAGAGCCAACAGAACTGAGAGAGCTCCAGTTTCACAGAGACATTTCGACAAACACGTTACCTGCAATTCACAGTACCTAATCCAACAGCAACCAGCTGTGTCCTTATCGATCAACAACAACAATGGGACCCGCCTATATGAATCTACTATGGTCCTTATGCGAAAAATTAACTTCCGATGACAGGAGAGCATTCAGGAAGAAAAACCGAGTGGAAGCTCACGGTACGAAAAGCCCCGGAAGATATTAAAAGGGATACGGAGTAGTGTATAACAGCGTACCTCCAACGAAGAGTTTAGTGGCTATGGATCGGTAGGGAATTAAGATAGCCGGGGGAAGAAGAAGGGATGACGACGAAGTGAACTTGGCGAAATTTTTGCTTGCGATTCTTCTAATTGCCGCCGCCATAATAAAGTCCGAGTTTTGTGCTCAGGACTGCGACTTGGTACTGAATATTGATGGAAGGTACATATATACTTCAAATATTTGGCACCGCTACTCATGGGCTGTGCTGTCTGTGACGCGGCGAGAACACGAAGGTTGCCGTGAGGCTCTTGTGGGCTCGGCCTACTTGCTGGAGCCCAGAGAAGGATAGAGGACAGTCACCACTGTGGCTGGGTTGTTAATCAACCAAACCGCTCGGTGTCCGACTCAAAAAAGATTCGTTCGAGACTCGCGCCATACCATGTTCGAGACTCTTAATCAAGCCGGCTCGCGAACAAACTCGTTAACTAAACGAGTCGAGCTCAAGCCATATCATGTTCAGCTCGAAAGCTCGCGAACAAGCTCATTTAACGGTTTGACATTATAAATGATTGGTATTCATGGATATTTTTTTTTTTACAAAAGATAATCATATATTGATACCAAACAATAGATAGTTGCATTCTGGAAATCAAAATAACGACTCGTAGTCGGGTACAACGAAAGAGTCTTTCTAGCCACCATATGGGCTACCCTATTATTACGCTGACCTACAAATCGAATAGTCAACCCAGAATGGAGGGCAAAATATTGCACCACCTCTTGAAGAACAGCTCCCATCCTGCTATCCTGAACCACCGCCCGTTGGATCTTCTCAATAATCACCTTAGCATCCCCCTCAAAGCAAACGTCAGAGAACCGATGAACAAGACAACATCGCACAGCCTCCCGAAGCGCAAGAACCTCTACAACCAAAGGATCATCAATTGAAGGAAACTGGATCCCTTGAGCCAAAAGGACCCTACCATCTGAATTTAACACAACCATGCCCCCCTGCAGAGTGGGAACCCGCCTTAGTAGCCGCATCCCACCGAAAAACAACCCCAGACAGCCCACCCGGCCCTAAAGGGTGCAGTAAGTGTTGTGGCACCGAGACGGCAACCCGAGTAGCACGATCCACCGGCAGATGCGTCCATTCCTCATACTGTTGATGGAACTGGCGCATCAACACCGGGAACCCAAACTGTTTCCCCTCAAAGACAACCCAATTACGGGATTTCCATATTCGCCAAAGGATGGCAATAACGGCCATGAACTGAGAAGGTTGATGAATAAGGGACATTAATTACTTCAGAAAGAGTGGGAAGGTATGTCGTGGCAAACCCTCGCCCAAGTACTCAAGCCCAGAGTAATCCCAAAGGGCTTGTGCCACTGGACAATAAAGGAACAGATGTTCCAACGTTTCGAGCTCCTCCCAACAAACCGGGCACCGAGGGAGCATCAGAACCTTCTTTCTCAATTAGGACTGCTATAGTAGGCAGGATTTGATTAAAGATTTGCCAGGCGAAAATTTTCAACTTCGGGGGGATATCAGCCTCCCATAGATCCAACTGCCCCTATCCATCCAACTAACCATGTCTCGCCACCGCCTAGAGCGTTAATCAAGAGACACCGCAAGATGGTAAGCAGATTTCACCGTGAAAACCCCATCTGGCGTGGCATGCCAGATTAGTTTATCCTCTACATCATGGAAGGGAAGAGGAATAGTCATAATGGCCTAGCAGGTGGCCGGATGAAACCACTGGCTAAGGCTATTGGCACACCACCGTCCACCCCCCTGAAAAATGACCTCAGCCACACGAGGCTCCCTACCTTTTGGCAGAACCCGAGGATTAAAAGCAGGAGGATCAAGATGTAACCGAGGTATCCAATTGGAACGAAGGAGAGGAGCAACTTGACCATTACCAACTTGCCAGCGCAACCCAACTTCGAGGAGCTGGCGCCAATAGAGGATACTCTGCCAGCCCCACAAAGTCGAGAGCGAGCCTTAACCTCAAGGAAAGTCCCATTCGGAAAATACTTCCCCTTATAAACCTGAATTAGGAGTGAATGGTGCTCCATCAGGATGCGCCAGCAATTTTGGCAAGAAGAGTCTGATTGAACTGCTCAAAACGACGAAACCCTATCCCTCCCTCATGTTTACTCCTACACAAATTACGCCAGGACATCCAACGGACCCTAGGATGGCCCTCAGTAACGCCTCACCAAAACCGGGCCACATGATTATCCAAGAGACGACACAACGACAGGGGAAGCTTGAAGCAGGATAAAACATGCAATGGCAAGGCCAACGCAACTGACTTTATCAGTGTTTTCTTAGCCGCCCAGGAAAGCGTTCTCTGTTTCCACCCCTGAAGTCGCTCCAATAATTTTTCCTCCAAGTACCGGAAAGTCACCATCTTAGATCGGGAAATTAGCGGCAGAACCAGATACTTATCATGGACCCCAACCGCCCTGACTCCTAGAATCTGAGCCAAAAATTCTTGATCCGGAACCGCAATATTTTTGCAGAAGCACACAGTCGATTTAGCCAGATTTACCTGTTGTCCACTCAATTCCTCATACTCGTTAAAGACCACAATCAGGTTCTCACATTCCTGGAGAGAGCCACGCAGGAACAAATACGAATCATCCGCAAAAAACAAATGAGAGATCTAAGGAGCTCGAGGAGCGACTTTAACGCCTTCTAGCTTTTTTCCCTTAATGGACTTCCGAAGGAGCGCCGCAAACCCCTCCGTAAAAATAACGAACAAAAGAGGGGATAGCAGGACCCTGCCTTAGACCCCTAGAGGGAGCGATGAACCCCAACGGGGTTCCATTCATTAGGACCGAGAACGACGACGATTTGAGACACTCCTGAATCCAACCTCTCCAGGTGGAATTAAAACCCATCTTGTCCAAAACCGCTATCAGAAATGGCCATTCTACTCTGTCATAGGCCTTTTCCATGTCAACCTTAAGAGCCATGTACCCTTTCTTACCTCGCGTTTTCAAGCAGTGCATTAATTCATTACCCAGGAGGATGTTTTCCACAATTTTTCGTTCAAGTATAAAAGCATTTTGCCCGTCCGAGATAATTACTGGTAAAATGACAGCAAGCCGTTCAGCCATTATCTTTGATATAATTTTGTACACAAACTGGCAGAGGCTGATGGGGTGTAGCTGCTTCATCGTTTCCACATTATCCACTTTAGGGATCAAAGTTAGTCACGTATGATTAAAGCTTCTCAACATCTTACTAGTTGCAAAGAAAGAGCAGACCGCTTCAATCACTGAGCATCCAACAATATCCCAGAAAGCTTTGAAGAATTTTCATGTGAAATGGTTAGACCCTGGTGCTTGTTTCGATCCCATCGAAAAGACCGTACGCCATACTTCCTCAGGAGAAACTTCAGCCGTCAGGCGGGCATTCATTTCAGGTGTCACGGAGCGGTTTATGGGTAGCGCAACCACCCGCTCACTCATGTTTGGCACCTGATACTCAAAGGTGAATAAATGTTGGTAAAAAGTGCTGGCAATGTCAGCTTTACCACTTTCCTCCGTGACCCATTCACCATTATCATTACGGAGGCCAGGAACAAAATTCTTTTTTCGTCGGGCTCTCGTGACCGTATGGAAGTAAGAGGTATTCTTATCCCCTCTCTTCAACCAACGGATTCGGGACTTTTGATGCCAATAAAGTTCCTACGCCTCCCACTGTCTACTCAGCTCCGTTTCAAGGATACAAACCTCGTACCAATTAATTGGATGAATAGACTTAACACGCTCAATTTCAGCTAGGAGAGTACGAATATTGCGCAGGGAATTCGTCGTTCCCGCCCTACTCCAATCATACAAAAGATGGCGAAGCCTCTTAAGCCTTTCCCATAGTTGGAACATAGGAGTTCCGTGAACTAACTCATGCCAGATAGGGGTGGGAAACGGTGCAGTTGCGGTTAACTGCACCACAATTTGCGGTTAACTGCAACCGCAAAGTGGCTATATTAGCCAACCGCGACCGCACTTGCCACGGTTAGCGGTTAACTGTTAACCGCAAAATGCGGTTAACGGTGCACCGCGGTTACCCGCATCACCAACCGAGAGAAGATGTGGAGAGGATGGCGGCCGGCGGCGTGCGCTGCGCCTTTGAGCGTCGACGCCGAACTCGAATCGAGCAGGGATGGCGGAGGTCGGCGGACGGATTTTTTGCTCTCTGCTATCTTGCCTCTGGGAATTGCTTGTTGCTGGAAGAGAAGGGACGATGCCGGAATGGATTTTCTGGTCTCTGGGATTTGTTGGACGTCGGACGAGAAGTCAAGAAGGGACGGTGACTGAGAGGTTTCCGGACAACAAAGCTGGTTTGGAACAGTCGCGCCGTCGGAGTCGCGATGGTAGGGAGGAACTAGGTTTTCGTTCGATTTGGGAAAGGCGTAAAGGGAAAGCGATTCGCAGACCGCAGTTGGGGGGAGGGGGGAGTGAGGTGGCCGGTTGGGAAGGCCAGAAGGGGCTGGGTGCTTGGGTTGGGAGTGGATTTGGGCCTGGGGTATGGTATTTTGTTGGGCTAGACTGGAAAATAAAATTGGTGGGCTGGGTTGCGGTTAGCATGCGGTTAGATGTGTTTACGGTTTCAGTTGCGGTTAAACCGCAAACCTCAAAACACTCAATATCTCCAACCGCGACCGCAAAAGAGGCTATTTTTGCGATTTGCGGTTAACCACTAACCGCGCGGTTTCGATGCGGTTAGCGGTTTAACCGCAACACCGCAACCGAATTCCCAGCCCTAATGCCAGACATAAGCCACTAGGCTTTTACCTCAGGGTTGTCTGCCCATCTAGCATCAAACCGGAACAGAGGGCGACTACTCCACACATAAGGTTTATCGGATAGAAGCAGAGCGCGATGATCAGAACCCTGGTCAGTGAAATGCTTAACGAGGGTATCCGGAAAATGCTCATTCCAAACTAGGGAGCACAAAGCCCTATCTTATCGCTCTTGTATACAGGCAGCCCCCATTTTCTTATTCGTCCATGTGAAGAGGTCACCTTGGTACCCTGTATCATGGAGACCAAGGTCCTGGACAAAATTACGCAGATCAACTGACCCGCATTCCACGGGTTACCACCATCTTTCTCATTTTCATGTAGCGTGACATTGAAGTCCCCTATTACCACGTAGGGCAATTGGACCTCGTCACAAATCCCCCGCAATTAAGCTAGCTGGTATGATCGAAGAGCAGCGTGACAGCTGATGTAAACACAAAACACAATATACGGAGAATCGACTTCATTAATTTGAACACCAATACAGAAATTTGAATTATAAAATACCGAAGCATCAACTTCGGGGGACCAAGCTACCACTAACCCACCCGATGCATTAACCGCATCAACAAAAAAACAATGATCAACAGAAAATCCTAACCCCCTAATACTAGGGGTGAACAAATACACCCGCAAACCGACCCACCCGTCCAACCCGACCCAACCCACCCGTATTTATCGCTAAATCGAAGGTTTTGGGTTGGGTGAGGGTTTTCTTTTGTACAACCCGCCTCTTTTTAGTTGGGTTTGGATTTTGGATTACACAACCCGTAGAACCCGACCCAACCCGTGTTCCAATTATTGGTATGAGTTTGTATCCAAAAAAAATATTTATGTTATATATAGCCATACTTATGAGAAAATTAAGATATTTCGCCATGTTTTTCTCTTAAGCTCTCACTAATCTAATGCATTCTTCGACTTAAAGTTTAGACATAGATTTAAATATAGCTATGATTCACGTAATTCTTTTTCTTGTGTACAAATTTAAAAGAATATCATATTATGGATGCATTCATTTGTAACCTTTTTAGCCTATTTCAACAAATGTCGTGAAAAAAACTAGACATAAGTTGAAGTAAATCAAGTTTTATTAAAATTCAAACAATATTTGTGAATTTTGATACCTTTCACCTCGGTCTATTCGTTTGAATTTTTAATTTGTTATAAAATATTTTTATGATGTAGAATAATTACATATTTTGTGTTGGGTTGGGTTTTTACTTAAAAATATCGCCAACCCGACCCAACCCAATTAGAAACAAACCGTAGGGTTTAGATTTTTTTGGGTGGGTTTGGGTTTAATATTTCCCAAACCGTAGTGCATGGGTCGGGTGATTAAAATGCCTAAACCCGGACCACCCGACCCATGTACACCCCTACCTAATACGCTGGAGACAACACGCCGACTCGATCGCGTCTCCGAAAAGAACACGAGATCCGGTTTATTAGAATGAAATACCCCTACAACAGTTTGGAATGTGTGTGATGCCCCAATTGCCTTCACATTCTAGGGCAATAGCCTCATTTATCTGGTTGGGGCCACTCGCGGTTGGCTTCCTCCACCGAATCATACTTCTTCACTTCCTCCACAAATTGCTTTTTAGGCGTAGGTGATTCTGCCAGACACCCCACTACCTCTTCCAAAGGCCTTTTACAATTACCAATGGCCGGGTCCAAGAGATTCGAGCCATACTCATCCAAGGAAGAGATCGATATCCCTTCCTCCACATGTGGATGACTCCCCATCATGGCAAAAGTTGGAGTCTTTTTCTCAACAGTAATATTAAGACCGGACTCAAAGGCAGCGACCACTTGCTGGACTTGTCCTTTTGTGACACGCTTGGTTTGAATCCCAACATCCTCTGGTTCACACTTCTTTAACTCAAAGACACCACCATCATCCTCCGAGTGGGAAGTTAGCGACACAGAGTCACCCTGAGCGCCCTCCGTGATCGCCCCTCCAGCTTGAGGCAGAGGAGAGTCGAGTAGGAAGGAGGGTTTACACTTCCCCATTATCCCCGTTGCTCGAATTGCACCGGCGGAGGGGCTACCCGCCATTTTGGCATATGCTCCCTCTACACCAGTATCCGCACCTTTGCCCTTGGATAGTCGTTTCCGAGCCCTAGCAGGCGCCCCCTTCTGATGTCGTGCCCCACTGGAAGGCTTCCTAGCTTTTGGTGCGGCAATTTTCACACCATGACCCACCTCCCCCAAACTACGTAGCTGCATGGGAGAAGAAGCATGCATCCTCCCCGCCATCGTTTCCTCCACGTCATCCTTACGAATCAAATTCTGAAACTCGAAATCATCCTAAATGATTAGCCTTCGCCGCCGGGAATCATCCACCACACTACTCACCGGCCTGAGATCGCCCTTCCCCATCATGTTTGGCAATCGTACCTGTTTCCCCTCTCGTGCATCAATCACACGAACCCGGGCTTCCCCTGCAGCGGCTGGCGGTCTGCCTGGGGATGAGGCTTGCGACCTAACCCCTTTCCAGTTCGAACCCGCTGAGAATTCGCCACATTGAAGCCCCACGGACTGCTTTTCCCGAGAGGCTGGTGCGTGGCTCCTGACAGCTGAGGGTTCCTCGCGCTACCCTGTTCCCAATTATCCTTCCGTGGAATTCTGGGACGAGATTGGGCTAGCTTTTCACCAGCATGTGCCCACTCCTCCTTCCGCTGAATCATGGGCCGAGTATCATCCATTGGATCCACAGTCACAGGCCGCGCACCTCGCCCAAGAGCACCTTCATCAACCACGTTCTTATTTTCTCAGATCGCCTTGTTAACCCAAACCAATTTCCGAGCACCATCGAACACTTGGTCAGGCTCGCCGTCTTCATAAACCCTCCGACCCGGTTTCTTCGTGGTCATATGGGGACCAAATTTTTCTTTCCTAGTCGGGGGGTCGTACAGACACTCACGTTGCAAATGACCCAGACTCCCGCAATGGAAGCAGAGGCTAGGTAAGAACTCGTATTTGAGGGAGACCCAAAACCCTCCAATCTTTTCGCTAGCCGCATAGAGCTGAGACCTCAATGACTTAGCGAAATCAACCATCGCTCTTACTTTCACGAAATACTTTGAAGTCTCTTTACTGGCGAACACACCAACTTCCAGGACCTGCCCAATGGTTGGGGCAACCAATTTTTGGCCGAATTGCTTAGTGCAACAATCATCTTTCACCCCCCCCCCCCCCCAGAGTTGAATGCGGAATGGTGCGATTGCCAGTTCATCAAAGGTCGTTTGTGTGACAGCAGGTGTCCAGGATCCCAGGTTAATGAGCGTATCCCTGACGACTCAGGGGGTTCGTTTCAACACCCAGACCTTGGATTCTGCACTCGGCAATACGAACTCGAACAGGCCATGCTTAGCCTGCGAGACCCGAATTTGGCCCCTCCCTTGCCAATGAGCGTTCACAGCGTCACGGAGTTCCGTGATCGGAAAGGCTACATCATTAAACACCCTGCCCAGCAGTGTTTGAGAGGATCGAAATCGCACCGATTGAACGTCTTCCAATGAAAACTGAACAACTGTATCTTCCGTGACATGGGCCATCTCGGTAACCTGAAAAATCATCGGTGCATGGGTATAATCCTCATTAGATCGTGGAAGGAGTTCTCCATCTCCCAAGTCTAACGATACCAGGCCAACCATTTGAATAAACATGGAGGGACAGGGTAGGAGAGGGAAAGAGATTAACGAGAAAGGCCACAAGGGAGGGAGGGCACGAGGCGTCCCGTTACCTGGGGTCTTCCTGGCGTCAGCTTAAGGACAAAGGGGCAGGGTCGGGACGCTTCTGTTCACCATAGGCAGCTCTCTTCTTCGGTGAGGTAGAAAAGGCTGGGTGGGTGTTCTTTTATAGGGAAACACTACCCCCTACGTCCCCAAAGCAACGTACCAGAAGCACCTAGCCCTATTAGAGTTGGACAAGGACTAGGAGTTACAATTTGAATATTATTTTTACGGTTACCAGAATGAACCGAAAAAATACGCCCCCCTTGATTCATGGGATTCCGTCTCGGGAGGGAGACTCACCAACAAGCACTAGGTTTTTTTGCCGGTTTACCCGTGAACCGCTGTCGACAGGGTAGCAATCGATCCACCACATCTGGGATTAGTGTCGGCAACCAATATGGCGGCCAGACTTCCTTCAATCTTCCATGCTCACGAGCCATCGTCTTAACAACGGTCATGTAAACGGATGGAGGTGCTTGGTCCTCCATGTGAGATGATGAGGGCAGGCAAAATCGCCAACCCTTCATATTTTGAATCTTTGGTTTTTTAGGGATCGTGAAGCTCTCACTATGCTTAATATTACTGATCTTTTGGTCAGTATTAGATAGCGTACTTTCACGAAGGACACGTTTAACTTCGCGGTCCATTCTCGTGAAATCTCGAGGGAGACGCCGGCGCATAGCTAGCAGGGGCACCGATCGATTATGATCGCTAGTGACCCAAGTCTCCCAACTCACTCCGTCCGCTCGCTGATTCATTAAGCTAGCGCGGAGCAAGGCCGCCATTGCTTCGAGGAGGAGGCGGCCGATCCAGTTTACCAGGTCGAAGAGAGAGGACAGAGCAACTCTCATACTTTTTTTTAACCCGTATGACATGGGAATCCTGGAATTCATGGATTTTATGTATTGAAATTGGGATAAATATTGTGTTTTGTTTTGCTAGACTTTGTTGCAGGTTTGAATGTAATTTTGTGCTCAGTTCTAGCTCAATCTTGACCTACAATGAACATTTTATGTTTTGAACTCGATTTTGGACTCATTAACCTTATTTGACGAGCCGAACTTGAGTCAAACTCGAGCTTTCATTTTCATTAACAAGCTCGAGCTCGAGTTTGCATATTAAAACTCGTGACGAATTCTAATCGAGCTCGAGCCTGGAAATATATTAACAAGCCGAGCCTATGGCAAAGTTCGGCTCGGCTCGTTAACAGCCCTAACTATGGCACTGCCTCTAAAGTGTCTATTCCTTTGCCCCCATGCAAAAGAACCAGACATTGGTGTAGACTTTAGAGAGGTTAAGAATCTCAAGAACTATGTTTTTTTGTTATTTTTACGTACATAGTAACTTACAACTAGTCGAGAGAGGAGGCAAATAAGAAGTTAGGAGAACTTAAACTCGAAACCTGTAAATGGATCGACGTCAGTCTATGAGCCTGCAATTTCACAAAGACAGACAAAAAATGACGACAAGTTGAAGTAAACATCCAAGAGCAAGAACGAAAAGTTGGTCTCGCATGATGAAATTCCACAGACTTTTACAACATGTTTTTTTTTCTAATCCAGACTTTTTTCACCACTTATGTTCGGAGGCTAGCTGGTATCTGTCCTGCACAAAGTTAAACTGCTATCGATCACCCTCTGCTCTAACAACTAAGGCCTGTACAGACGACCAAATGTTACAACCCACGTCCTTTACTGCGAATGGAAGATCCGCCAAACGGGAAAGCTTCTTGCTCTGCCGGCCACCACTCCACGCTCGTCTTCCATTGCTACTTCATGTTCATGTATGATGGACCTTGGTCAATGCTTGATAAAACATGTCTATGAATTGATCGTCCTGCCACATTCACAAGTCAAACAGTATCCAATCAACAACTTTCCAGTCGTCATGACTCATGACACCCGTTGGGGGCCAGTTGATCAAAATACCAACTCTCCAATATTGATGTCACAACTCACAACAACCATATGCAGAAGACAAACGTTCAAGTGAATGCAGTAAATGGAAATTATAGGTAAGCAGTACCTGCACAAGCTTCAGCAGGGCATCACGGACTTTGTCTCGGTTGATTAGAGGTGTAGCTGCAGCAGTAGGAGTAAGAGATGGAGGTGGGTTAGGAGGGGGGAAAGGTTGAAGCATTGGGGTACCATATGGTCGTTGTTGCATGTTTATGGGTGGATTTGCAGCAACAGCAGGAGGGAGAGATGATGAAGAGACTGATGGTGGTACCATCAGTGAGGATGAAGTAGAAGGTAGCACAGAAAATAAAGAGGGCTTCACAAGACTAGCGACTCGGTCACTGGAGCTGATTGAATCAGGGATGCCATGGACAGGCTTTGAACTTGAGATGGAGGAAAGAGATAGGGGCAGCATTTGGGGGGCCAGTGAAGCGGATGTGACAGCAACATTCGCATTGGCAATCAATGGGGCTGTAGAAGAATGGTAGTTTTGTCTTGAGTTTGCCATAATGGGAGCAGAGTTTCCAATATTTGCTGCTGCCTGTAATCATATATCAAACAAAATTTGGGTGAAGATAAAGATAAGACAAAGGCGGATTTGACAAGCAAACATACTGCCTAATTGAAGTACTTTCACGCCCTAAGATAACAAACACTTTGGGTACCAGACAAATCTTTGTGCTATTTAATAACAGACATTTGAAGTTGCATGGAATGTTCAAGCAAATGATGTTTTTTCTTTTTTTCACAAGTGAACTCTGTGGTGGGATGAGTAACATTATGCAGTAGCATAGCAAGAAAAACCTTGCAGATATCTCCATCGTTACCAATTAAATAGTTGTAGGTCATTCACACCCCTGCTATTTCAATGTTCGCAATTTCTTTTCTGCACTCATGGAAAAATTGGAGTGCTATATTCTAATTTCGCAAACAAAGTGACTTCATTCTCACTACGCAACCACCTAATTGGACACCCAAGAGTACATGGTAGGTTAAAATATTTTCATAAGCTTACATGCACCAAAGAAGAAATGCAGAATCCAGAATCTAAAATTGTCGTGTGTATGGGTAGATAACCAAAGGTGAAAATTCACATCTATGGTTATGGAGGATAAAGAAACTTACGCTAAAGAAGTTCTCAAATGAAACGTCTTCCGGAGCCTCAGTTGCAACAATGGCAGTTGAGGACGGCTCCAGAGGTCCCTCAATCACTGATATGTTTGGAACTGCTTCAAGCTCCTCAAACTCGCTAAAACAGGATGGAACATACACAAAATAGAATTCCATATAAGCTGCATGGTTTGCTTCAGCCACAAATTAATGCCAACTTCAACGATTGCATTAGTTCCAGAAGTCTAATTTTCAGAATTTCCAATTCCAATAACATACAATTACATCCTAGATCACGTTATTACAGTAGCAAGAAATGAAAGAGTTAAAAAAATGTTTTTCCTCACATCATTCACATCTCAAGGACAAGTCAACCAAAAAAATTGCTGTCAAAATTGTTTTTGCAATCCCAAGAAAGCTTTACTTTCATAGTCAAGATATGAAGAAATAGAACATGCAGGTTTTCATATGTATGCTTCAAATGCCAAAGATCCATTCAGGATAATTTTTAAATATGGATGGATTAAGATATAAGATTGCAATCTGCTGCTCCAGTATATGACCATCAACACATATTTGGTTGAATAAGAGAGTGGTTGAATAAGAGAGCACCAATAATCACGTATACCATTACCTTTTGCTTGACACCTTAGGTTTTGCAGGAACCTTTGAGTATGCATTGAGTATCCTGAGACAGATATCACAAGAATAATTAAACAGTAAGAAGTAAATTAAAAAAATTCTAATGGCAAATGATGCTTCAAGCAGCCATCCCTGACAACTGCAACCATGCTTTCAACTATTACTCCTAGATTCTCAACACCATTATCAAATTGCAGTAAGAAAATTCAAAGCCTGGAGAGGCTTGCTCGTTTATGTAAACATCAAATGGACATAGTTTCAGGCCGATCCCACCTAAACCTCCAAAGGCAGTATAATAATAAGATAATACACACAAAATTTATACTTAGACAATCTATTAAGGCTTCTCATTTTATACAAAAACTCCATGGTACCATTTAGAGTTGTGAATAAGAGCGTTCAATCTTTTAAGCACAAACAAAGTAGCTAAGAGATGGTTCCAAAGTTCTTTACTGAGCAGTCCAAGAACAGTTTTCTCAGTAAGGCAGCTAAAGAATTCCTCTCTAAGAAGCAACAAACACCACAATTGCATAAAATGCCTCCATTAATAAACATATAATGACTTTCACTTAGCAACCATAATTCCACTTTCAAGCTTTCGCTGCGTCTAATACATGAAAAGAAATAATAGACACGACTAACGTCTGATTTCCATAGTCAATAACTCCGTAACCATCCACTTGTGCATGCACGGGCACCAAGGGTATACAGAGAAATGCTAAACTAACGAGTTATGAACTTCCAGTTCCAAATACTTTTGTCCAACAGATTGAGCATCTTAGGACGCCCATGCTAGGCACCCGGCACAAAAATCTACCATAAAGGAATGTGCCATTTACCTAGTAAACAGATTAGCAACATCTTCACATTCACGCGGGTTGTAGAACCAGATCCCATTAACCTCTTGAGATGCATTACGATACAGCAGATACGGAACCTGAATTTCATACTCAAAATCTCCCAGCAGATTCTCCACCAGGTTATCTGCCATTTAAGAAACATGAATAATTACTTTCTCAGGCCTGGCAATCTAAGTGAAGCTGAACACTGCAGAGACTCAACCTCACCGCCTTGTTCAAACGAGAAAAAGGAAACACCATTAAAACTATTGCAAACCTGTGTTTCGCCGATTCATCACGATGAACTGGAACCGAGGCTGAGTATTCCTTCAACAATAAGAAAACAGTAACAATCCAATTATAAGCACTCCATTAGGAAGTCAAATCAGCGACACTTGCCAATATCTCCTAACGCAAACAGACCAGTAGGAAGTTGAAATACCTCTTAACTACAAACAGAGATCCTTCGACATCCTTGCGGCCCTGCAATCGCAACATCGCATACAAATTCGATCCTGTCAGATGTCGCAGGTCTCTCAATAGTCAATCCCCTTCGCACTAGGCTTTCCGAACTCGTAGTATAAGCAGGGCCGTCCCATAATATTCGGAGGCCCTGTTCGAAAATTTAAAATGTGGCCCTAAAATTTTTCTCCACAAATTTATTAAAAATAAAAATTATTAAATAATTATAAAAAAATGCATAGTCTCATAAAATGATTACAAAAGAAATAAATGATCACATTTCTAGTTTGACGAAGAAAACAAAACCAAATTCCCAGGGCTGTCTAATGCTTCGTGGGGGCCTTGTTCCAAAATTGAGACGTGGTCTAAATTGAATTTTAATTATAATAAAACTAAAATGACTGTAATATCTTTCTACATAGTTTAAAATAAAATTAGGGTAATGTCTATTTTTTATCCAAACCTTTTTCAGATTCTTTTATATTATCCAAACCTATTAAAAATTTATTAATTAGCCAAATATTTCATAATGCACCAAAGTATTAGTCATTTTTATGTTATTGTTAATAATTCTGTAACTCTTTTCTTAGTTAAAATACTAAAATTTTGGAATCTTGACCTTCATGTGTCTCTTCCAAGTCAGTATCATGTTGTCAAGTCAATATTACTAACAAAAATGCTAACCGAAAGTTAACATTCGGCTAATTTTTAGTATTTCGATAGGTTTGGATATTATAAAAGAATCTGAAAAGGTCTGGATAAAAAATAGACGTTACCCATAAAATTATCTATTATCTTTCTTATTTTCGTATTCTTCATGATATCATTTTTAATTGTTATTATAGCTAAAATTATCTATTAAAATCGTCATCATACTCATAATCAATCAATCATATACTAAAAATACAATCTACAATGTACGATCGGTAACTAACAAATCTAAGTGGAGGCCCCTAATATTCGGAGGCCCTGTGCCGGAGGGCGGGCCAGCACACCCTCTAGGCCGGCCCTGAGTATAAGCCAGAAAAGGGGAGAAATGGGGGAAGAAAAAGGATGAGGGAGATTTGGTGAAAACGTACCCACTGACTGCTATCGATGTTAAACTCGTAGAAAGTGACGTGAGCGGCGGTGATCAGAATCTCTTCGATGAAAGGATCCATTCGCTGAAGCACGGTGAGATTGAGCACCTTAGTGCTCTGCTGATCCAGATTTGGCATCAACTTCCCCGGCTGAGACATTTTCCCTCCAAAGAAACCCTAATCGATTTCGATAGTTGCCGACTGCAAGCCCAGCTCTGATTCTGTGGAGTGAAGTGCGATCCTTTTTCCAGTTTACTGCCCAGATAGGACCGTTCGCATAAATATAGGCCGAGGGGCGCCGGTTCCACGTTCGCTGTTTGTTTGTTTTTTCACTCTTTTCCAGTTCTCTACTTTGCTTCGCTCTCTTTCATTATCTATTTATCTTTCGCTTTACCGATGGATACTACTTACTAGGGATGGCAACAAAATCCGAACCCATGGGTACCCACTCGATCTAATCTGGCCAACGCGGGTAAAATTCGTGTTGACGGGTTTTGGGTCGGGTTTGGGTTAAACCCGCTACACTATTCATCGAGTTGGGTTTGAGTTTAGGTAAACTCGTCCATGGGTAGCCGCCCACATCCATATAATTAATTTTTCCGGATTATTTAATATTCTAAGCAATATATTTTCCTTAAACAACTAATTTTTTTTTAATGTTTGTGGAAACATGTCTAATTTGTTTTTTCTAATTGTGTACAATGAAGTTGATATTATGGAGTGGAGAGTAAAGAAGCTTAGTTGATAAGGAGGAAGGAGCTTTCAATTCATCATGTTGTTTATAAATGTTTATCTTTAATTTTGAACAATTTGTATTGATAATTTGCGGTTTGCTTGCATGCTCAATCTAGATTAGTGTATTTTGTATGGATAATTTTTATGAGAAAATTGATGTGAGACTTTTATTTTGAAAGAAATTTGTTATTGTAAATTTTTTACCACAAAAATCCACGGGTGCCCATGAACCCCCAGATACCCAGCGTGTTGGGTTGGGTTTGAGTTTTTCAAACCCAACGAGTTTTACCCCGGATTTTTTTGGCAGATAAACCCATGAGTTCGGGTTTGGGTTTTGCAAAACCCGCCCCAACCCAACCCATTGCCATCCCTAATGGATATTATTATTTATCCCCCGAATTCTAGGTTATTAACAGCGAAGTCCCTAAGCCTCAATTTCTTCTTTTTACAACTTTGGTCTTATAAGTTTTCGTTTCCCCTCTATCAAGTCCCTTTTGACAATTTCCCTTAGAAACTATTGGGTAAATTGCACCGTTGGTCACTGAGATTACTGTAACGTTCATGTTTGGTCACTAAAAATAATTAAATCCACTAGTGATCACTTAATTTAATGAAAGCGTTCACGTATGGTCACTCTCTGTTAGTTGCCGTCAATCGACGTTAATGGAGTCTGTTAAGTACTGGCGTGACAGACAGAATCGTCTAATCAAATCCTATTTAACCCGAAAATAGTCGGACCTGACCCGCCATGTCTAGGACTGGGAATCCGGTTCCAGTTTTTTGGTTAAACCAAAAACCGGCCAATTAAAACCGTTCTGGTTGCAACCGGAAACCGAATACCCATTAACCCAATCCAATTTACAGTTACAATAGTGATATAAAAACTGGGCCGGTCCAGTCCGGTTAAAACCGGAAAGTAAATAATAAAGCCAGCCCAGTCCAGCCTTCCTGTTAAAGCCCACTACCCCAACTCTCCCAGCCCGCCAGCGAACCCCAGCCCGCAAACACCCTTATCCCAACCCTAAATTGCATCTCCTCCTGGTCAGAAACCTTAAAATTGCAGCAGCTATCCCACCGCCTCCATCAATCTACTCTCGAACGATTCCTTCCCTTCACTCTAACCATGTCGATCTCCCTCTACGTTCTATAACACCGCTTCCAGCCCTCCATCAAACCCCTCTCCAACTAGCCAAATCCCTTCTCAATCTCCCTAATCCGTCCCACTTTCCTCTGCGATACACTGGGCGACGAACGCCGCCGAAGTTCGCCGAAGTGTTTGCAAGCGACAACGACGTCGACGAAGGAGTCAATGAGCTCTTCGGGTCCCCTGCACGCGATGACGGCGGCGACGAGGAGGCAAGAGGCACAAACAAAGACAATAGCCGATGATGGTGACGATCTCCGCCACTCCACCGTTCGATTCGGCAACGATTTGGGTTTGCCTGCAATGGGGGAGAGATTTCGGGGAGGAGAAGAGGGATACGGAAGAAAGATCGAGAAAGAAGAAAGAGTAGGAATTTGTGATTTTCCGGAATAAAGAGAGAGATTGAGAAAGATATGGACGGTTGAGAAGTGGAGGAAGCAAAGATCTCTCTTCTGACTTATCTATTTCATTGTTTTTTTTCCATCTTTCTCCAAACGACAACGTTTTTTTATAGGGGATTAATGACAACCCGGTTTTCGATTTAAAATCGAATAGGACCCAGTCCGGTCACGGTTGAAACCGGATGCCATCCAATCCCGTCTCTAGATGGAGTATTTGTCAAAACGGTTTAAAAACCCGGGTTAATCTGGTCCAGTTTAAACCGGACCGGATTGTTTCCCACCCCTAGCCATGTCACCTAAACCAACTCAGCCCTCTAACCAAACCCGGCCCCTGAATCGACCCCTCTAATTAAATTCCTAAACCAACCGCCTCAACTCACCTCCGCTCCCGGCCGTCGCCAAACCCTTATCGACGGAAGGCGAAATCGCCGCCGCCCTCAACCATCTCCATAGATCCAATCCCCTCCTACTCCTAGCATCCCTGATCGATCGCCACAGCCCGCCCAAATTCGACACCAGCAAGCCCCCATTCACCTCCCTATCCAGAGCCCAGAAGCATCATCTTCCAATAGCTCGCCACAAAAAACGCAGCGCAATCGATCTAAGCTCGCTTCCTCGCGCTCTGCGGCGGCGGAGGGGAGATCCGCCCGGACGCTATGCTGGCACTGACCGCATCGCAACTGCGGAAGGTCGGGCCGCGGATACATGGGCCTCTAGGGGTGTCCCGGGACACCCCTAAAATTTGGGGAAACGATTATCCAACCTCCGATAATAGTTTCGTATGGGTATACAAAATATAATTGGTAATCCGGGACACCCTAACATTTGAAAAAATGATTATCCTACCCTCGATAATAGTTTGCTTATGATTAACAAAATATAAGTGGTAGTCCGTGTTATTCCAACCTAGGACACTACTATTATCAAACATATTCTAATTATGTTGCTACTCATTTTTTATTCTATTTTAAACATCATGCAACAGTAAAACGCTATTTCTTTATCCTCAACTATTTTCAATACCTAATAATTAAACTACGTACACGCTACCCTTAATTTTGAATTGATTTTATGGTTACATGGCAAGTGTTGAAAGAGTCTTTTTTACTTCGAGCTACATTAAGAACAAGGTTAGAAATCGAATCTGTGATAAGTTCGTGAAGTATTGTCTAGTAGGATATGTAGATTTTTTTTTAATAGTGCAGACACGGAGTTTATTTATATTATTTTTTCAAAATATGAAAACACATCATGAATTTTAATAAAAAATTTATACAAGTATGATATTTTTAATATACGAATTATTTAATTTATTATTTAATTAAATTTAATTTTTAAGAGGACACCCCTGTGAAAATTTTCTGAATCCGCCACTGGGTCGGGGTATCGGGTCGGAAAGGGGGTTACCTGCACGACCTAGCGGGGAAGTTCAGGGATGGGCTGCTGTTCGATTCGGCGATCCTAGAGATGACCGAGGAAGCACTGCTGGAGAGGCTGATGGCGGTGAAGGGGATTGGGGTTTGGTCGGTGCACATGTTCATGTTGTTCTCGATGCAGAGGCCGGGTGTGCTCCCCGTGGGGGATTTGGGAGTGAGGAAGGGCGTGAAGAGCTTGTACGGGCTGAATGGTTTTCCGGAGGCGGCGGAGATGGAGAAGGTGTTAGAAACGGAACAACAACAAGATGAGGATACCGAATCTGGAGCTGAGTCGCAGACTAGGTCGCTTTCTTTAAGACGTTCGCGGCACTGCCCTCGATGCGCACGGCAGACTATCAACCGGTTGTCTCCAGGATAAAACAGCTCCTCTGTGTACTCGCGGTTTTGTGCGAAAACCGGAGCTCTCTGAACACTCTCTCTATTGTGTTTATGCTCGTTGTTGTGTGTTTAGAGGGGCTGGGGAGGCGGCTATTTATAGGAGCCGAACCCCTAGGAATATACCCTCTTGCTTGGGGAATAAGTCGGATTAATTAAGGAAGATAATTACTTCCTTAATTAAAACCGTCGGTTAGGATAAATCCTGCGGAGATTATCCTTCGAATATTCCTTTTCAATCGATTATCCCTTGGAATATTCCTTAGAATAACCGATTAATAATTAATTATTAAATAATTAATTTCGTTCGGAATTTCTCCAAAAAATATGTATATAGTCGGTCGGTCGGTCGGACGGACGGCGCGCGCGCGCGTGTGTGTGGTGGTCCGTTAGGTCCTCCCTCTCCCACAAAAGTGGGTCACCCCAAGGGGCATGCCCTTAGGAGAGAGGCTCCTATCTTTATACTCATTTCACCAAGTAAAACTACCAATGTGGTAGTTTTTCCACTTGAGACTCTATAGCTTTCAAAGCTATTCATACACATTTCCAACAATCCCCCACTTGAATAGTTTTGAAACTATCTCTGAGCATCAACAGTTCCATAAGATCGGGCATAAGCTAAGGTATCGCGAAGATTTGAACCTTAGCGTAGTGGTTACACTTCCGATTTCATAAGGGTGACTCGTAGTCTTGAACCCTATCTCAGACAGTGTAGCACACCGGATCTTTTCATTGAGTTGTGTTCTCTTCTTAGCCCGTGCGTTTATGGCCTTGCACGTTACCCTGGTTTAGTGAACGCTCTAGCAACTTTGTGCCTCTCAAAGTTCCATAGGGAGCGGCCCCACTCCCACATTCACATAGGTGAGTCTATCAGGAGTACCCCCAAAGTAAAGTACTCCACCCCACATAGGGTATAGATCTCATTAAGAGTTATTAACTCAACCTCCATTGCTTTGAGATTCATGCTTCATTATGCATGAATTTTTCGCATACTACTCATGACTTGTTATTACCCATTGAACCCATTTCTTGGGATCTCCAGTCTATTGGGTCGGGTTACCATCACTTGTAGTCCGTGGTTCGGTAGGCATAAGTCCCATACCCTTGGCGGTATTCTGGACTTTCTCTCTAGGTAATCCTTTCGTCAAAGGATCAGCTAGATTCTGTTCGGATCTTATATGATCCACCCTCACTGCTCCTATCGTTAGGAGTTCTCTAACAGTACTGTGCTTACGACGAATCTGTCGTTTCTTTCTGTTATAGAACCGGTTCTCAACTTTAGCGATAGCTGCGGTACTATCACAATGTATCAATACCGGAGGGACCGGGCTTTCCCATAGGGGAATCTCTGACAACAATCCTCTCAACCAACTTGCTTCTTCACTAGCCGTTGCTAGTGCTATCATCTCTGATTCCATAGTTGATTGAGCTAGGATTGTTTGTTTCTTTGACTTCCAAGACACAGCTCCACCAGCGATGTTAAAAACATATCCGCTGGTTGCCTTGGAGTCATCTGATAGGGTATTCCAATCCGCATCACTATACCCTTCTAGTACAGCGGGAAACCTTTGATAGTGTATACCAAGGTTTGCTGTTCTCTTGAGGTATCTCATGACCCTCTCTATAGCATTCCAATGCTCTCTACTAGGACAGCTGTTAAACCTGCCAAGCAATCCCACGACATATGCAATGTCTGGTCGAGTGTAATCCGCAGCATAACGGAGACTGCCAATGATGCTAGCATATTCTGTTTGTCTTACACTGTCTCCAGTGTTCTTGAATAGCTTTACACTAGCATCATACGGAGTACACGCAGGTTTACAGTCGAAATAGTTATACTTCTTCAAGATCTTCTCTATGTAACTAGATTGATCTAGAGAATAACCATTTGCTGTTCTAGTTATCTGGATTCCAAGCATAAACTTTGCTTCTCCCATATCTTTCACCTCAAAGCTCTCTTTTAACATGGCTTTCGCTTCATTGACCACGTGAATATTTGTACCAAATATCAACATGTCATCTACATACAAACATATGATAGTGCAAGTGCTATTCTCTGTCTTGCAGTAAATACACTTGTCACTTTCATTCACCTTAAAGCCATGTGAGAGAACGAGAGTGTCAAACTTCTCATGCCACTGTTTTGGAGCCTGTTTCAAACCATATAATGATTTGTCCAACTTACAGACTTTCGAGGCATGTTCAGGGATAACAAACCCTTCTGGTTGTTCCATATAGATTTCTTCATCTAGATCACCGTTCAAAAAAGCAGTCTTAACATCCATTTGGTGTACCACGAGATTGTTCAAGGCAGCAAGAGCAATCATGACACGAATGGATGTTATTCTAGATACTGGTGAATAGGTGTCGAAGAAATCTATATTCTCTCTCTGCCTGTAGCCCTTGACTACTAGGCGAGCTCGGAACCTTTCGATTGCACCATCAGGTTTCCGTTTCATTTTTAGAACCCATTTATTACCTAAGACTTTGCAGCCAGGAGGTAAGTCTGTTAGATGCCAAGTCTTATTAGCCTCTAACGATTCCATTTCATCTATAACGGCCTCATTCCAAAAGTCTGCATCTATGGAAGTTAGTGCTTCCTGCAAACTTTTTGGATCCTCTAGGGTGTATACTGTAGTAAAGTCATCACCAAAATCTTTAGAGATTCTAGCTCTTTTACTTCTTCTGAGTTCATCCTCAGATCCAACACCCCCACTTGTTCCGTTATCTCTAATAGCGGGTAGTACATTACCCCCACTATTTCTCGTTTTAAATGGAAATCGTGTCTCAAAGAAATCAGCATCAATGGATTCTATTACTGTACGAGCATTCAAATCATAGAATCTATATGCCTTACTATTGGCCGCATAGCCAACGAAGACACATTCATATGCTCGACTAGCCAACTTAACCCTCTTAGGATCAGGAATTCTTACGTAGGCCAAACAGCCCCACGTTCTTAAATAGGACAGATTAGGTGGCTTATTCTTCAAGATCTCATAGGGTGATTCTTTTCTATTTGTTTTTGGAAGACGATTTAGCACATAGCAAACCGTCAACAAAATATCACCCCACCAAGAAGAAGCAGCTCCAGAATTGAGCATAATAGCCACAACTAATTCTGTAAATGTCCTATTTTTCCGCTCAGCTTTACCATTCATCTCTGGTGAATATGGTGCCGTGGTTTCATGAATGATACCATGTGAGCTATAGAATTCCTTGAAGGGATTAGAGTCATACTCTGATCCTCTATCGCTCCTAAGTCTTTTTATCTTTCGATTGCACTGATTTTCGAATTCAACCACAAATACCTTGAACATGTCAAGGGCTTCACTTTTGTTTTTCATCAAATAAACAAAGCAATAATCAGAGCAATCATCT